>JARGYA010000071.1:0-543384 GCA_029204335.1 Mycena vulgaris
TTACACGCGACGTGGTAGTTCCGATTCCGCTCAATGTTTGTACTTATTTTTCTTCCTTAATCTCGACAACACTTTTCTGTCTCCCGATTCCAAAGACGCGGTATCTCCTCGGCCGCTTTGGTGACATGGGATCTCCCCACTTGGTGCGATGCTGCTCTCAAGCATGTCCAAGAATGCGCTTCCTCGGCGCAGGCAACAAAGATACTCCGGCGTGGACAAAATTAGCTGGAAGGATCTTTGATAGATCACTTCCCGTCAGTCATGCCTGGCACTTACCCCTGAGCTATCCAACACCGTGAAAGATGGACGAACGGTGCTTCTGAACGGTGCATCTACTTATTTAAAGCACCAGAAACCTAAAGAATCTGGCCGGCATAGACCCGTGCCTTGAGTGGTGACATATAAGAAACACCTTGGATGAGTCTTCGCTATCATTTCCAAGATGCCCAACCAGCCCACTGTTACTGAAATTCGCATGAACTTTATTGTGGCGTGTTTGATTCCGGCTGCAACACTACTCAATGACCTCAGTGACGCATTTGGGACACCTTTTGTGCAAGCCATTTCAAGTACTACACAATCTTTGATTACTGGAGTGCAGGTTGGCAAATTCATCTTGACGTCTCCCGGTGCTGACCTATGATGACAGAATGTGAAGAAGAACAAAGATGAATGTCTCAAGCTCATGGAGACTGTGCATGAATTGCTCTATGCTATTGTTGCTCTCCACATAGCCAGCAGGGAATCTTTCTCCGGAAATTTTGCATCACCTTGGGAGGTTTACTGGGTATTTACCCCATACTGGGAGATTGAAATAATTATTGACACTCTGTGCAGGGCACTTCACAAGGTCCATACTTTTGTCGAGGCACAGCTGGAGGGCAACAGGATCAAGCGCTTCTTTCGCCAAGGTGAAATGGCTGCACTCCTCAAGGATTGCCATGCAGAATTGCAACGAGCTGCTGATGAGTTCAAGGTATGTTGTTGTGCCTCTACTACATACATCAACATCATGAATGTCCTCTAGATAGAGGCTAGTGCCTCTACACATGGAAGCATGAATGAGATGCAGAAAATGGCAGAGGCCACACACAAGCAGCTGCTTGAATGGATTTCAACACTTTCAGATGGAACAACTTCAGACAGGTCATCTTTTGTAGGCATATACCCTTGGCCAGAATAGAAGCAACTTCTAACTGGTGGTTAGATCTACCCCAGCGCCATTGGCTCACAGAATAGGTGAGGCTGTTATTTCTGTCAAAACAGTCTGCTGACTGTTCCTTACTCAAGTTCAAACTCATTTTCTCTGCTTCCAGCAAAGCCAAAGATATTCCATGGCCGTGAATCTGAGCTCAAGGACATTGTTGACACTCTTCAGAAGGGATATGCAAGGATCGCAATTCTAGGCGCAGGTGGAATGGGAAAAACAAGCCTTGCCAAAGCTATCCTTCACCACCCAGACATTATTGCCAAATACCAGAGCTGTTTATTTGTGGCCTCTGATTCTGCAACTACAAGCATTGAACTAGCTGCCCTGATTGGTTCACACCTCGGACTGAAACGTGGAAAGGACCTGACACACCCAGTTGTCCGCTACTTCTCCAAGAGCCCAGCTTGTCTGTTGATCCTGGACAATCTTGAAACCATATGGGAGCCAACAGAGACACGCAGGGCTGTTGAGGAGTTTCTGTCACTGCTCACGGACATAGAGCATCTAGCACTCATTGTAAGTGGTTCTCTGCATCATTTTCTTTACATTGACAGTATGATAGATAACAATGCGTGGTGCAGAAAGACCAGCAAAAGTCCGCTGGACCCGCCCTTATTTGCAACCTCTGAACCCTCTGTCAGATGATGCTGCCTACCAGACATTCATTGATATTGCGGACGATTTCCATGATAGCAAAGATATCCACCAACTGCTCTCCTTCACAGACAACATGCCTCTGACAGTTGATCTCATGGCCCATCTGGTAGACTCGGAAGGCTGTTCAAATGTTTTGTCCCGTTGGGAGGCTGAAAAAAACTTCTATGCTCTCTGATGGATACAACAAGAGGTCAAATCTGGACACTTCAATCACCATCTCGCTGTCCAGTCCCCGCATGACCTCTGGCGCTCAGGATTTATTGAGTTTACTCTCAGTCCTTCCGGATGGTCTTTCAGATATTGAGCTACTCCATAGCAAGCTTCCCATAGCTAACATTCTGGCTTGCAAATCCGTACTGCTTGGAACATCCTTGGCCTATACTAATGCTCAAAAACGTCTGAAGTCACTGGTTCCCATTCGGGAGCACATACAGCAATTCTACCCAGTGTCGCAGGCATTAGTTGATTATCTTTGCCGACATTTTCAACTCCTTCTAGACTTGTATCACAATCATACTGGAGCACAACTAGAAATGGTTGTAGGTCAAATCAGCTCAAATCTCGGAAACTTGCATCAAGTACTGTTACGAGGCCTACATCCAGATAACCCAAACCTGGAAGATATAGTAAATTGCACACTTTCCCTGAACTCTTTCACTCGGATGATTGGTCATGGTCATCATATGTTGATGGATCATATTCCAACTGTTCTTTCTTCCTCTTGTGATGTAAAGCTGGAAGCAAGTTATATCACAGAAGTGTTTAATTCACAGGCATACCAGCCAATTCCTAATCCTGAAGAATTAATTGCTCAAGCTACAGCCCACTTCCATACTTTTGATGATCCAGGTCTCGAGTGTGAGTTGTACTTCACAATTTCGACCGGTCATGCTCTAATACAATCGTTGATAGCTAAATTTCATCGAGCAGTTGGATATTACTACTTTTACTATCAAAACAACACATCTGCTGCCATGCAATCTCTCAACAGGGCACTGGGATTAGCAAAGGCTTGTGACACTAAGGGTGACATATTGAACAGTATCGCTCTCATGGAGTACAACATGGGGCACTGTCATGCAGCCCAGATACATGCCCGTGATGCACAAAGGCTAGCTCAATTGTCTCCAAATTTATTGCAAGAAGCAGAAGCACTGCGGATGCAAGCTTTCTGTTGCCGACATCTTGGTGATTACAAAACTAGCATCTCCCTATGTCATGAAGCAAGAAAATTGCTACAGCTTTGCGGCATGTCCGGACGTGGATTGGACTATCTGATCATGAACACTGAGGCAGAGGTGCATCTGCTCAAATCGGAATATGCTGAGGCTCGCACCATCCACACTCATATAGCTCAGCACAATTCTCAAGATCCATACAACTATGCTTTTGCCCTCATCAATCTGGCAGAAATTGATATCATGATAGATGCAAGTGCGCAGGATGTGCACCAGAACTTGGATGAGGCACAGAGAATATTCAGAGCACCTACGATATTGAATTTCTGCCAAATGCTACTCGCAGATTTGAATCTTCGACAAAGAGACACATGCATATCCATTACTAAAGCCTCAATCCAGGAATGTTTAAAATTGACCTGGCAGCATGATACTCAAGTTGTACTTTATGGCTTAGAAAGAGTTGCTAATATTAGTCAGTGGCCTCTCAGTGATTTCCATTGGGCAGCTAGCTGGACAGTGGTATATCTGGGATATGCAGCCCTGAAACAGAACAGACTGGGACTTCACAAGGCCCTGCAATTCCTAGGAGATGTGTTTCTTGCTGAAGGGGATGAACACACAGCAAACAGCCTTTTCACCGTTGCCTTGGAAGGATTCACATATATGGACATCCACTACAGTCGAGCTCAGTGCATGCTTCGTCTTGGGGATATTTCTAAAAACAGCGGAGATCTGGTCAAGGCAGTGGAACTTTGGAAAGAAGCTCGCCCCCTGTTTGAACGATCTATGCAGAAGCGGGATGTTTCCCGGATTGACACTAAACTTGCTGCCGCTGGCCAAGATCTGTTACAGACTGCTAAAAAGCACTCAAATAACTAGCGGGTTGGTTGTACAATTCCATGGGAGGGCTCCTTTGGGGGCATCCAGAGGAGACTGATGACAGCCGAGGATGCTAAGAAGCCTGGTTTCATGCTAATGGCAAAGTCAATGAAAAGAGAAAAGAAGCCTAATGAATGCCTTGTTTAAATTTCAATTTATTCCCTCTCTTCCAATTATGTTTTATTTACATTCCCGCCTCGATAGCTCAGTATATATACCCATACATTGTCCTATGCTCAACACTTGCAATTCTTTGCCCCCGTTTAATCTTTGCTCTGATCCTGGTGTGGTGTCCGAGGAGGAAGATGTTGATGCGGAAAGGGGACTTCGGTCTATGTGATGATACTCACTTTTTAGACCCGTAACCAGTCTGCATATGAATGGCACAAATGTAGCAAGCATGTGCCATAGGCAGACTGGTACAACTCGGGATCGTACATCGGTCTGAGCGCGGAGTCTGAATTTTAACAATGACACAATGTTCGGTAATTTAGGCATTTTGTTCCGCTGACTTGAATTTTGACTCAAATTCGGGGACTACCAGGCGCGAAATAAGATAATCTGAGGAGACATAAATCAAGTTAAGTACTCAATATGCATGTCTCCACGCTCAGACCGATGCACGATCCCGAGTTGTACCAATCCGCCTACTGCACAGTGCCTGCCACAATTGTGTTATTCGTAGGCAGACTGGTTACAAGTCTACTCACTCCTAGTAATATATATATCTGCTGTGATACCTTCAAAGTTCTTGCAAATTTAGGAATGGTGGAGAACACTTTCTGAAAATATGTTTGTTTGGGTACTCGACGATGTAACGTTAAGCACTTTCTGTAAACGTGCCGACCAACGCACCGAGTGGATCCCGAGGATTAGCTATGGACTTCGGTTGACGTGATATAGTATCTCTCCTTGATGCCTGTGAGGCCTTTATTTGACTTGTTTCTGAGTATCGGCAGACAGGTTGAATATTGGGTTGTTCGGAACAAATCGGAGATGGCACAGCTAATGTTGCCGCGAACTCCGACTCGGTCGGGTGAAGTCGACTCCCGAGTCGATGACTGAGTTGAGTCGAGTCGACTTAATGAAGTCGACTCTTGCGGACTCCGGAGTCGAACGAGTCGACTTGAGGTCGACTTAGTCGACTTGAGTCGGTTATTTTAAAGCTGTCGTATACTGAAAAATAATGAATATCACAGCTTGGTTGCATCATAGCTTCTCGGACCTACATTTTCCAGGTTATTATGAATCATAAAACGGAGAGATGCAATTAGGAATGTGTGCAGATATGTTTGTTAGGTAGCTCATGGCACAGAATCCTAGTAGGCAGAAAGCATTAGGGTGTTTCACAGTTAAGAATTTGGGCCCAACTTGAGCCCCAACTTGGTGTCCCAACGTGCCAAGTTGAGCATCAAGTTGGGGCACAAGTTGGGGCCCAACTTGAGGCTCAAGTTGGGCTCAAAATCTTAACTGTGAAACACCCGATTGATTTAAAGTATAAATTCATTTGCTCAGTTGCGTTCAGCTTCATTTAACAGCCCAAGAGAATTCAAAGCCTGACAATCTCAAACTTGCAGCCATACAAGGGTCAACAAAGGTTGGCTTCAAGTACAAAACCGTAGCTCATGGCTAGGGCATCAAACTGTGCGTAATACGCGCACAGGCGTGAAAATCACGCCTGTATTTGGTTCACAGGACGACCTAACCCATGCATAAGGAGGATCTCGGAGCTCTGAGACGGGACGGGATCCATGTGTATAGCCGTTTACCGGCGTAATCTACGGGCGGTTGGGTGACTGTGCCAGATCAATAAAATTAAGTGAGTGATGGACAATATTCATAAAAAAAAACTTTACTTACCACTCTGCCATGTACGAGACAAATTCTATGATGCATAAAAGCCAGTTTTCGGCGTGTCGGCGTGAAGCCGGGTGGTTTCGGATACCTCCGGCGTACATCCCATAGTTTGCCAAGCGCTCGGGGAACTGCCAAGACTTGTAATAGACGACAACCAACTCAAACACCACCCGTGCAAACGATTGGCGAGCACCAGCAAGCAGTCAGCCGCAAAAAATTGGCTCGGCAGGTTGTGATTCAACGACACCCGTAATTACGCGTAAACAAATGGTTACGGGGGGCCGTATTATGCCTCAACCCGTACGTAACCCATCCCGTCTGTAGCTTTCCTAACAGCACAGACGGGACGGAACCGTAATTACGCCCCCCGTAAACCCACAAGTTTACGGGGATAGTTTGATGCCCTACTCATGGCACAAAGTCCCAGTAGGCAGAAAGCATCAATTTCGAGTATAGATTCATTCTCTTGGTTGCGATGCCATTTATTTAGCTGCCCAGGTGAGGCTGGGGACTTGTAAACCATGATGCTGCGTAAGTATAGAATGTATTGCTACCTATTAATGCCAATCTATGCTCCTGGGCTCTGGAGGAAGTAACTTCCGTAAAGTAAACACAAATCATGGAACTGGGTGAACTGTTCTGATAGCCAACGAGGAAATTCCATACCAATCCGGAATTCAACAAAGTTTACCGAAGCGATAGTAACACAGATGGGCCAGGTTAAACCTCACAGGTTGCGGATCATTAACCGTTTGAAACGGTTAAATCTGTTAGTTAAACCGAGAGTTTGTGCTCTCCAGGTGTACCCACTATTTGGGTGCTTAACCGACTTTTAATACACAAATCCCGTTAAACCAAAATTCAAAACCCGTTAAATATACATTAAACTGTAAATTAACCCGTTCAACCAAACCTAGCCAGATTGAACTGGACCCGTTTAACCCGGTAAACCGCTTGGTTAACACAGTGACTCCGCCACCGGTTTAGTCCTGTCGGACTCTCAGCACAGCCCTAAAAGAGAGGGAAACACTACCTACCGTTCCTAGGATTATCCCGTGGGCGGATTTGGCTTTGTACCAGGCAACAGATATACATGTTAGGTATTATCGGTGGGTGACAACGCACCTTGATTCCAAACTTGAGCCGGAGCTTCTTGCGCTGCGCTGCAATTGGGAAGCAAAGAGGATTATCACGAGGAGAGACAGGTCGGCCAGTTAAAACGTACCTCGACCATTGGTGAGCTACTGAAATTGAATGAGATCGGTGAATGTGGCAAGGGGGGTAAGAGAAGGTTTAGGTAAGAATATCGAAGGGAATGAGGGAGGCCTAGGGTTTATATGAAGGGACAGGGAGAGATGTAGATGGGGAGAAAGGAAGAGAGTGGCACGCCCATTGTTTGATTGCGCAAACAATCACATCGTGCCCGCGGAGTTTGAAATGACTTGTCATTTTCCAGGCTGCTCAGCATACTTGACTTCAGTCCGCCCCACTTAAATGAAGTTCCGCATTAGTTCTGAGTATGGTTAACAAATTGTATGGTAGCACATTGAAATTCATTCAAAAAATATTTTGCACACTGTTGAACTCAAGTTCAAGTTAACCCACCTAGTTGAATCCAAGTTTAACCCGTTGGTCTAACCATCATCACGGGGCACTGGGCAGCGAGATGATAAGAAAACACCAGAAATCGACGGTTAAACCAACCGATGTAACCGGTTAAAATGGTTAATGATTTGCAACCTTAATGGTTTAACCTGCCTCATCGGGAAGTCGAAGCGATCCCACAACTACTTCCACCGCTCAAGGTCTGCTGTCGATCTATGAGACTTGCTTTTATGAGCCTTCCTCCTTTCTCTCTATCTTCAGCACTCAAGCAGACTAAGACTCACAACACCCACCTGTAATTAATGTTTAATCTCTGTGGGCGGTATGAAATTTGTCCAGGTGGTATTAAAGTCTGACAACTTAATGTTTTAAGTGGAATTATTCATGATCTTATCTAGCCACTCGGGTCATTGCCCATCAGGATGCCGTTCAGCAACTTGATTTGATCCCTATCTTATCGAGCCACGGGGGTGGTTGCCTTTGCGGCAACTTCACAACTTACTCTCCTTGCCTGTTGAACATAGATCCTTATCTTGGTTGAATTGCCTTGCTTCTCGCATTCTGTTTTTAGCTCCAACGGCTGGCAGAAATACGGGCATTCATTGAAGTGGTGGATCCTACATGAACTCTGATTTTTATCTTATCTAGCTGGGTTGCTTGAATACCGGAGCAACTTGTGACTCCAACTCTCAGCCAGTGGTGCTTCCTGGTCAGATCCTTACCTGAGCGCTCAGATCCCAGCAGGCAGGAATCTTTCTATCATGCACATGGTCCATTTCAATTGAATCTAGGAGGTGTAGCTCATTACTGCTATTTGCGGAACTTAGGGCATACATCAATTCTTTTTTATTTATTTTTATCACTTCCAGTATAACAGCTGTAACTCATTCAATTCTCATTCAATTCCAATATTCTTCATATCCTTGAAACCGCATTAAATATGCAGGTGCCTGTGTTCTCAGAATCGCAACACGCCACGAAAATTACCAAATTGGGAAATTCGCGGAGGAAATGTGATCATACTCATATCACTTACTTTGCTTCAAATTGACTCGGGCTTATGTTTTCGATCTCATGTGCGTAGTATAGCTATATGTGATTGAGGTCATTGGTCTAGGTATTTGAATTGAGCACTTTTAGCAATCAGAAGGCACTAAGTGGAATTATGCAGTGATTCACTGGACAAAGAACAACTATTTCGACTAGTACAGCCCTCTCTGAAGACTCAGGATCATACTACTGTGTGCTGAGACAATTTGGAAGAAAAATCCACCAACTTCACCGACTCAAGTCGACCCAAAGTCGACTTGAGTCGAACCAGTTCGATTCGACTCGGAAATTAAGTCGAGTCGAGCGACTTTTATCAACTCGACTCGCAGACGACTCGACTTTGGAGTCGCGGCAACATTAGGCACAGCCATACGAAGAACATCGGCCGTCCCGCCCGGTTCAGCCTCAGATTAATTCCCACGGGTTTCGCACCCTGAGGTACAAGACCCCGCCAGACGTAGTAAATATTCTATGCCAGAGGCATCGCCAATGCGGCGCAAGGACATATCTAGTAATCTAACATGGTGAAGACATCTCGAGGCCGCCGCACAGGCGCGAAAATGTAAGCCGAGATGCAAGTTCTTCGCGTCACAATCCCTGCGGGCGGATGGGATTCCACGCAGTCTACTCACACTACCCGGTGGCGCGCAAGGTCAAAGGTGTCATGTTACAGCCCCGCCGAATCACCCCCTCTTTCGAATCCCACCCGGTTATGGTAAGCGCCTGACCCAAAGGCGCACCTTCCTCATTCCGCATTCCGCTCATATGAACGCGGTGGCGGAGCCCACCAGCACACCACGACCGGCGCGCGCGGGGGGGGGGCGCATCCACGTGAACGTCTTCCTATGCATGCCTTCCTCTGTACATGGGGTCCACAGGCTGAGCGTCGGAGGCGGGCGTCGATGGGGAATCGATGGGGAATCGATGGCTAGTGTTGACCGCAATCGCGTGCATTGGCATTCCTGAGGACGGAGATGCAGCGATGAGAGCGGATCTCGGGTTGCTCGTGTGAGGGTGAGGAAGGAATGCGTCCGGGGCGGGACGCACGCCCAGCCAGGCAGACTCGGTGGGGAGCGGCTCGCAGCAGGGGCATGTGGCTGCGTGAACGGCAGGAAGACCCCTGTGCGCGCATGCAGCGTCGATCTGGAGAAGGAGACAGGGTGAGAGCGCGAGCTAAAAGGGCGTTGCCGGTGTGGAGCGCCCGGGCGGCGTAGGGTAGGCAGCAGGATCCCGGCGCGTACGGGGTAATGGCCGAAGATGAGGAGGCGAAGCCGCGTTACGAGGTTGTGGCGAGCGCGCGAGAGCTCGCGTGGTGGAGGTCGAGCTCCAGACGGTCATGAGCGGCAGGACCTTGGCTGTGAATCTCGTAGCAGGCGGAGTACAGGAGGGTGCGACCCCGCTCTGGGCGCGGTGGGTGGCGAGCCGGAATGCGCCCGTGGACAGAGCATAGGCACGCGCGCGACCTGCACTTGCGTTCCCGGCGGAGATCCCCAGTCGCGCCGGAGGGACAAATCCCGCTGCGCACACTCCATGAAGTCGATCCGGCGGGGGAGTAGGAGCAGAAGGGCGGCGCAAGCTAGAATTGCGCCCGTGTGGGAGGTGTCAAGGCTTGCGGCGGGACAATGCACCCGGGGAGCGGGAATTGATCGCGCACGCGTGCGAGCCGACCAAGCTCAGGAGCCGCGTGCACCGATATCGCCCATGTCCGGAAGATGCAGAGCCGAACCAGGAATGCAGGGGCAGTGGTGAGGTGACCTTGGGTTGTTGCCGGGTGGGGTCAATATCCGGAGTTTCGAGCGAGGCGAGAGACGACGGTGAGAGTAGACGGGCCAGACTCGCGTGGCTGGTATCGGAATCCAGGGGGCGAGCCAGAGACGCCAGCAAACGCGGGAATCGTGTCGACGCCTCCGGAGGCGCGAGTCACCGCACTGTGCATGTCCGCGACTAGATGACCCGCCGAGCCTTCTCGGAGGAAAGACGACGCAGAGCTCAGTTGTGCACGACGGAAAGAGCCAGGGATGCGAACGCGCACGCCCCGCGCGCACACAGCTATCGAGGTCGTGCCCCCAAATCTAGAGTGGAGGCACGGAGAAAGTAGATGCGTGGAAAAAATCGTGCGACGACGTGGAGCATAGCCAAGGGGCGGAATCGAGCGGGATTGATGGCCTCACTTTGGCTCCTCGCGCGCGACTTCTCTCCGGGGCTCTCGTCTTGGGACTGGGAGGATGTCCTTGCGAAGTGTCGGTGGCACCGCAGGAAATGAAGAGTGGTGGCAGAGACAAGCAGTTGGTAATGGTTTGAGTCGGTGCCATGCTATGTACTCGAGTGAGACTTGTAAGCTGGCGGTAAAACGAGCAGGCACTGCCAGGATTGTTTGAATGCCCTAAGGAGGGGCGATAGCGTGGAGTCCGAGGTGGAAGCACAGATCCTCGGAGGTGCCTCCAGTGCGCCGACTTAGTGAGGATGGATCGAGGCGGGAGCCATAAACCGAGCAAGAAGGGAGTGCGCACCGCAGGCGTCGGTTGCGACTTGCACATTAGCGAGTTCTCTGCGTGGATTGCGCAGGGGGTCCGCGAGCGTCGGACGTGGTCGAGCTTGAAGTTTCCACTGTGAAGTCACCGCCGGCGAGGGGAGAGCGCAAGAGGTAGGCGACCTGCTGATCCGCCGCTGGCACACAAATGAAATGATGTCGCCACGGGATTCCCATTTTAAGACATATCTCCGAGCGCTGGCATCGATGGCTGCTTCTTTGATCTTTCTGCCCTCCGCCTCCTCCGCCGAACCCAATCCGAGATTAGCCTGCCCGCTGCTTTTTTTGCTGCTTCTATTCTTCTCGAATCCTGCGCTTCCCGGTTCAGATGCATATGACATGGTACCTAGGGTATTCCAAGCTCAGTTCGAGGCTCCGTTGGCAGTAACTGACCCGTCCCTAATTCGATTTAGAAACCCCCTCGATATTTCCACATCCTATAAGTATACGTTTTGTTCGCGGGTGCGTCGGATCTAATTCACTCGCGATTTCAAGACCTCACTTCCAGAGCCGAATCTGTTCATGCGGTATCCTATTCCGTTCGGGTCTGCATTAATCTGGCTGATATCCGCACCCGCACCCGTATTGATCCCCACCTCGACGCGTTCTAGATCTACCGCGTTTCATATGTACTTGAAATCCCTGCTCTGTGTCGAATACATGCAATTCGACGCACTGCATACTCCCGTAGCTATTCAGGCTCCCTCCGGGTCGCTATCGAACGACCCTCTCCTGGAGTCTCCATCCATAGTAACAAGTTTATGGAATGCCCTCCAGGCCGTTGATTTAGACCCTCCTGCTGGGACTCCACTTCATCTCACCGACCATAGAGTCATAGAATGGACCAAATACTATCGAATTACACCGCGGAGGGTCGCGATGGAGGGTTGGACTCGAACGCGGTAGCTTGGTTCAATGCTTGAAAAGTTGACGCATCCCACGTGACCGCGCTTCTGCAATTCAAGCTCCGCACAACTCAGTGATCATCGATCATGATCCAGATCTAGATCGCGATTGCTTTGTTTTTCCTCCTTCCAACGCGCTGGAATGTCTCACTCTCTTTGCGAGCCCAACCACGCACTCGATGACACCGCTGCCATTGTCATTATTGTGTCCTCCTGACCTTCTCCTTCTTTGTCCAAGACCTAATGGTCGCGCGCGTCGCCCCGGCACTGGCAGCCAATGAGCCCATTCACCGTAGGAGCTATTTAAGCAGGTGTGTATGGAGGCCTTTCATTCGTTATTCCTGCGTTGAAGAAGCAGGATGCGCGAGCACCTCACCAAGATGCAGGTCGCGCAAGACCCGCTCTTCCACCGGCCCCGTATGTGCCCGTGCCCATGAACACCAGCAATATTAATGGAACCGAGGTCACACCATCGCGCTCACGCCTCTCCCTCGCGCGCATCGTCAACCCCGCGCTAGACCCCGCCGCGTTGGACCCCGATTCGATGTACGCTCGAGCTCTCGTTCCTTTTTTTTGTCGCTGACGGCCTCGTCCTACCAGCGATCTGCCCATCCACCCTACGCCGGCGTTCCCCCCAAGGTACGCTTGCTATGTTGCCATTCGTCTCAGCCACGCTGAATCCATCCTTCTCAGCGCGTCCGGTCGCAGCGTCCGCGACACACAGCCCTTGCCTTCCATCGGCGCGCCTTTCCCGCCCGTGCCCCGCCTCAACAGGACAGGTCCGCCTCCCTCTTTTCCCTCATCATTAGTTGTCTAACCACGGGCCGCTTCAGAGTACCGGAAGGAGAACGCACGCCCCGCCGTGCGCGCGTTCTTCCCCTCAAACTTTGCGCGCGCTGCATCACATCAAGCTCCCGCTCCCATTCAAGCAGAAACGGACCCCTTCCCCACCGCGCCAACCTCCACCGTCCGCGCGCGCCTGCGCGCAAGGTGCGTCACGGGCTGGGGGACACGTCAGGTCCGAGCCCAGGACAATTTTCCAGGTAAGATCTGGCCCACCGACACGGGAGGGAATCGCGGGGCACTGAGAACAAGGCGGCCGCGGCCAAACAAAGTAGGGCAGCACGAGGATTTTAATTTACTACGGCGGAGTACAGATCACGGGCGGTAACTGAAGTCGGGACAGAGAGGGACCCAATCGTCAGCCGGTCTTTTCAGCAATGACGACCTGCCGCAGGGTAGGAGGAAATGAACGTTTGAAGTAAATCGCTAGTACCAGCAAGCCCAGGATCCAAATGCCAGTGGGTGCGAGATAGACGGAGTCTAAAGCGAGTCGACAACAATTTCCAGTAAATCATGGAGTGATTTTGAATGGAATGTGGCACTGGTCGTAGTGGACCTTGAAGACCGTATGTTCGTCCCCGAGACGCACCAGCGTCTCTTCGAGACTCGCGATTTCGAGATCGGATCGAGTGAACTTCTCCGATAACGTGGACACAACGCTACAGAGTGAATGGGAGTTCGTCGGGTGGCTGGGAGTACCAGTGAATCAGAGCAACTTCTTCTCGGATGGCTTCCGTCTTTCTACTGTCGTAGAAACATTGCATTAAAGAGATGATGACAGTGGGAATCGGTATGCAAATCTTAGCACTGGTTGAACATTTCAAGTTTTTCAGTGAAAAAACTACAGTCATTCCACGGTCCTTGCATCAATATTTTGTTTCCACTCATTTGAGACCAATTATAGACGGAAATGGTAAAACTAAAGTCTGGATACATACTCTGGGTATGCCTCTTCAATATGTAGCATACAGAATTTCGAGAGTCGAAGCCGTTCTGCTGTGGTGAGGCAATCATTGTCATGCAAGGACCACAGATCATTTCTCCACACAAAAATAAATAATGTTTTGTGCTCCTGCATGCTTTCAGTGCCATGATTGCTCAATTTCATGCTATAAGAAGTGTTCTACATTTCATTAGGAGATATCTTATCACTCAGATCATTTACTTGCCAATTTTTTATGTTTTTTCAGGCTGATGCAAGGACCA
Source organism: Mycena vulgaris (assembly GCA_029204335.1). NCBI lineage: Eukaryota > Fungi > Basidiomycota > Agaricomycetes > Agaricales > Mycenaceae > Mycena > Mycena vulgaris. The sequence goes on from JARGYA010000071.1 coordinate 13,924, forward strand.
CGGAAAGTGCAAGGACCGTGGAATGACTGTAGTGAAAAATGTTTTGAATTTTACAGCAATTTTTCAGCGAAAGACCAGGTGAAAAACTTGAAACTTCCTCATGACTTTTTTGAACTTCAAAAAATTTTCAGCACTTTTGCCGAAGTTTTTCACAACATTCAAAAAAGTCACAAAAAAGTTTCAAGTTTTTCACCTACTTTTCTGGCAAAAAATTGTTGTAAAATTCAAAACATTTTTCACCAAAATTTTCACTGAAAAACTTGAAATGTTCAACCAGTGTAGAACTAGTTGCAGCCTCGGTCCTGTGGCGAGTTGTAACCTAGTCACCTAACGGGAAAGTGCAAATTTAACCTCTTCAAATAAATCACCAAAGATTCCGACTCCGCACTGGTATGGGTTCGTTTAGCGCTCGGCTATGATCAGGAACGTTCCTACTCCATTTTACCTTCTGTTCGCACTGCCCCACCTCTCGGAGCCTGGCTTCTGCTCGAACGGAGGCAAAGATTTAGCATATTTCGATGGGCGTAATGTAGAGGAATGAACCAAGCAAGTCTAAGTCAGACCATCTGAAAAGTACGCGGGCCATGCACATCCAGATAATCAGTACCCCGGCAAGTAGGCATATTGGGTAGCAGGCGAAATTGAGCCTTAGCCGTAACCGTCCACTGTTCGGACGGCCAACGGTTCAGAGAATCACAGAGATCATTGAGTCGAGGCTCCATCTGAGCGGGCACATATCACGCGTCCAGACTCCAATAAAGCAGCTCTGAATGAATCAGATAAAACTTGTGCAACTCCCCTCAGCGAGCATTCAGTGCACAGCTTGACGAGTCAACCTAAAGGCAAAATGAAGGACATGCACATACCGGCGTGCGCGCACAAGAAGCTGCAGAGATACACATTGAATCCAATTTTCAGCTGATAATGTGTCCCCCAAGTGTGTGCTTTCTCCTCCGGAGTCTAAGAATTGGATTGGGAAATACCATTGGTATGACCATTCAAGGCCGTGGGCGGTGGGAGAAGCACCCTGAGCTTCCTCCATGCCAGAATTTGCCCAGAAGCCACAATCCAGAATTGAGAATCAGGTAAAGTCCAGCCTTTTATGTTCCTGCCTCTCGCTCGAGGGGAATATCTTGGCTGAGTCTACATCTATGTTTGTGCGCCCAATACTGAGCTCGTAGACCTCTGAGAGATAGAGCATCGAGATTGAGACGGTGGTTGGGAACAAGATGATTGCCGATGACACCATCCATCCGCGACTTACTTTTACGGAAAGATCTAGGGTACAAGAGGGCAGGCAGGCATAGTACATCAACATGAGGTATAGGTATGGTACAGAGTCCGCGACCAAGGGAAGAGTCTGTCGGAAAAATCAAAAACACATAACATGGACTTGCCTGGACATATCAGGTGTGAAGTCGGGCCATCAGGCTCGCCCCCACCTGACAGGGGTCAAAAACCCGGAAGACCGCTGATCAGGCTGATCAGGCTGACGGCGCCTGATCAGGCACTTCCCGGGATTTTTCAAAACTGTAGTCCCTCTTTCTGAGAGGGTTGTTAGCTATGTTCATCCACTTGCAGTAGTACCGATTCATGACAGCTAACTGCAAAATACTAGACCATTTCGACTTCCGAGAGCTGTGGAGCCGGAACGATCCAGCTGCGCGTGCAGCCTGCAGACGTCACCAAATCGACCATATACCCTCAGCTCTATCTTCAATGAACAAACATCTCCTTTCAATACATCCATCGGGCGGATGCTCGCCTCGAGCCCGTTGGTATTGCTCAGCCATCCAGTGTAAGTTGTCAATGAATGAGTGAGTGTTGTTGGTGTTTTATCTTATGTCGTCACTTCACATGACGCCATGGCTTCACCGCCCACGAGATCGAGATGGTCTAGTATTTTGCAGTTAGCTGGAACTGAATATACATCTATGTAGGACAGTTAAGCAAGTAGTTTGTACTGAAGTAGTGAAGTAAAGCAGTTAATAAATGCTATATTATAGGTACACACATTGGAAGGACACCAGCAGAGTTATATACCGTGTGCGGGCCACAGGGTGCTGCCAGGACTTTCTCCAATCTGACCTGTTTAACTTTGCATTTCATTGTTTCAATACATTTGAAGGCTGTAGACATACCTAAGGCTCATTCAACATATTTTGCACACAGTTACTTACTTTTGGGATGGGTGTATCTGACACGACCTGACCAAACCTGATGGTGCCTGATATGCCGCCCGGTCAACCTGATCGGTGGTGATAATTCGGTCAGGTTCGGTCAGGACCTGATCAGGTAAATTCGATTTTTCCGACATCGGGAGACGAGCAAGGAAACGGAAGGAACCAATGGGAATAGATACAAATAAAATTGAACTCAGAGCCCCCATCCCCCTCCCTCCCTCACCGCTCGAAGCGCACATGTTTACACTGCAGCCACCGGTCCTCGTAATCACCCCCGTCCTCCTCCGCATCCGCGTCGACATTCTCGCCGTCGGACTCTGTCTCCGACCCCCCGTCTGTGCTCGAGTCGGAGCCCCGTGCGCGTTTTGGTGGGCGCTTCGACGCCGAAAGAGTGGGGGCGTCTCTGGCAGGAAGCTCCAGCTCTCGCTGCCACTCCCGGCTGTCCATGCCGGCCCCACAACCGCCTACAACCGCCCCAAACGCGCGCAAAACCTCCACCTCAAACCTGCCTCCGCCGAACGTGTCCTCTGGGGAACACGCATCGTCGCCCGCGGCGTCGTGGATGTCCGCACGATACATGCCGCACATCGCTGTGAATCACCGTGCGTCCTGCTCGTCGTAGTCCACGTCGCCGTCGTCTACGGAGGCGCCGGAGGTGTACTCGTCGTACCTGTCGATGGATGTGTAGTCATTCGCGGGCCCCAGTATCACGTAGGGCGGGCTGTCATTCACGTATTTGTAGTCCATGTCTTCGTCGTAAACTCGCGGATAAGCCGCCCCCTCGCCGTCACCGTGCCCGTCCCACACTGCGACCTCCCCATCATCCCTATCCCACGCTGCTGCTGCTGCTGCTGCGGCGTCCGGGCACAATCTGGTTACAATTGTCATGCACCAATACCATATGAATGCACAGCAAGCAATGAACTGGATCTCGGACCTACACGATGACATCGTTAAGGAGTTCTTCAACGCCTGGGACAGCCCGCCCAAATTTGGGGGCCCTGTAGATCGGGAGATCCGGACGTATGTGGATGGGCTTGGGAACTGGGTCCGCGCTAGTGTTGCCACGACTCAAAAAGTCGAGTCACGACTCCGGAAGTCGACTTGATCTCGAGTTCGACTCGACTTGACTCGACTTGGTCGGGCCGAAGTCACTCGGAGTGACTTCAAGTCGACTCAAGTCGGTGAAGTCGAGGGTATTTTTCCAATTTGTTTGAATGCCTACCACATTACGTAGAAAGACTGTGGAAGACTGTGGGCGAATGAATTTGAAACTTCCTTTGCAAGAAGTGTCCAAACATCGCTTAAATACAGTCACACAAGATCTCTTAGGTGATTTTATCGACGGTATCACTTCAGAACGTCTTGACTGACATGCTGGATTTTTTCCCGTATTTCTCTAGACTTATTTAAGGCTCAGAACTGGCTCAATTCGCAACTGTGTGACCAGAACGTGACAGTCTCACACGCTGTCACGGTCGTGAGATTCTGGCACAAAAAAAATCTAAAAAAATCTAAAACTGTTCTAATCGCACTTGCAGAGGAAAAGAAACATTTTATAAAATTACCCCGACTCGAGTCACTCAGGTCAGTCCAAGTCGACTTGCGACTGACTTCGAGGTCGCCCGAAGTCGTCCAAGTGACTCGACTTGACTCAGTTCAAGTCGACGGTCCGATGTCGACTTGGGGGCCTCAAGTCGCAAGTCGCGGCAACACTCGTCCGCGCGAACGACGTCTAGGTAGGGGTTCTAATTCCGGCAGTGAGCATGGACTCGTGGATGAATACACAGAGCGAGCGTTACTTTGGGAAGGAAGGCCTTGGGATTATGTGTAACCGCACGGTGAATTTGCTCCCAAAGATGAATGGTCGCTAGTGCTCCGGCTTGTCTCCAGCTTGCTGTAGACTCGGAGACCAGGGCTTAGATACATGGAGTTCAACAGTCCATTTTAGTCAAGTTGGTGCGCGCAAACATCGTGTGGCAATCAGCACTGTGAAGGGGACAACGAATCAAGGATCCAGCAAGCAGCGGAAGAGGAAAAGTGGCACCGCCACAAGTCAGACCGCCATCACGAAGATGCCGAAATGCCGACTAGCGTCGGTGCTGTTCGGCCGACCAGAACAAACAATGAATCATTGAGAATTCAAAAGGGATAAATACATATGATTGACCGTCATTTAACCTAGGTTGATGCGCTGAGGTAGAGGGGAGCGGAGGAGGAGGAGGATTGCCTGCGCCTGCCTGAACTGTAATTATTTACAGTCTCACTATTTATCGTGCTTTTGCGCCAAAGTTGCGAGACGGCCGTGTTATTTTATTAAGTGCTCTGCATTACGGCGGGTTATATGGAGAACTCTCTCAAGACCCCCAGTTGATTACAGCTGGGTTTCTGTCGTGGTGCTGCCCATAGGATTATCCTAGAGGGGCCCGGGGCGTTTAGTAGGTAGCAGTGGTTCAAGCACAACGTTAACGGTGGCGTTCTTCGGCATCCGGAACGTACATGTAGGCGTCACATTTACGTAGTACGGCTTCAAAATCACGCCTCAATTTGGGACCGCGCAATACGTCTACGGCTCGTTCCCCCTCACAAGTGCGAGGGAGGGATTCATGTCTCCTGCTGCTCAAAGACCGAGAAGACGTCGTACACAAACCGAGCGAGAAGTTTCGTCACGTTTCGGCAGCACACTATGCTCATCATGAGCCATCGCCGTTCCCACGGCGGAGTGCCATTCAGGACGAAGGCTTCACACAGGAAATGAGCTCTCTGAGCCCGGGGATAGGAGGCTGAGTGCACATCAAAAGCGCATGACACTCGTCTCGTCCTCGACTGCACTCCGACAAGATCCAAGGGGGTTTCGGGATTAAAATTTCAGATATAGGGGGGGGGGGTCCCGAGGAGGGCTGAAAAAAAACTTTATCATGTAGTATGTATGAGGGAGTTCCAAAACTGCAATATATACCTCCTGGAGCACCACAGGATGCCAGGAGGATGAATTCTGGGTCTCAGAAGTCAAATATGGTGTGGGTATCCTGATTTGGACAGTGGATCATGCTTACACACCATCAATTGGCGTGAACAATGTGTCCCGGTTTCCTCTAAGGGTGGTCAGCAGCTGAAAACATGCTCACAATATATATGGAAGTGGGAGAACAGATTCATATACCATTTAACATCTGTGTGAGCAGGTCAGAGATGTGGTCAAAGCGGCACTCCGGAGACCCTCAGTCAATGTTGAAATTGAATTAGATGGAGCTCCAAAAAATATAATTTACTCATATATAGGGTGGTATGGATGTAATGTGTACCTCAAAGGTCTTCTTAGTCACAGTTGAGTCCACAGAGATGGGCCGCAACATCTTTGGTTTGGATTTGGATGCTGTCAATGTGGTGGCTGTGATCGGCGGTGGACTGATCCGTGGACCGCTGAACTCCAGGTCGTGGGGCAATGGGAATGGGCGAGAATGAACCCACCCCCATGCCCCACTCTACGTACTGCCTCTAGAGTCTACACTACGATATACTAAGTCCAAAACCAAAATATCAGTCCAAGGTGTGGGCGGGTGGTGAAAAAATTATTGAGGAGTCGTCGAGGGGCAGGCTCGAAGCTGCCGTGCGAGATGCGTAGCGGAGCCGTGGTGGTCGGGAAGAGGAAAAGGGTCACGCATCACTCCGCGGTCACAAGACAATGTACCTGCTTCCGCAAGCTACATCAGGTGCACCTATCTTGTGCCTGGGCTTCATCACGCATCTGAGAGGTGCTTGACCCTCGAGACAGCCGTTTATTCTCTGGGATGGAGAGATCGGTGGTGGACTGATCCGTGGACCGCTGAGCTCCAGGTCGTGGGACAATGGGAATGGGCCAGAATGAACCCAAGAGAGAGAGACGCCAGGCGAGGGCATTCCCAGAAGGCCCACGACTAACCCAAGGAAACGGCGGCTGATCATTTTCCTTGATCATGTTTATTTTATTTTATTTTTGTGCGGTGTGAGGTGTAGCTTTGGAGGATGCGAGTGGGTACGGATGACAATAATTGAATCAAGGGATGTGTGGAGCAGAGATTTGCACGGAGGTTGGATGAATAGCCCAATGTGTATTTCGAGAAAATGGTTTCAGATAAGTTTGTGGTGTGAAGAGACGCGGGAAGCGCCGATTTACGAATTTGAGTGTGATCAAGATGTTTCTAGAAGGTACGAAATTGGGTGGCACTAGAGAGGATTTTGGGAATGAGTACTGGATTGGCGAGATATCGGATCCTCCATTTATCGAGGCGTGGGTGAGAGAGCAGTTAGGCGATCCAAATTGCCCGAGTATGAGGTGGAAATTCGGGAGGGACTTTGGGATGTATGTCGAGTAAAACTCTTTTATGATCCAGATGATGGCCGTGAGGACCCAATGAATAGCAAATTTTGAGGTGGTAGAAAAGGTAAGGCTTCTGAACAAGGGTTTCCAGGTTTCTGAGAGCACCATAACCCAGGTAGCGAAATAGCTGATTCGGTGTAAGGGTATGATTACGAGCCCCAAGGGTTTTAGAGACAATGGAAGGACCCTCTAAGCTACAAAAATATATTCTTGGGAACTGGGAGGAGTACACTGCGTGAGCGTGACGGTGAGTATATGTTCGAGTTTAAATTCTGCTGGAGGGGCGACTCGAGAGACCAAAATGAGCTGCTGAGTAATTAAACGGAGAAGGATCGACCATGTTTCGAGAGGAGATTATATCCCGCAGTATTCTTCGAATGTAAGAGTGCTGAAGAGCGGAGAGCCAATCCAACCCAGGGCTTTCGATCCGCCGAGATCTGGAATGTGTGACAGGAGTGGCAAAGATTTTTGAACAATAAGGCCCTTCGCTTTCGATAGCACAAGGCGTCGATTGGCGGTGCGACATAAGCGCGTGGCTGGGAACTCAAAAGGACTTTCTAGTCGGCACCTTTAATGCAGGTTCACATATTTCGATAGAGGTAGATTAGACTCAAGTGAACCGTTCTGGAGAGCCCGAGTATGGGCATCCAAGTCCAGAGAACTCAGGCTTGCGATAGCACGAGGTCAGTAAGTCGAGCGCGTGCAAGATATGACAGTGATCAGGGCTTATGACAGCGCGAGGTATCGATTGGTCGAGGTCCAGGCATTCGATACCGCATGAGTACGAGCGCGACTGACCCTAACGAGTACGGGGTATTCAGAACCACGACCTTCGATAGTCGGAAGGTACGAGTGCGACATCAGGTTCTTCCGGGCCGCACATCTTTCGATAGAACAAAGGTCGGAGTCATGGAGCGAGTGCGACATGAGCACAAAACATCCGAAGAGTCAAGGCATGGAAGAGGGCCAGGTAGTAGTGCGACACGAGAGGAGCATCTGCTTTCAATAGCACGGGAGTAGGAGTGTGAGGTGATATTAAGAAGGTAGGAGTGAGGGAGCGAGTGCAACATCGGCACCAACCATTTAGGCCCGAAGAAACAAGGCATTGGATAGACAGTGCGACATGAGCTCGGAAACATCAGCTGTCGACAACAGAACAGTGGGAGCTCGAGTGTGAGTGCGAGTGCGATATGACCTCGGCATTCGATAGCGCGATGGTCTAACCCTACCTACAACAGAGAAGGATGTTGTGGGATGGAACTCACCTATATATAATATACCAGAAGATCGATAGCGCGGAGGTAGAAGTGTCAGGGTCGGGCCGACACGAAGGCCTTTGATCAAGGTACGGATGCGAGATGAGCGCGGGGCATCAAGCGCCGGAAAATCAAGGTTTGAACAGCATCGAGTACGATGAGTGGGACATGAGCGCGGGGTATCTTCGCCTTCGATGGCCCGCCGCCCGAGGATAGGAGCTCGAGTGCCAGGGCGTGTCTGAGTGCGATATGAACGCCACCTTTCGATATCGCGAGGATAGGAGTGCAAGTTGGGTGCAATATCAACGCGGGGCTTTCGATAGTGAGGGTATGAGTGTGACTGGGAGTGCGATACGAATGCGGGAATTTCCATAGCGTGAGGTAGGAGTTTGGGTGCGAGTGAGATATGAGGGCGAATAACCTGAAGGTGGGAATACGAGTCGGCGTGCGATGAGCCTCAAGCGCGAGGGTTTGAGTGCGAGTTTACTGGGAGTATGAGTGCGACATAAGCACGTGAGTACCTCGGCTTTTGATAGTGCGAGGGTTTGAGTGAGAGTGGTGCCGCACGGGCATAGAGAATTGGGCTAAAAACAGAAGATCTTTTCGGACGCGAGAATTGCGTGCAAATCCGAGGGCCATCGAGACTTTGCAAGTGCAACATAGGAACAGGGCCTCCAGTGCCGAGATCCAACGACTTTCGACAGCCTGAGGACAAAATTAAAGCTTTTGAGGTGCTACATGAGTGCGGGGAATCGTAGCTCGTGAGTGCGACAGGAGCGCAAGCAATTGGGAATGAGGTTGAGATGGATGGAGGCCAGGCATGCCCCGGGCTGTTAAAATGTCGGCAGGTCAGTAGATCAGCGGTCAGATCAGTTGGCTGGTGTGTAGGTGCGCGGGCGTTTAGGCCGAGCTTATGATAGCTCGAGATACGGCTGAGAGCTGGGCTGAAACTGAGGAATGAAGTCAAGGTTTTCGACAACGTGAGAAGGAGTGACCCCAGTGCCGGAATTTTATGCCCGATGAATCACTGCTTTCATGGCCAAAAGCAAGGTTACGAAATTGACAGCCACGGAGGTTGTCTATATCGGATGGATCACGGCATGTAGGCCAGAAGCTCGCCAGCTTTCGATGGCGCGACGATATGATGGGGAATACGAAGGCAGTCATAAGCACTATAGCTCGAGAGTTGGAGTTTGGGTGCGAGTTTGAGTGTGAATTTGAGTGCGAGTGCGAGTGCGAGTGCGAGATGAGTACGCGAGTATCTTGGCTTTCAATAGCGCGAAGGTTTTAGTGGGAGTATGCGTGTGAGAGGAGCTTTCGATAGCAGAAGAGTAAGGGTGCAAGTGCGAGCACCTCGGCTCGTGAGAGTTTGAAATTTGAGTGCGAGTGCGACATGAGCCCGTGAATGTCTCGGCTTTCGATAGCACGAGGGTGTGAGTACGAGTACGAGTGCCACATGAGCGCGGGACCACCTAGGATTTGAGTTCGAGTGCGAGTGCAAAATGAGCGCGAGAGCACCTCATCTTTCGATAGCGCGATGGTTTGAATGTGAGTGCAAGTGCGCCATGAGCGCGTGAATATCTCGGCTTTCGATAGCACGAGGGTATGAGTGCGAGTGTGAGTGTGATATGAGTAGGAGAGCACCTCGCCGTTCGATAGCGCGAGGGTTTGAGTTTGAGTTCCGAGCGCGACATGAGCGCGGGAGCACCTCATCTTTCGATAGCATGATGATTTGAATGTGAATGCGAGTGCGACATGAGCGCGTGAATATCTCAGCTTTCGATAGCATGAGGGTATGAGTATGATTGCGAGTGCGACATGAGCGCGAGAGCACCTCGGCGTTCGATAGCGCGAGGGTTTGAGGTCGAATTCCGAGTGCGACATAAGCATGCGAGTATCTCGGCTCGAAGTTCCGAGTGCGACACGAGAGTGCGATTATCTCAGCTCGGCTTTCAACAGTGCGAGGCTCGGAGTTCGAGTGCGAGTGGGACATGATAGCGCAAAGGTGGATTTTGAAGATAGGAGTACAACTGCTTGTCGGAAGGAACTCACCTGAGGTCACCCACATCACCTTGCAAGGCTGCCTAAAGTCCAAGTGGAAGCGCGGGAGCACTCGAGCGAGTGTGGAGAAGGTATGAATGCGAGGTATGCAGATTGGGATAGGAGGCAGACTTCTGTGCCGCCTATCGGGAATGAGACAAAGGAAAGACTGAAAGAATGAGGCCAATGAAAAAGAATTGTTGAGGAGTCGTCGAGGGGCAGGCTCGAAGCTGCCGTGCGAGATGCGTAGCGGAGCCGTGGTGGTCGGGAAGAGGAAAAGGGTCTGAGGTCGCACATGACTCGGAAGCGCGGCCCACCGCTAGGGGTGGGAACCTCCTTCCTTATATGGGGGGGGGAGTCTGGCCGAGGGTCGAAAAAAAACTTTTCGACCCTATGTCCGTTTTTCAAATCCCGATTCCCCCTTGACAAGATCGGCACAGTCTCAGCTCTCTTTCGATGTGTCGCCAGACGCGTTGGCTGTCCTTTCACCACTGATCCATGATTCCCGCTACCGTAAGGTACTGGTCTTATGAGAGCCCTAATTTTTGCTTTTGGGCGTGCATCACATTTTCGTCAGCAGTTTTAGCGTAATCAGCTTTTCTCTCTGCCAAAATGTGCGCGAAGTGAATCTCATAATCCTGCTTATATCCTGTCTCTAGAATGTTCTCCGAAATTCAGTCGTCTCGTAATGGCGACGTGGCAGCTTGCGGGTCTCTTACCACGTCCACCTCCACGACCGTCTGCAAACTCCCGCTTCCTTCCTCTGTGAATACTCTCTCCGAGCCTCTCTTGATTGGATCTATCGCCTCCGGTGTCCTTGCTCTCCGGTTTGTTTGACAGCAATGTCTGCTCTATGCACATGCTCGCGGTTAATACTGGTCTCCCATATGATCTCGCCCTGGGCTGTGATTGGCTGTTTTTTTCTGTGTCAAACCCTTCCGGACCCGTCGTTTATCCTCTTCTCGGGCGTTGTTTCACAGATTCCGGGCTGTCAGCCTCAAAAGTCCCTACGGGGGGGGGGGGGGTATATTATACTCGCGTGGTCCACAAACTGAACAACGAGTTTACGGAAGACAAACATGTAGTACTGTAGAGGGTGGTTATCCTTACAGACTTCTACAAGATGCCGACCGAGCACAACATCATTCCAGGGGGTCAATCATACAAGACGCTGGTTATCTGTGGACTGGCCGGCCGTGAAAGGCAGGACCTCCGGATAAAAGCTGTGCACCAGTTCGGAGTTCTCTCCTCCCCAGCATAAATCCCCGGAGTCCACCAGCCCACAGACACTGTCGTATGTCTTTCCCTTTGCAGATGCATGCGACAACAGCCGAGATCTCTCCCCGAAGGAAGAAATCTGTGCCGTCGTAGGCACCGCCCCGAGGGAGCGGCGTAGAGGGGAAGACCGTGAGGTCTCCCTCCAAAGAGATGCTGCAGCAAGGAGCGACCGTGAAGTCGCTCGACCTGCGTAGGACACCGAAAGAAATAGGGCATCCAGGAACAACTACAAAATTGGCCAACCCGCACCAATAAACCGGGGCAAGGAAGAGATCCGGGGTCCCTGGGTATGTGCGAACACAAGGCTCCCCTCCGAGGAAATTCGTCTTAGTAACACTCATTAACGCGGGGCAGCCAGATGGGGGAGGTTCCAGAATATGATTTAACAAGTCGTACTACTCCAAGACGTCGGATAATTATCCCCTGCGGCCGTATCTCGAGGACGTGGACATAGACCTAGTGGTACCATGCACGTGGTGCGCGACGGTGGCATGGTTCCGGCTCGGATTCCCCGTCCCATATCCGCTAGGCGCCGTGCTCGTCTCGCGCGTGTTACTTCCCGTCGCTGCCGCATCACCGCTAGCGACCATGTGGACTGTCGGATTCCCCCCTTTAGCCCACGCGACGGCGAGGGAGCGTGCCTCCGCGGCGAATACCATCCTAATGCGCAAATGGCCGGCCTTGAATGGATCGAGGATGACGTCGAAATTCGTCGACTCGGGGAGGGTGTAGGTGGGTAGCGCCGAGTGCATAAAGAACTGGAGCGTCTCGAGGGGTGTCATCGCGCTGTTGATTATCACAGGTCCCATGACAACGTAGGGGGACACCTCGATCACCGGTATGGAGCGAGCGCGCTTGTAGTTGCTGATGCTCTGCTCTGGGGAAAGGGAGCGCGGGTGAACACGGCTGGCAGGCGAGGGCGAGCGGTCACGTGGAATGAAGGCGTGGGTCGCCGGCGAGAGTTCGATGCGCGCCATCGTCTCCTCCAGCCTGCGGATGGTCTCCAGAAGCTCGCTGATGATCTTGGCATGTTCTTTGTTGACCTTCTTTTGTGCCGTCGCTTGTGCGTCAAGTTTTTTGTTAAGCACGTCGCGGTCAGCTCTGATTGTTTTGAACTGGGCCCCCACGGCGTTGCTCATCTCGATGAGCGAGTAAGGCTGAGCGGAGCCCCGGGAGACGCTGCCCGTCAGGCCATCCATACGGCTATCCAAGCCCTCTAGTTGAGCAGCGTGATCCGCGAGATTTACCTCCAGATCGTCGACCCGGATATCCAGCGCGTCCACGTGCTCGCCAAGAGCCTCCGCTGGATCAATGGAGTCGACGCTCCCCGCGTCCGACGCGCGAGGGGAGTTGGGGGCGGTGGCAGTGTCTCCCGCGCTGCGCAGATCCTCCTCCGTCTCACGATTGATCACAACCCGCTGGAGCAGCTCGAGGCGTCCATCGATTCCACCGACGATGTCCGCGAGCATGGCAAAGTTATGTGCGTTGCGGAGCGACATGTTCGTCACGGTCTCCTTGCCGCCGGGGGGACCCATGAAGCCGAAGTGGTCGAACGTCGAAACAGTAACTGGGGTGACGTCGTTTTCAGTAATCGGAGTCTCGGCCGGCGCGACAATCGCCTGGGCGGACTGCTTCCGGGTGACGGGGCGCGTCGTCGATGGGGGGCCCGATGTTGACCGCTCTCACGCATGACTGCTTTTTCTGCTGGTTTCTTTCGAGCTTTGGTTCTCTTTCCTACTTGATGGACTCTCTTGTACGCCTCGTACTCCTCTCGGCTCCTCCAATGTGTCGCGTCGAGCCTTCCCCGTGTCCCTCCATTCGCACTTCCTGCACCATTTTCTTTTCTCAATCATTTTTTCAACCTCTTGTCGGGCGCTTCTTGGCGCTTCGCGTCTACCGCCACATCCCAATCTTGCCTGCCACCCTCCGACCAATTTCGTTCGCCCCATTCTCGACCCCCGCTGCACCTGGCCCCTCGTGGTCACAGTATATTGTGTGTTGGTGTCCATCACGTTGTCTGACGGCATAAACGTACAATTGTGCGCTGGGGATGCGATTGTGTGGGCGGTGGGTGGCAGCGGGTGTGATTATGAGGAGTGCTCTGGCGCCCGGAGCGAGAGTCGTTGGGGTTGTAGGGGTGTGCCTACCGTGCTTGGTTTTCCTATCAAGTGGCGTGGGGCGTCAGCGGCCCCTCGAGTGTCGGGCGGTATTTTGGTGTGATTTAGCGCGCTTCTCAGCTACCGAACCACCCGCGTCTTGGGGTGCCGGGGAGGACCTGCGTGGCCTTTATGCGCCTGGGTCCTGGATGCGTTTGGGTGCTGGGTGTGAGTTTTGACGTAGTGGGTTGGCTCGAGTTGCGGGGTAGGTCGGAGTATGATTATTTTCTTTGTTTATTGGATTCCTTTAATGTCGTGCCTGGGTGAGGCATAGGGACATTAGGTTGGCCAATCACTCGAGGAGGTTGAGGATTTTCCATGGAAACAGTGGGAAACCGGGTTTCCCATTAGAATTATTCCGTACAGGTCGCGATGATTCGACGTCCACTTGCTTATATTAGCCTGTTTGCGCTGCAGCCATCAGCACCATCTGGTGGCTGATTTGCAGTGCGCTGATGTATGGCTCCACCCGCGAAAAATTCCCACAGATGGCTTTTGGAGCCACTGGGAGCTATTTTTGACGGGTGGAGCCACTCGCCTGCGCACTGCAAATCAGGCACTGAGTGGCGCTGATGGCTGCAGCGCAAACTCTCTATTATTTCTACCGCTGATCTTTAGCTTTGATTTTACAATGAATGGACCATTGTTGAATAGTTAAATCAGCCAAGTGTCTTGCAGTACCTCACCACGTTTGATCGCCAGCACCTCATCCCCGGCGCATCTGGAAGCAGTTTTTGAATGACTTTGAAGCAGTTTTTGAATGACTTTGAACTCACCATCCAATCGATGGCCTCATTCTTGCTGATCAGGTTCTCCTGCAATGCCCCCCTGAAAATACAGCTCAGAATAGCCAGAGAAGGAATAGTGTTGATATCGCACTCGATTCTGCTCCACTCCTTTGATTGGACGCAATCTTCCAACCCACCATGATGTTCACCCTTCTGGAGTCGCAGTGGCCCACGTTTGATCATGTCACATCCCGCCACACTGGATAATGTGATCTGCATTGTACCCACACAACGCTCTAGTAAGCTGGATGCAGCCCGAGCGGTGAGTCGAGCTCCTCCGACACTCCTTTATTCGTACACTGGCATAATTTATTAGACCAACTAGTATTTCGTTCGCTTATTCACTGCAGTACTTACTGTTGTATTAGCATGCATTGAGTTTAATGGATCGAGCCTTAGCTTGTTTCAAAAACTTGGTAGCGGGCCGTGCCGCTCGCCGGCGTTACAGCTTTATCAAGTAGGAAGAATAGAGCGTGGCGGATTGAGGCAGAGAGGACAACACAAGAATTGCAGTTGGGCGGGATCGGAATCAGAAGGAACGGCCTGAGTTGAATTTACTGCGTTCTGGCCCCTTGTAGTCAGAGGGTCTGCCTACACGTGTAGACTCAGACTTTAGGCCCACCTATATGAGTACTTTGGCCTACCTCGCCCTACCCAAGGTAGGCGCAGCTGGTACACATGTCGCTATGTGTGGCTACGCGGGTAGGCCCACGTAGGCTGAGGTAAGCTCACCCCCATCTTACTCGTCATCACAAAAAGTAACCGGACATTGGCTTGCACAGCCATATCACCTAGATATTATGTACTCTTGTGTACAGATTATGAATCTACTGGTAATTTGGTGTAGGTTGGGATATTCAAACCCAAGCTAGGGGGTTCTGCACTTAGCACAGAATTAAATTAAGGAAATAGTCAAGAAACGTGATTTTCCCTTTCACAACTGTTCAGACCACGTTTCTCAGAACTTTTGGGCATCCAAAATAGTGTTACATATCCCAGAATACACACACAAGATCTTGGAAAATACAGCCTATCCTACAGTGCTGCAGAAAAGAATTAATCCAGAGAGAAATTACACCCTTGATGGAAAACAATTGGTTTATTTCAGATTTTAACACAAATCAGGAAGAATGGCCAGTTTTTTGTGGCATATGTGATCAAGGGATACTGCATTGAAGTTTCAGAGCACAAACACTACGTTCCGGCATCGCCTAAACTTAGCGGGCTAGACTCTGTCTAGCCCAAGTCTGGCAACGATCGATCAACCAAACAGATCAATAGGTCTGTTTAGAAGTGTCTATTGATCTGTCTGGTTGATCGATCGTTGCCAGACTTGAGCTAGACTCGGCTAAATTTCTAAGTTTAGGCGATGCCGGAACGTAGTGAAAGTTTCCCAGAGCAACCCCATTCTTTGAGGAGAACACGCTGTCCGGTCACTTTTTGTGATGACGAGTATATAGGCACATGGAGCCAACCGTAAATTTAATTAATGCCCCGGAGATGGCATTGCGCGTTGGTTGGAGGTGTGCGCATTGATGCTCAGATTGAATATCAGATATTTACCTTTGTTGTGTACCGGCATCGCTCGGCATCATCAGGCCATCAGTTGGTCTAAATTGGGCTGGCCAAGCAGCGGGAGAAGTTGAAAGGGCAATTACAGCTGTTTCCGAAAACCTTGAGACGCGCAGTTTTCCCCTCTCACAAATTTTGATGAAATGATAAGGATGCCCATTTAGGGAAAGGGCCGGCCCAGACCTATAAGTCAGGTGTAATTATGCGTGGCTACTTATTCAAGTTTATAGCTTAGCATCATACTTAGAGCTGTAATCCGATGAGTTCTCTCATCTTACCATGGTCTACCGCAGGGAACAAAAGACATGCAGATGTTTTTTTAATCAAAAGAGCGGAAGTGCAAGAGGTGAAGATTCTAGCGCACTATGAGTCGTCTAGTTTTGTTCCCGGCTTGATTCTTCACCCGCTCACCCCAGGGCGTGTTAAGGGGTGTTGGTGGCGGGTTTCAGGGCCCGCACGGCGCGTGGTTAGACGGGCGGCCGCGCTGAGCTTCAGGTTTCACAGATGAGGTAAGTAGCCCTAAGTGATCCGTCACTCGACGTGTTTGTTCTCGTTTACGATCTCTGAGATGCTGATGCGCCCTGGTCTGCCCTGGTGCGCTCCGCGGTCGGCCTGATTCCAGCTAATTCCTCGGGAGCCGGCACCGCAGAAATCACAGGCCAATACTGGGGCAGAGGGTTTCCAAACGGGCGACAAGGCTCCGGGGTTTCCGAGCGGAAAAAAAAGCCCCTCCTCGATATCGAGAAAGAGAGGTCGTGCGTCAGGTGTGGGCGGCGTCGAGAGCGCTGCCCAGAGGTGACGTGTATCCGTCGCCATGGGAATACTCCCACCGGCCCGCTAGCGTCTCCGGCTACGAGTTCCCCGAACTGCAAAAAATGCGATTTCTTTTGTTACACTCCCTCTAAGATGTGGAATCTACTAGATTACTTCAAATGTCCTCGCAGTAGAATGCCAACGAGTTCCACTATCTTCACGAGTATAGAGCTGTACCAATGCGACGATACACCGTTTTACACCAATTTGACGATGGTGATACGGGTTTTTATCTGGTTGTCATCTTAGGCATTCCGGCAGCCCAAGCGTGTTAAGCGAGTAGCGTGGAATGCGCCCGCGAGCGTCGGCCACGGTTTGCCTCGTTAAAAATAGTAGGCTCCCCACTGCGGGGTTGTCGTTGTGTCTCAGGACCGATGATAATCCCGAGAAAGGCCTGATTTCTGAAAGGGCAAAATGTCAGGACGCTTAAAACTTTCCCACGCTTTCTGAGGCCGCGAAAACGAGTCTTTTCAGAAAGTCGGCCATTTTGTTTTTTTTTGGGTCGAAAAATTTCCTGATTTTGTCAGGATTCCCGCATCAGGCCTCTCCACCTATTATCATCGGTCCTTGTGTCTCCTCACGTAAGCTATTATAAGAGCCCGGGCTCTTGCGGCCTTCTAAGGCCTTGCACCGCCTTATAGCCAAAAATAGAAAGTTGCGGAATCAGAACTAATCAGAAGGAACGGCTAGGAACGGCCTGCGTTAGTAGCGGATCCAAAGTGGATCATAAGAACTGCGCGTTGGAAATTTGGCTACCATTACAGCTAGCCCCATTGAATCGCCCGTGGCACCGCTGGGGTTGAAGCAGAGGGGGTAGTGCCGAGCCTGAGATTAGGCTCCCGCTACACCCGCAGAAGGGAGGGCATCTAGTTGCGGCATCTTAAAAATATATCTGCGATGTATTCGGACTGATAACAGTTGCGGTATGGACATTGAAACAGTCAAAATAGTTGCGACAGCCACAAATCTTGAAAAATATGCAGTTGATTAAATGTTCATTTGGACCGCTATAAAAAATAGCCGGGTGGCGTGTTTTTATCCTCACATCATGGCCCTCACACTTCCAATGGCGGTGCTCTCCAATATGAAGGTCTCATTCAAGGTCGGGCTGTCCGACGGCACGTTTGCGTTCGACATGGCACCCATAACTGCTCCTGCGGATATGGTTGGTCTTCAACCGGGGAGCGACCATGGCATGAAGCTGCATCTCAGTGCGGTCGCTGAGGCTGGGAGCGTAGTTCTCACCCTGTCCACCTCCGGACAGTGTATCAATCGAGTAGGCGAGGAATCCATGTTAGGTGGGTCTCAAAAAAACCTGTGGAGCAGCCCTGTTTACGTCTCGAACATCATCAGACGCGACATCACAATCAACTTCAGGGCAGTCTGGCCAGTCCTTGGACTACAGCGCATCCAACTGCGTCCCAGACCACGCTGCAGATCATGACCGTGACGAAATTCTGGCTTTCATGACCCATTCCCAATCTATCATGATGCAGGAGCCTCTAGATCCGGCGTTCGAGACTCTCCCTCTTCGAACGTTCGATTCGCCGGATGGTCTGTTCGATCTCCAGGCGGCACAGAGCAACTTCAATAATTTAATCCTCGACTGTGAGTGTTGATTTGTGAATCGAAGACGAATTTTCCTGACTATCCAAACAGCTTTTACCCTTGAATATAATCATTGCAACTCCGATGTCACTTCTTTCAATCATCACGGTAAGAGGTTTTGGGCTCGAAGGCCTGGCGAGGGTTCTCACCAAATGACACAGAAGATGGGGCGGGATTCACCGAAGCAAGTAGCGATCACGACTTTACCGGCCTCTCTGACACAGGTAAGGGTGTATTGGGCTCGGGCTGCTCGCCGCTATTGATGCAAAATTCCTTAGATGAGTCGTCAAAGGAGTCAAGCACTCCGCCCTTTCCGTTTGATACCCCAGTCACGACGCCCAGCGCGTCGTCAGAGTCGTCTTTCTCCGCGTCTCCAGCGGCAGGATCCCGTGGCTCACGTTCCAACCTTCGTTGCCCCGAACCGGGATGCGCCCGTCGCTTCACCAGAAAGTACACGCTGGCGAAGCACGTCAAGGCGCACGAGCCAAAGTCGCAGAAATTCTTCCCATGCACCATGGGCTGCTCGATGCGCTTCTCCCGCAGGCACGATCGCCTGCGACACGAGGTGACTCAGCACCGGCGGGTCTGCGAGTGGGGGTGCAGTGCATGTCTAGGATTCTTCTCCTCAGAATCCACGCTGAAGAAGCATAAGTGTAGGAATCCTGGAGGCACACGTTGGATTTGCGACTAGGGAATCTTTCCTCCTTTTTTCATCCTTCCTTGGGCGCTGGAAGCCCGATTTTTGACCTAGTATAGATGGAGAGGAGTGAATAGATAGTGTTGCACCGTCCTTCTTACATCTACTCCAACCTGACTGTAGAGTCGACACCACACCTTCCTCACATTTTGAAGCCCCATACTAATGCTGCAATGAGGGAGAGTTAATTCTGAAAATGGTGGTGCTCGTCTTGCTGCTAAAGATTCTGGTCTGTGACTCTGGAGGAGCTGCATCAATGATGATGTATAATTGAACTATCACGGCCGAAACGACGTCTAGCTAGGAGTCCTTCGTGTCCACATAGATTCAACCCTACTCCATGTCCAAGATGACAATAAACTGGTGGGTTAGCTCTCCCTTGGCAAAGGAGATTAAATTGGAAAATATTAATGCCCAGGCCTGCTCACGTCCGAAACATCATTAATCTACCTGAGAAGCTCTCCCTCAGTAACGGAGATTGAAGTGGAGTTATCCTCACTTTCGAAGGGGTTCGAGATGACCGAAAGCTCGGTTTTGGATAACTTTAAACTACGGAGTTTCTTTCTGTGTTAACTCGAGAGTTTACAGTGCTGGACATGCTCCGCGTCCGAGATGACATTAAAATTAGTTGGGGAGTCCTTCGGGTTCACTAAAAAAATTATCCGTGCTCCTTGGCGTCCAAAATCGGCGCTCCGGCTTCGGGTTCTTGAGCACCTCAGCGAAACGGATGGCCTGCCAGTGATTCGGAGTACTAGCGAGTCTGAAGCCCGATGCACCTTGCAATCGCGGTCTACGCCAAACCTGCTGGATGAGGAGAGAGACAAGCGCACCGAGATGAAAGTCAGGAGCAAGAGCACGGATTGCTCCCGCGTTTGATGGTATGATAACGTCCAGTACCAGAATCAAGTGCGAAATCTACGTAAAGTCTGCGCTAATGGTCTACTGCACGGAGAAGGACGCGAGCGGCGCACTCTCGAGGCGCGGAGGGAGTAGGGACGAGAACGCCGGGGGCAAGCGCATGGGGGATGACGCGCTCTTGCGGCGCGGAGGGAGTGGGTACGGGGGCGAGGGCCTAATGGCGCGGAGGGAGTGGGGGGGTGTGCTCCTTCTGCTCTCCCACGCCCTCCCCCGTCACAATCGCACCAAACTCCACCCCATCCACAACCGCCCCAAGCGCAGCTCCCCGCGGGCCCGCATCGAATCGCCACGGGCATCGGGGGTTTCCGGGAGCTGCGTGCGCATCGGGGTCCGCGCAATACACAGCGCACATGCCCACGAATCGCCGCCCGTCTTCAGGTGTGTACTCCGCGTCGTCGGAGGCGTACTCGTTGAACGTGGCGTCGATGTCACCATGATACGCGATGGCGCAGGGGTCCATTGGGGGGTGGAGGATGGGAGTTCGGTGTCGGGGCCGCATTAAGATGTGGTTGAGCTGGTGCGGCGGGGCGGGCTTGATGTACAGCAGCACGCGCGAAGGCGGCGGGGAGCAGCGCGCGCACGGTGGGGAGC
This sequence comes from Mycena vulgaris, assembly GCA_029204335.1. NCBI lineage: Eukaryota > Fungi > Basidiomycota > Agaricomycetes > Agaricales > Mycenaceae > Mycena > Mycena vulgaris. Next base: position 34,184 of record JARGYA010000071.1, read on the forward strand.
GTGCCCTCTCTTTCCATTGCTCTGACGCCATGGTCAGTCGAGCAACGACCGGGGAGAAGAGGCAGGGACAACGCACCTGAGGCGGGGGAAGGGCGGGAAGGCGGCGTCAATGGACGGAAGGGGTTGGGTGTTGCGCAGGCTGCGGCCGGACGCACTGGGGGATGGCAGTCAGCGCTAGTCAGCGGTGCTGCTATGTGGGTATGCAAGATAGTAGGCGTACCTTGCAGACGCCGGCGTGGGCTTGGGATCGCTGGGAATACCATAGCTAGGCACTCTGGCGTCAGCTGTACGTGGTCGAGTCGGCGTCATTTGCCGGGTTGAGTATACGTGCGAGCTAGAGGCGGGAGTGTGAAAAAGTGCTGTTGCCGTTGCCGTTGACCATGGGCACATCGTCGCGGGCGCACCGGAGCACACGAGGCGGGGTCTGCGGCTGGAACCGCGCGTCTCGCTACAATTGCATCTGGGAGAAGTGCTCGCGCATCCTGCGTCTTCAAGCACGGTCAGCTAAATCGAGGGAGGTCAACGCAGTGCGAATGAATGGAAGACCCCCCTGGTTAAATAGTAGCTGCGGTGAATGGGCCTCCCATCGCGCGCTCATCGGCTCGACAAAGAAGGACGGGAGGTTACAATGAAGCGGTGATCAGCGGGGAGAGTGAGACTTCCAGCGCGGTGGACGTCGAGGGACAAAGCAACCACGATTCAGATCAGCGACTTAGGCGGAGCTTGAATTGGGATCAGCGCGCGGTCACGTGAAATCCGTCACCGGTTGAAACATGGAACCAAGCTGACGCCTTGGAGTGCACGCGTAAATCGCGATCAACCGTGGCGGAGGCTGACCTGTGTATGGCCCGCGACGTGCAGTGGAGCGGTAGCCAAGGCCGGTGTCGGGATCCCTGATTCATTAATCGGCCCGCGGACCCTGAAGCGCTCGAGCCTGCAGCCGAAGGGCTCCTGCACAGGAACGGGAGTATTCGATGACCCACGCATGAGTACTGCACCGAATTACATTACCGCGAAGGCCACCGCCGGCCCCGGGGGCCTCCCCCGATCCAAGCGCAGCAGTGTCGTATCCTTGTACCTCCCGTCGACTACAGTAAGCGTCGGGCGGAACACCTCACGTGCGGTGTTCCCGGGCTGTGGTCGACTTCCGATGAATATGATGGCGTCCGTTTACTGCGAGCAGGTAGTTTCTTGTTCTTGTGAGTCCTGTTCACCCCTGTTTAGAAAGGGTATCCAGCGGGTAGTCATCGGCATAGAATTTCCAGGCAGCAGGAGCCTTGGGACCTACTTCCGTTCCCTGGACTTGCGAACGGTGCGCTCGGGGTGCTCTATATGATACCCGTGAGTTCGAATCTAACAAAAGAGTCGCCAGAGCAAAGAGCCACAGGAAGTCGCAAAGATCGTTGGGCTCCAGCAAGGCAAATCTGAACGCCTCGGATAAAACGAGTTCGACTCCCCCGCGTCACAGCTTTCTAGATCGCAACAACTTGAGGGTAAGGACACGTGTAGCGTCGTTCTAGCCAAAGACTCGCACGCCAAAAAATGAAAATAAAACATCCAGACTCAGAACGGTTTCGACGACTCCGACTCCAGTCCACGAGCAACCTTCCAGAAACGCCGAAAACGAGCACCCCCGCGTTCAGAGCCTCACAGCCTCAGCTGCGTGTCGTGCGCAGCCCAATATCCAGACAGAGTGGAGCCGGAGCCAGAGCCGCGCCTCTCCTCTCCTCGAAGTTGGGTCGGCGGTCACTCTTTCAGCTGTAGTGCGCATGTAAAGGAAAGGCCAGATACCCAGGGGTTGCGGGTTCTTGTTGGTATTGGTATATCCCTTCTTGCACTCCCTCAGCGTAAACCCAAGATCCCAGCGTTCTAGCATAAACAACTGGTGGAGAGATATCGAGTCCAATCTTTTGGAACATCCATCCATCCAACACGCAGACACTTGCCACTCGAGATTGCCTAATCTTTGCTCTTGAGAAATCGCAAGTACCTAGTAGCGCTCGAAGCCATACATTCACCAAAATCCAGAGCCCAAATAGAGACTAGAGTGCCAGAGCCGTTTCTCCTTCTTAGACTTTAAGCCACGGTTTCTCCGACACATCAGAATTGGATTAGGACCCACCAATTGGTAGGGAAATCCAAGGCCGTGGGCGCTGCCGAGGCTCACAGAGGCGTGGAATACGCAAACAGAGTTTTGCAGAATCCAGAATCAATCGGATTCTGATTCAATCCAGAATCGATAGAGCGCAGCCTCCTCCGTTCCTGCCTTCGCCCTCGAAAGGAGCACCTACCATCTCGCCCTAGTAGAACTATCGGCCGCGGTGGAACGAAAAATCAGGCTCCCAGTGCTGGCTGGGGGATAACAAGCGCATCGAGATGAGAGTCATGAGCAGAGAATTGGTGATATCATCATCCCATGATTCCAATCTGATCAGCAATCTAAATCTAGTATCTACTGGTACAAGAGGTGAGATGCGTATGGATACAAAACTCGGGAGGAATAGATATGAAAAGGTCTCAGTGTGTGATATAGTCCTCAGGAAGAAAGGCGACGAAGGAGCAAGAGAAGAAAAGGAGAATCGAAACATTGAATAAGATACAAATAAAATACGAGCCTTCTTCAAATCAGGACTCCCCGCACTCGAGCCACTCATCGCCCTCCACCTCCCTCTCGGTCGTCCTCGAAGCCCCCCGCCCTCCTCAACGCCCACGCCCGCGCCCTCGTATCCGTCCGAGACCGCATCCGCGTCCTCGCCCCGCGCGCGCTTCAACGTGCGGCGAGCGCGACACGTGCGAGCGGCGATGTTCATCTGGAAGTAGGAAGCGTGCCTTAATTCATGTTGGCATGTCATTCAAACACCAAAGAACAAGGAAACCTACCGGCGCACTCCGCGGGTGGGCTACGTCCGAGACCGACTCCGAACTCGAACCGAGTTCACGTTGGGTTTATGCATCGCGAGCTCCATCCAATCATACACGCATTTCTCTTATTTAGGAGGAACTCACCCCAGCAGGTGGGGCCGTACTATCAAAGGCCATGTGGCCATCTGCCGTGCTCGGGGGAGGGGAAGCCAGGGGTGGGAATTGTATCTGAGAGCTGCACAGCTGTGCGGTACGACCCCCGTTCGACTCGGGTCGGGTTTTATGCTGCCAACATTGCCTTTCGCTCCCGTCCTCTGCGTTGTTGATTTTCGTATCGGGAGATCTAAAATCAAATCGACAGCCACTCTCGGCATCAGAAGGCTGTCACCAATACGGCGGCGCGGGCTCGGCAGGACTCGGAGTTTAAATAATTTACGCGGGCACACGATGCCGACACAGGGTGCCGGACTGCGACCGCTTCGTGAAATTACATGATCTACACAAAGCGGCTGGACCGAGATCACTGCTAGTAAATCTGAGATGAGAGGGAGTGGAGAGGGAATTATTTATGATAGTCATAAAACCTAATGGTCTTAGTCACGCAAGGACATAGCGAAAGTCCAGTGATAAATTCATACACAGAATAAGTTAGGAACTACAGGACAAATTAAGGGTAGTATGTGCAACTAGAATACGAAATCGGGTCATTATAAGGGGTGTAAGTGAGCCTTACGTAGCGTCGGGCTGCAGGCGTACAAGGTTCATCGGTGCATCATCATTTCATATCCCAGGCTTGCTTGATCATATCGGCGGCCTAGATCGAGTCAGCCCCCAGCTTCGTAGATGACGGGGTAAAGGGCGTACCTGCTCAGCGACTGCATACACAGTCTGTTGTATGGGGGCTCCAATCGTTAATGGGAAAATCCCAGCGTCCACTACGCGGACGTTTTCGAGACCGTAAACCTTCAGCTGGGAATCGACAACACCTATCGACAAATTAATAAAGAGAAGATGCGGAGTCAGTTCTACGCACCGCCCATCGAGCGGGGAGCCATCGCGACGGTGCCTAATAACTAGTGTGAGCATTAGTAGCGGCTGAGGACGAGAATCCGTACCAATCGGATGGTTCGTGGACTATGAAATTCCGAGAAGTGAGACGGTGATCCAACGTGTCTGAGACTGGTTACTCGCCTGAGTGTGCGTCCTTATGAAACTATTCTCAATCAGCGAACCGATATCATTGGCTGTAAATACGCAAGCTCACTTTTGCCAAGCAGCGTCGGATTTGACAGACGCCGGCGGCGCATCGAGCGATTCCACCAGGCCGCCCATGGGTTCAGAGAGCATCCAGCGTTGAGCAAATTGTTGGGCTTTGACCAGGATTTCTGTTTCTAAACCGAGTATCAGTGCTTGCTTGACTTGTCATCGGTACACCACACTCACCGAATGGGATCTCCAAATAATGCGGATTGATGATGGGATTCGCCAGTGGTTGTGAGCTGTTGATGTGCTACGAGCAGTTTTAATTAAAATGATTCAGGGTCCAGGAGATGCGCCAATTACCACTGAGCCCCGGCTGAAAGGATGCTATGTGGGATTTGCATCAATTTCGTGATTTAGACACGGAATCAAAACGAACGCACCACTTGCATAATGGCAATCGTAACGTAAGACACGTTGGTGGCGGGCGGAGATGAAACACCGCCAGTGGGGAATACAACCATGTTCAGAAACGGGACTTTGCCGGCTTTCAGGAGTTTGATCTGGGCTTCGTATTGCACCTTCTGCAAGGGCGTCTGGTGGATGCTTTCGAGGGAGTGAGTGAGGGAGCGTAGTAGTTCGTCTGTTCCGTTGTTTCCGATAAGAGATTGTAGTGATACGGGGGCCACGATGGCGGGTGTGTAGGACAGGATGCCCTGGTGTGAAGAGTTGCTGGATGGGGTTGGTTAAGCGTCGCAGACATTGCTGTGGAAACCGGGACGTACTACAGTTCCTGCTGTTGAATTTTGAAGGTCGAATTGAAGCGGAGGTTGTCTGGTGGAGAGGCATTGAGTCTATAAATGGACTGAGACAAATGGGAATACGTACCAAGCGTTGTTGTGCCGTGTTTCAGCTTGAAATCCGAGGAGGCAAAGGGGTGATCCTGGAATTAACGGTAAGGATATCACGCTACGCAGATTGGGGAAATCACAATACCTGGAAGTTTTCACCAACACCCGGGAGATCAAGGACGAGAGGAATATCGTGCTTCAACAACAACTCCTTGTTTCCAACGCCGGAAAGCTCGAGGATTTGGGGTGTCTTCAAGGCCCCTACAGAAGACTTCTCGGTCGGCAAGCTCAACGAGTCATGCGGAGAACGCCATACCTGCGGACAAGATAACTTCCTTGGTGACTTCAACGGTGTATGTCTTGTTGCCCGCAATGTACTGAACCTCTTTTGCCGTTATACGCGCTTTGTTCCCGTACCGCTGGTCCTTCCCATGAGTATCGAATACGAGTTTTGTGACGTGCGCGCCAGCAAGCAAGACGAGGTTCTTGCGCTGGGCGTTGGGCGTGTAGTACGAATTTCCGGCGTGCATGCGGATGCCCTTGACGGGGTCCACATTCCGCGCAATGGAGGCAAGTCCGGTTGGGTCTCCGAGGTCCTGTGCCCAAGATCAGATAACGACGCTGGCTGTGAAGCTATCGTACGCACGGGATTCAGATTCTCCTTGAGCCCGAGTCGGAGTCCTGCCTGGACCCCGGGCTTATCCACGTCGGTCAAGAAGTTGTTGTACGAGATCTAATCGAGCGAATTAACAGGAGCTTCGACGGCGGATACCTTGTGCACACGTACGTGAACGGGACCCTTCTCGCCATGTGCCTTTGCGAGACTCGAAGTGGCGTTGACAGGGAGTACGGCTGGCGACGCTGGCGGAGCGGTCCATGTTTCGATCTTTTTGAAGTAAGGCAGGAGTCCTGAAAACGTCCACTTCGGCCCGTTTCCGAACGCCGTCGACCACAGATCGTATTCTTCCCGCGCGCCGCGCTGCCATATCTATAAAGTCGCGATAAGCCATCGGTAAATCGGATACTGCGACGTTGAACGTACAATGAAATTGATGGCGGAGGAGCCCCCAACGACCTTTCCCCTAGCGCGGCCCATAGTTAACATCGCTCCGAAATCGGGTGGCGCGAACTTACCTCGGGTAGGCGATAGATATGCCGCCCAGTCCCGGCTGAGGTGTGGACACGAAGTTCCAGTCGTAAGTCGGATTCCCAATGAGGACAGTGCCGTTTGGGTTCGTCGGCGCAGCGGACGACTGAGGAATCTCAATTACAGGATCACCTGGCCGATACTGGCCCGCTTCGATCACGCCAACCATGATATTGGGGTTCTCGGAGAGGCGGGCGGCAACGGCGAGGCCCGCCGTGCCACCTCCGACAACAAGAAAGTCGAATTTGTGGGATGAAAAATCATGGGCGTTAGCTGCACAGGATAGTCAGAAGGCGTTTTATCAACAGTAATGTAAGGCGGGCATACCTTCCCATGCAGCTGCAGTCGCAAAAAGTGAAAGAATCAAAGCTGCAGCGGAGAATTCGGTGGCGAACTTCATTTGAAAGTGTCGTGATATTAAAATGTGTCTTCTTCGAATTAAAACTGGAACGAGAGTAATTAGTGGGTCGTAGGGGTATTCTGAAGGATTTGTAGGACAATCCCGAGTATTTAAACCAACCCCGACTTGCGCTGACAACCTATTGACTCAGCTCAGCCTCATCGCGAGGGGTATAATTGTGAATATAGTGCTGTCCATTCTGACAGTGTCATAGTGACAACCGGCTGTGTAAGGCCCGCAGATACGCTTGGTGGCTGGAGGAGCGGTACAGGGACGGGATCAGAGGCGGCAGGTACAGTGCGCAGCGGACGATTCAAGTCGCATAGATGTTTCAGTGGCGCAGGTACTCTGTATAGGATGATTGCGCCCTCCAGCGCTGTCAAGTATTTCGGGCATCAGACAATCAGTCTCCCTGGTGTTCCATCTTCCCGCCCGACGAACCCCATTTATGACTGGGTTTTGGATTAGCAGCAACGTACGATTGAAGTTTGGTGGCACTAAATTGGTGTTTGACTGTGCATTGGCGCCCAGTGGTGCATTCTCGTTCATTCCGGAAACTTCGGGGTTGTGGTCAGTTGGAAAAAACTTCGCCGAGAGGTTCCGAAGGTTTAATTTCCCAAGCGGGACTGAACGTTGAGCACTGAGCACTGACGGTCAAGACGGAGCCTGTCTCGCCTATTCGACTGTCGTTGATCTCGATGTTCAACAGCCCGACTGGTTGTGTGGGTTGGGAGCGGACTTGATCAGAAATCCCCCTGCCATTTGCATAAGATGACTGGCAAGGTTCAGCGTTGCGCAAAGCTGAGACAGTCGGTTTTATCCCTAAGGTAGGAAGCCACCCTCGTCCATGATCCAGCCAAATCATATCTCAGTCGGATCGGACTCAGCAAACAAAGTGAAAGGACTCTGGGCTCGCAGGAGAAATGGATTGAATTAAAAAGTGGACTATTGGTAGCGAAGCCACCCAGGGATTAAAGAAGGACAGGTCACTATTCGCATTGTTAAGGTGAGACTAGCTTTGAATTATAGTCTTGACCGTGCGAGATCCGTCATTCAAATCGAGAATTCAAACACAAGCCGAGAGAACCAGCGATTTTGCTCGTTCTGAGCGGGCCTCTATGCTGCACGGGAAGGGAACTTGATGTTAGGATGCTGCAAGCGGTGGAGGCCTTAAAATGACTGACTGCGTGAGGCCAGTTGTGAACTCCACCTTCGGGGTCACCTCCTTGCCGTCAGGCCCTACTGTGGTCGAGATATCGAGCGTTGCAAGCATGGTCGCCATGGCCGTCCACAGGCTCGCGTTGGCGAGATGCCGGCCGGGGCAGACTCTGTGCCATTTCGTGAGCGATCCTTATTGCGCAGATTCTACTTTAGAATTACCTCCTCCCGAATCCCCAAGTCGCACTTGGGTAGGGCTCTCCCCGACCGTCAGGCTTCGGTGGGAAGCGCGTGGGATCGTACTTGAACGGGTCGGCATATATGTTGGGATCCAGAGCCATTGCTCTGAAGACAGTCAGAACCGCAGATACATGTTCCGGGCTGCATACCTCGTATTTGCAATTATAGTTGACCCCTTCGGGATGAACATCCCGTTGTAAACATCGTCCTCCAGCGATTGATGTGGTATCCCTGTTGTGTGCTCCTGTCAGTGTCCAGCAGCCAGTTATGCGGACAATGATTTCCAACCAAGTTCGACGGCTGGCTGTCATTTGAATGATACGGACAGATGAGAATTGGTCTCAGAGGCGGAATTACACCATACCTCAGGGTTTCCTGAAGGACTCCCTCAAGATACGGAAGAGATGGGCGATCATTGTATTCAGGCAGACGGTCGAGTCCGATGACGGTGTCGATTTCCTGCTGCGCTTTTTTCATGCATTCAGGATGTAGGACCATGGTGAGAAGGAAGAGGCGCAGCGTTGTGAATGTCTGCGGCGGCGGAACGTTTAAGTAGGAGGTGATACACGGCGTTTTAGCTCACAGTGTCAGCACCGGCCGCGTAGATTTCTGCCGCGACTCTTTTAATTATGACCATATCTTCTTCGTCGATTCCTGATACGCGCGGTCGCTCAAGCTCCGACAGCAAGAAGGAGGAATTCGCGGTACCCTCGGCCTATGGCATAGATACGTCAGCCTGCTGGTAAATAAGAGTTGAAAGAAGCCGCCATCTGCTTCTGCACGAGTTCGACGGGATAGTCGTGGAAGCGTCGTATGAGCGGGTACATCTCTTTGGCGCGAGCTCCATAATATGCACCAGGGAACCAAGATGGGAAATATTTCACTGCAATCGGGTCAGTAACATGTCAGTGGCGGTGATTACGGAAACGGACACCAGGGGATGAAGTCAACAGGTGTATTTCCGATTGGCCCGGCGTTGTTGGACGACTCGGAGACGGCCTTTCCCATCTTCATCAGAGGATCGTCGTCACTCTCCACGCGCTGTCCAAACGCGGTTTCTAACCAAATGGTCAGATTGCGCATCACGGTCAAGAAAGGTAGAAACTACCAATGACGACTGCCTTTGCATATCTACGGGGACCCCGCATCAGTGATGGAATTAAATGTTCAAGTTTGAACGGACCTAGACAGGTGCCATGTATGCTCGGTGTGGTTTTCAGTGTCCATCATCAAGTGCTTCGCCAGTATATGGGCCTGACGTGTTTGAATAGGGAGATATAAGAGGGCGTCGCGAGGTCCGAAATATTGTTGAAACATTCTGCGGTGCTTCAGAAACAGCTTTCCGTATGGCAGAAACACGAGAGTCGGCCACCATCCCATCCTGAAGCAGACATTCATCCGGGCTCTGAGCGGTATAGGCAACACTCACAACTCAATTATGACCATCTTCGGTCGATCACTATAGTTGGCGCCACGCTTGTCCAGCAAGTCAGTAGCGGCTTGCTGAGAGTTTAGAACGATGATGTCTACGGAGGAAGACATTAGTTTAAACTACGAGAGAATGGGAAAGGGGCGAACTTCGACCAAAGGAATGTAAATGGATGACATCCCCTACGGAGTCGAAATGAACATCAGACACACATGCGCCACACTGTAAGCTACCATAAACTTTTGACCATTCATAAAAGGTTTTTGCCTGCCCAGAGGCTGGGATGACACGAAGATGACCGCTGACGGGATCGGCAGGAGGACCAGGTGGTGGAGGGGTGCCTGATGATCGAAGTTTTGATCTTGCGATGAAAATGAAAAGGCCCACAGCTGAAGAGGCAAGAGCAAGAGTCAGAGAATCCATGGGCAGAATACGATAGTGGCGTTTATTGCGCGAATGTAATCTCACTGTCAGTATATATGGCTGAAACAAGCACCTAAAACAGATACATTACCATGTGTCAGGCGTAACATAGAGATTCTGTCAGCCGGCCAACGACGGAGCCCACTTCTCCGTCATTAATTCACAGCCCATTGATCATCAAAATGAAGACAGGATAAAAAGTAGCCCATATGTGGATGGATTGTAGGGGCTGCGGAGAGGCTATTGAGCTGTGCTTGGGCGCATAGCCGCCGTGTTTACGTCGGGACACATCTGGGGATATCGCGCGTGAAAATCTGCGGCCGCAGAAAACTAGCCGGTCAATCCAAATTTGAACCAAGGTGTGTAGTTCGGCAACTGCCGCTATCAAAACTCCTATCTGAAACCTGCGAGGATTTAATGTCGATTTACTAAGTTCCTGTTACAGTTTTGGGTATGAAATATGGATCCGCCGAGGCGCGGGACACTCGCGAAGCCGCAACGCGATCTAGACCCGCCGATGCACTTGATCTTTTGGCTATATGCTTCGCTTCGCTCGCAATAACAGGTGGGTGAAAGATTCGATTCTTCCAAACGCAATTGGAGGGACAAATCCTCAATTAGATTGACTCGGCGATACACAAATGCATGGATTCTATCCTCTAAATACTAGTTCAACTGTTGCTTCATTTTCATGAAGTGCGTCCCGAACCCATCCATATGGGGCATGAGATTGTTCATTTCAACCGCGAATAGTTCAGTCTTGGAGAATGCAGCGTGAACCTAACAGGAGGAATGAGCGAGATGGACTTGATCGACCTGAGTGGAAGTACCTCTCTGTCATCCCAGCCAAGGTAATAGTAATTCAGCCTGTCATCATTGGTCGCGGTGCTCCAGTGGCCGCCCGTGAACCCGTCGGCGAAATAGCAATCCGTGAAGGTCTTATTCAGTGAATGGGCAAGACTCCTCTTGTCAACGGTGCTGTTCACGTGGAGGAAGCACTGGATATTGTACTCAGCGCCCCGGCGCGGATGCGAACGACGAGAATGCTCACGAGCTGGCACACAGGCGCAGTCAGAGCAGCCCTGGGGAGGCTATCGTGGGCGAAAGGAAGGTAGGAAGATGTCGGCTCTCCATTGGCATCCAAGGCCTTGACGCATTTCCTGAACTCCTGTGCCTCCAGAGGGCCCTTGGCAGCGGGCCATTCTACAGGAAAGCGTCAGAGACAATCCATTTCGGCAGGGCAGCGATCACGAACGGATAACCCAGAGCAACGTATTCGCGGTGTCGGTGCAGGTTCCATAGTACTGTTCTTTGACTCCGGACTCGACGGCGGTCTTGCGGAGTTGCGCGAACTCGGGGGAGTCGAGCGTGAAGCCCGGTTTGACAGTGAATTTGACGATTTCTGAGACAATGGGAGGCATCGTGATAGCTGGTGATGATTCTGCTCCATTGATTTCTTATAACAATCCACAGATGAGGTCGGGCTGCCCTGGACACGATGCACTTACGAAACAAAGAAGCCGAAATTGAGCCGGAGTTAGATTGATTGCGGGCGGTGGTTGGCGGTATTCCGAATGTGTCTAAAAAAAGTATTCCGTTCTCTCGAAGTGATTCGCGACGTACCTGAGAGTTATGCGTTAATAATACCTACCTACCGCGAATCAGCATCTCCCGTGATGCCAGCTGGGACCTTCAATCGCCTCACATCAAGGGTGGAGAGACGTGCCAAAACGGTAACGCCCGAAATGACTTACCTGAGTGATAAGCGTAATAATACAGGCTACCTACTTACCGCGAGTCAGCATATCCCGTGCTGCCAGCTGGGAGCTTCAAATGCCTCACGTCAAGGTGCGGGAGTCCAAGACGGTAACGCCCGAAAACGCCGTGGTCGTCGGAGCCATAATTGGAACATCACTGAGCACTTTGGTTATTCTTTTGTGGGCGCCTCGCGTCGGGTAAACGGACATTGCTTAAAGCGGCCCTTAAGTGTTCTATGATTGCGAGATATCGATCAAGATCCCAGAATGGTATCCCACTGACTATGATCCAACGTTAGTTTCGGACTATACTCTCATGATATCCCATTAAATTTTGGGCCTATCCCAGCTGATTAGCCGGACCATTGCGCTATCAATTTTGATGGCATGTACAGCCACCTTCTGATGACAGGGTTCTCAACTTGGCATGACAGGATAATCCGAGCTAATTCCACGTGAGGTGGGATTCAACTCCAGATACTGGCAGGATAATATGTGTCCATTTCGGAACATGCTGTAGTCTTGCAAGTCAGAGACTTCAGGCCTCAGTTTCGAATAATTGAGAACCAGCACTTATAGCGATAAAATATATATCGAACACTGTACTATGTGACATTCCTTTGTTAATTCACACCCAAATTCAGCAGTTCCTGAACGTGATCACCGCGGGGAGAGATCGAGTACTTGAAGGGAAGGGGATGGCTGGCACAAATCGGACTCAGGACGTTAAGAAGATATAGAAACACGCACCACGCAAGACTATACGTGAAATCGGGCTCCACCTTCACCGGCTTCCCGCTCTCATTCAGTCCCGGCCCGATCTTGAAAACGCTAAGGATGCTCGAGATTGTCATGAAGAGCTGCGCCGTCGCGACGAAGCGGCCGGGGCAGATTCTGCGGCCGGGGCCGAACACGGTCTCGAACGTCTCGAGGACCACGCTCGGGACCTTTCCGCCATCCTCGCTAGCTATGAAGCGCTCTGGCTTAAAGGCCGTGGGATCCGGGTAGACCTCAGGATCGTGCAGTATTTTCCTGGGGGGCTCATCGATGCTGGTTTCACCACCTGCGGGAGTTTACTCACCACAGATTTCCGATGACGATCGAGCGCGCGGGGATGTGGTACCCGTTGTATTCGTCGTTCTCTACCGTGACGTGCGGGATAGCTGAGAAACGGAGTCAACCCATGGTCGGCGTTCAGAATCAAGGTCAAGGCCTGACCTAGAGGCGCAGGCGGATTCCATCTGCATCGCGGAAGGGTCAGATCCCAGGCGAGAGATGTTGCAGTGGATACATTACCTCAGAACCTCCTTTACGATGGCGTTGCAATACGGGAGAGAGCTCTGATCGCTGAAGTCTGGAAGGCGGTCTTTGCCGATCACGGCATCCAGCTCTTCCTGGGCCTTACGTTGGACTTCCGGGTAGACAATCATCGCTAGGATGAAGGCATTGAGAGAAATTGCGATCTAAATCCCAATAAGTTTTGGCAGACAACGCGCAGGATTTCGACGTACAGCTTCAGTACCAGCTGCCAGGAGAGGTCAGAACTGCGGTTATTATTTGAAAAATCAGAATACCGAAGTAAATCGTTCCAGCGCACGCCTTGATGAGTTCAAGATCAGCACCCGCTCCCGAGGCGCTAACCAAATTGGACACAAATGAGGGTGGGGCGGTTCCCTCTGCCTGCATGAAGTTCAACAAGTGGCCTTTGGGCAAACATGAAATGCAATGGCTTACTATCTCCGCCATAACCTTGTTAAATGGCACGTCCCGAGCGGTCAAAGCTTTCTTCTTGGCTACCCTTGCGTCCTTATGGAACCCACCACCGGGAATCAGCCACTCGGGGATGAAGCGCACTGTCGATGAGTTTAGTCAGGATACGTTTGGTGTGGGAGCGACCCACGAATTGGGATGGCATCGACCTGTGCGGGTTCAGTATACTGACAGTGCGTCTAAGGATGGATACGGACGAGATATGCACCGGGAACTGCGATCTTAGACCATGCAAGGATCACATCGTCCGCCATGCCGACGAGGCCGGCGGTCTGGGGTGTCATTTCCATTGCGTATGCGATTTCCATGAGGAACCCGGCGACGTGCCTTCACGACGGTTAGATGGTCTCAAGCAGGGTTGAATAACACACACAAGTGGAGATGACGGAACAGGTCTTCAGGCGAAGCGATGATCTGGCGCAGAACATCATGTGCCACCTTTACTTGCAGAGGCCTCAAGTCAGGCGCGACGGATTCTTGGAATTGGGAATGGAACATCTTCCGAGTCTCCCTCCACATCGTTCCTTGAAGAAATATCAGCACCTTGGCTTGGGTTGTCTCCGATGGACGTCACCATAGGACGAGAAGGCGAAAATCCATTCCAGGTCCATCCTGGTCAGTATCAGCATCAGGTAGATCGGGAAAACCACGGAGAACTCACAGCCGGTTCAACATGGTCGAATGGGGGCGGTCAGAGTAGTTCGCGGACCTTTGGTTAAACAGTTCATTCAAGATTCGTGCAGAGCTGATCAGGAATATGTTCTTGTTCAGCACTGACAGATACACCATGTCCCCTTCAAAGAAATGAGAAATCGGTGAATCGAGCATGCGAGATTCACACACCATACTTGTCCGCCATCGCATTGTATGTGAGAACCTCGCGGGACCTTGGGATGTCGAGCAGATTGCCGATTATCGGAAGTGTGGGTGGCCCAGGCGGTTTGAAGGCATCTCTTGTGCGTCGGCTGCATTGATACAGGAGTAGAGCGGCAGTGGACAAAGAAGCGAGGCCTAAGACGAGGTACATCATGGCGGGTGATTTCTTCCAGCAAGAGACCCATTTCGGAGCATTTGAGGTGGGTTTCGCCCATGCAACTGGAGTGACGGCGGAAAGCTAGGTTTTGGAAGAACCCCATCTAGTTTCTTGCGGCGGCGACGGTATGCGGTGCCACGCAGAAGAGCTGCGGCACATCCCAGGTCCAAACCGATCTGATCGTCTCAGTGGCACTTTGCGTAGCATCATCATGACACACATCACGGTGATTGCCCTGTTTGTTGTCACCCGCCACCAGATTTTTGCGCACGACAACCGCCCGACGTACGTTTTGGAAGGGATTCTACGCTTGGCCGCAGGTAAATGAGTGCGAGCTTCACGGGAATTGCTTGCGTCCCCGTCAAGCGTTCATTTCGGGCACCGCCGAAAGCAGGGCGTTATCTTCGGTATATTTCCGTGGGGATCCAAGAATCGGAGTCTTGTGTAACATGGCCCTATTCTGAGGAATCGATTGCGGGCTAGCATCCGCTTCCTGCATCAAGACAGACTCCGTGCGGATGCGGGTGGCTAACCAACTTACCAAGGGTAAATCAGGTATAAAATTCCAGCAGTGCTTTTACGGCCCAGACTCGACACTATGCTCAGCCTTGCAGAATTATCGAAATACAGTGGTTCGCTGAGGGCCATCGACGTCTCCGTTCCCGTCGCAGCGGCCTGTCTGCTCGCCTGGATATGGCTTCGCCCGCGTACGAAATCGATTCCAGGCCCTCGCGGGCTACCAATCATAGGGAACCTCTTTGACTGGCCCTCGGACTATCAGGCGGACCGCATGGCTGACTGGCAGAAGCTCTATGGTATGTTTTGGTTTTCAGTGGATCGTTCCAGTATTAACGTAAAAAATCGCAGGACCTGTGACGAAGTTGTCCGTGCTGGGGAAAACGGTCCTCTTCTTAACGAGTCCTCGTGCCATCTCTGAGCTCTTCGCCAAAAGAGCCTCGACGTTCTCAGATAGACCCCATTTGGTGTTCTCGGAAGAGCTGTAAGTTCTAGTCATGTAACGCTTGGACAACTGAAAACTCTCCTCAATCAGCTGTGGGATGCACGTTCTCCACCCCATGACCCAATTCGGCGACGACTTCAAAGAGCAGCGGAAATTCATGAAGGAAGTTCTCGCGGGCGATGTCATCCGCAAGCACGAGGCTCTTCTCGATGAGGAAGGAAGGCGGCTGCTCCAATCGATCTTCGGCGCACCTAAGGACTGTGACCGCCACCTTCGGAGGTTCGTCTAGTTCATTGACCACCGTGTTCACGTCCTAAACCAGACATCAGATTCTCTTCATCTCTGAGTCTGCGAATGGTATACGGCTTCGAGGCGATGGAAATCGACGATCCCCATGTCCTTCTTGCGGAGGAAATGATGCAGCTCGCGGAATACGCTGTGATTGGCGGGTGGCTCGTCGACTTCTTCCCATCCTGTACAGCTCATCCTATATCATCTGAGCGCGAGTACTGACTTGAAGTCAGTGCGCTATCTCCCCCGATGGTTCCCCGGGGCCGGCTTTCAAAACCGTGCCGACTACTATCGGGCCAAAATCCACGAGATGATTACAATGCCCTGGGAAGAGGTCCGCGAGAAACTGGTACGTGTCGGCATCCACGCATCATGAAATTATCTCAATGCAATGCTTCTCGGCAACAGGTAGCTGGCAATGCAAAAGAATCGTTCTGCTCGATCAACATGAATAAATTCAACGACGGCGCAAGTGCGTATACGGAGCAGCTCATCAAGGCTACGGCGACTGCGATGTACGGTGGCGCATCAGATACGGTACGTGCTCCGTCGGTGACAAGTTATACGAGCTAATTCAAGACTAGACTGCCTCTGCTGCATGGTCGTTCATGCTGGCCATGGTACTTCATCCAGAGGTGCTACCAACGCGACCGATCATGACCTTGCCTTAATCATCGTTGCAGGTGCAAGCGAAAGCCCAGGCGGAGATTGATTCCGTGACTGGACGTTCCCGCCTTCCTCGCATGTCTGATCGGACAGCAATGCCGTACCTGGTGTCCATAGTCTGGGAGACGTTCAGATGGTCACCTCCGGTCCCAGTCAGTGAGTGACTTCTCAAGCTCATTCGATGTTTGCCCCGACCTGAACGCCATTTCAGCTTTGCCCCACCGCAACCGCGTGCAAGATGAGTTTGACGGGTACAATATTCCCAAGGATACTGCGGTATGTCTTGCACGATCGAAGGCTACACCAGACTCATTGCTCTCCCCTCCACAGATGGTTGCAAGTCTATGGTGATCCATGAATTCGAGAAATGATCCGCAGACTCTTACAGTTCACTACTTCAGGTCCATCACACGCGACGACGAATTCCACGCGTCCGCCGACGACTTCAACCCGGATCGCTATGAGGAAGGCAAGGAACGTGTGCCTTACTACGTCTTTGGCTACGGACACAGGTACACCGCTCTGCTCCCCCGACCCAAATTCATGATCTAACATCCGCTCTCAGACGCTGCCCCGGCGCGGACATGGCCTTCGCCCAGCTCTTCCACCAGGCGGCGTTCATCCTCTCGTGCTTTACCCTCACGCCGCTGCACGACACGGCCGGTAAACCCATCTGGCCCGAGGCCAAGTTTGCCGGAGAGATGGTCAGGTAATTAACTCTCCTCTACTCCGATGCTTCCATCGGCCAACCCTGAGAACAACGCAGGAAACCGGAGCCCTTTGGTTATGATATCAAGCCGCGCTGGGAGAATGTGGAGGTCTTGTTCCAGGATTGAGAGTATTAATTAGTAGATTGGAATGTTTTAGATCCCGTCAACTCGACGAGTTCAGTTCCCCTTAGGACTTGGCCGATGTACAGCTTTGCCGGATTAATGTTAGCGAAGGGCTGGACAATTTGAGCGAGATTATGCCATTGGATAACATCTGGTGGACCCTGCGCAGGGGACAAGCTGTGGCCCATCTCCCAAAATTTCGCATCGCTCCTATTGCTACTGTTAAATTAGGTATTCCCTCCGTTCTGGTCGTTTGGAGGCGTTCCAGCACGGAAGAAACTCCGGTATTCAAAATGATCTGCGCCCGTTGGGGGTCAGTGCTTGGAACTGTTAACCATCACGGATTGAACTGAAATAAATCACACCGTATGTAAGCTTCTATCTTCGCTTGTAGCCGATCAATTAAATTGATCTGGCCGCGGAGTCTCCATTTGTTCCTGCGCAAAAGAGGAGTATTGTAATCGCGAGGTGCAGCATCCCGCGACTATTGCGCATCAAGCGGCCGTGATCAGTGACCCGTGTCTAGATCGTCAGATGCACCCGACGGCCTTGAATCTCGCCCGCCGGGCAACCCGTTTGAAACACTCGGATCTCGCTGGAAACTTCTCCTCGCTCTGAAAACCGCCAACATGAGTTCATCCGGCGTCTACTTGGTGTCAACAGCCGTTCGGTACTAGCCATCCTCCACACAGAAACATGTGTTATTCCTCTACCATATCGCCGCGCTATTCTGGCACTAGGCTACCTCATTTACCTCATCACTCTTCCGGAAAGACACTTCGGAAAAACCACGTACCTCGACTCCGTACATCTTGCTAACGCCGGTTACCCTGGGTGGGTCTCAGATTTACACTTCGTCCTGCAGTCCCTGCCAGAGCCAATACATCTCCCTATGGGCGAGCTGGATGCGGACAGCGTTATCGAAATTCGCAAGGGTGTTACGGCGGCGTGTGAAAGATGGCTTGGCGATTTGATGCTGAAGTTCGCCTCCCGCCTTCCCTTGATCCAGGGACGTCTGGAACGCGACGAAGACGGGAAGCTCGTTCAAATGCCTCTGAAAATGCGTCAATATCTGCGCGCGCCAGTACCCGTTCACCGCAAAGCACTTACTCGACTCTACCCCTCTTCCCACACCCTTGCCATCGAGATTCTGCGCTACACGGAACGCTATCGCGAACGTACCCCGCGAGCGTTCAGATTTTGCCGTTTCTGCCACAAGGAGAACGGGAGCGAGAGTCACGCGCTGCTGGGATGCATGACTGAAGCGACGTTGGTAGCGTTACGAAGAGAATTCCGGGTCGACATTTACCACCTGGTTCCCGATCTACCACGTACTTGGATCTTTATTGACGCGTTTCTTCTAGCGTTGGCGCGGTGCCGGAGCTTTGATGTTACCCAACGCTTGACGAAGTACACCTTTGACTTATTTGAAGTTTACTCTACGTGCGAAATTTCTAAACCAGCGGAATATCTGTACACTCAATAGGAATAACACTTGACATCGTACTTGATTTGGATCGTTCTGCGACACTGGGGGTCTGTCGGTGCCTCATTTATCCCGACCTGTATTTTTATTTTTTGTACAAGAATTAGCGGGAGGCACTGGGAGGGCACTCAGGTTTTCAAGGGGCGGAAGAAAGCAAGTATCCGTAGCATACATTTGACGTTGTGTATGTAGTACGGACCCCTGCTGTTTCTTGACGGGACCGCGCAGGAATATACCTACCTACCACCGAAAAGAAATGTAACGTCATAACTCAGTGGGTATCCGGGTACTCGGAAACAGGCTACTGTACTTCTTGAACTAATCCTCCCTCTAGGTCAGAACGGCGGGTGACGGCCTCGTGCACTGTTCAATACAATTGATAGCATTTTTGTCACTGGCGGATATTTTCTGATATGACATCTAGGGACTTCCCTTTATGGTGCCTGAATACTTGTTCCAGATAAATTGATTCCAAACCCGCAGCCAGGTACTAGCAAACTAGTAATCTAAATCTGAGTGAAAGGGGCGTTCGTCGGGAGAAGAGTGACTCTGGTTATAATGGCAAATCGGAATTTGATGACGGAGGAATGAGATCGTAGATTAATAGCAAAGCCTCGGGTCTTATTCGTTCCGTTCAATTCTGGAGACCAGTCGAATTTATCACTCTACGTAGACGACAGGCAAACTAGTTAATATTGATTTCCTCCGCTATCAAGGCCAGAGCCTTCTTATTCCTTGGTTTGATATCACACTTGAACGCGGTGGGGCGACTACGTTCACCGCGATTCAGTACAGTCGGGATCGTAAAAAGAATGATCATGATTCACCTGACAACACCCTCGCTCCGCTCTGTGTCTGGCTCGATGACGATCCCACTGACTTTGGGCTTTGAGATATTGTAGACCGCGATTGCTTGCGCGTACGCGATGAAGAGCACCTCCACCGCCATCAATCTGCCGGGACAGATGCTTAGAAAGAAGTTTTGAGTTTTTAACAGGTGTTGCTCAAGGGCCGATCACTCACCGGCGTCCCCATCCGAACGTAAACTCAGGGTTGGGTTGAACTTGCTTCCGCTCCGACGCAAGGAAGCGGGTAGGATCGAACACGTTGGGATTAGGGTATACCAGGGGGTCCCGAGTGATTTTCCTGCCCTCAGATGTATTCAGCTCGTGAATTAGGGATCAGGAGGGAAGGAAGTCACCAGACGTTGGCCTGTACGAGGGTACCCTTTGGCAAGAAATACCCTTCATAATGGTCATCTTCAGTCAGTCGGTGAGGAAATCCTATCACGCCTCTGTTCAGAGCGCAAGATAGAGTCGGTCTGATCAACGACTCACCGAGTGGAGCCACGGGGTGCCATCTAAGGCTTTCGAGCACAATTGCTTCAATGAAAGGCAGGTGCGGCCTGTCACTGAGTTGGGGCAGCCGGTCGCTTCCCACAACAGAATCGATCTCCGCCTGAGCGCGTTTCAACACATCGGGGTACAGAGCCATGGCTTTGAAGAATGCGAATATTGTCCAAGCCGTCTAGTCTCTAGGTGAATAAAAAGAAGTGTCGAGTTAACGAACACGTACGGTATCTGGACCGGCCGCACTCATCGAAGCCGCGGTCCATTTGACAGTAAACTCGTCCTCGACACCGTCACGAAGATAGTCCGCCACGAAGGAGGACTCATTATTCCCAGAATGCTGAGGACAATCAATGCGTTGGCTTACTGGTCAAGTGGGAATGAACGCACCAGCTGCTCTTTGATCCACGCGAAAGGTTGGTCGACCATAGCATCGAACGTCGACGCCCATCCTTTTGCCCGGCGCTGGAATCCGGCTCCCGGAACCCATGCAGGGACATGGCGCACTGGATTAGATTAGAGTGGCTTAAGATGTGGGGGGGTCGGACTTACGGAACGGAAAGACATCGACAAAGAACCCGCCTACGGCAATGTACAGATCGTTAACCGCCTGGTCAGCGGTCTGTACGAATGGGAGATCGTTTTCTTCTTCGGACCAGCCGTACACCACGCGGAGAAGAAGTGCACCAGATGTGCTAGGGAGTAGATTAGCCAGTGCGACGACATTTGGAAGTGACGAACTGCATGATAATGTCCTCAAGATCCTGCGGCTTAGCGAGGATACTTTTGAGCATCTTGTGACTTGCTTGCTCGTGGATATGGTGGAGTTTCTTGAGCGAAACCGGCGTTCCAACGAGCGTGTGAATGAGTCGGCGGCACTGCTTGAAGTGCTCTCCGTAGTGGAGAAAAGATACAATGTTTTTCCAACCGACCAGCCAGCCTGCCATGGGAGCGTCGGGGCGATCGGCATAGATCCGACTTCGCTTGTCAAGAAGCTCCGTGGCCACTTCGAACGAGTTGACCATGACGAAGGTTTCGCCTAGGACGGAAACCGAGACGATATTCCCTTTGAACGGAGTTCACGCGACGGCATCTATCTTTTGCATCGACTCACCCCATATCTCGCCCCAACGGGCGAAGACTTCCCAGCGCTTCCCACTGGGCATGTCGAAGAGATTACCAACGATCGGCAGACCTTTTGGACCGGGAGGAAGAGGTGGGAGGTTCCGGGCTCGGAATTTCCGAGTCAGTTGGAAGAGGGCCCATGCAAGGACAGCGGCAAAAACGGAGAGTAGGATCATGGTGCGTATGAGTTGCCAGTGACGGGGTGATGGGTGAACGACGTAGCTCGACACACAGTACAAATACAACTTCGTTTGTTGCGGTGCAGAGTCTTACACTGTCTCCGCTGAGATCGGGTGGCCCTTTCTGAATTTAGAACATCCGCAGCTGGGGATCCCAGATCATGCGGCCGCATATTCCCGGCTTTGGAACCGTCGTGAAAGCCTCACCTTAGAACTTGCGTCCCATATGGGGAACTAATTGACGACGGCGGAAACACTGATCAGAGGCCCTCCCACTGTTTACAGAATTGCCACTAGCTCACGAAATGTCGGAATTCACCAATGGGGTACTGCTATCGGTGCCATTCAAGCAGAGAGATCTATGAGCGCGTTAAATACGAGTCAAAAGCGGAAAATCAAGTACCGCTTATTTCACTTTCTGCACTCCCTTCGTTCATTCATCTGTTAAAGCACCATGTCAGAAAAAACACTGATTATCCCTGACACCCTGCGCTCCTGGCCATGGCCCCGCCATATCAACCCATACTATGACATCTGCAAGGAGGAATCCTCGGCATGGTGCGAGGCGTTCAAGGCGTTCGATCCGAAGGCACAGAAGAGCTTCAACCGATGCGACTTCAGTCAGCGGTTTCATTTTAATTGCGAAGCATTTGATTTACTGGCTAGAAAGATTTGCTTGCCTCACTGGCGTTTCCCCTGTTGAATAAAGGTAATACATCGACCCCATCGATGAGTTTCAACGGTTTCTGAATTGTTCCAGACGGGTGCAGAGTCGGATGCGACTTGATGAATCTGTTCTTCGTCATCGACGAGCACACCGATGTGGCAGAAACAGACACCGCCCGGGTGCAGGCAAATATTGTCATGGATGCACTGCGGAACCCATACACCACGCGGCCCACAAATGAGTGGATCGGAGGCGAAGTGACTAGACAGTAAGTCATCCCCATGCCGTGGCAGATGATATGTCTCACGGAAATTCGAGGTTCTGGGTCAACGCGATGAAGACGGCAACCAGTACCTCTCAGCGCCGTTTTATCGACACTTTCCAGTCCTACATGGATTCAGTGGTTCAGCAGGCCGATGACAGGAATTCAAGTCGGATCCGAGACGTTAACAGTTACTTTGAAGTGCGCAGAGACACGATCGGAGCCAAGCCATCCTTCGCCATCTGTGAAATACACATGAACCTTCCACATGCGGTGATTACCCACCCAGTCGTGGTCAAGTTGACCAATTTGTGCATTGACGCCTTGATAATCGGGAATGACCTGTGTTCGTACAACGTCGAGTAAGTCTCTTGTAATAAATCTGGGCATGAGACGTACCGAACGTTTTCAGGCAGGCTCGCGGAGACGATGGGCACAATCTGGTTACAATCGTCATGCACCAATATCATATGAATGCGCAGCAAGCGATGAACTGGATCTCGGACCTACACGATGATATCGTTAAGGAGTTCCTCGATGCCTGGGACAGCCTGCCCACATTTGGGGGCCCGGTAGATCGGGAGATCCGGACGTATGTGGATGGACTTGGGAACTGGGTCCGCGCGAACGACGCCTGGAGCTTTGAGGTAGGGGTCCTAATTCCGGCGGTGAGCATGGACTCATGGATGAACACACAGAGCGAGCGTTATTTTGGGAAGCAAGGTCTCGAGGTTATGCGTAGCCGCACGGTGAATTTGCTCCCAAAGATGAATGGTCACTAGTGCTCCGGCTTGTCTCCAGCTTTGTCGCGGTACTTGTTGTAGACTCGGAGACCAGGCTTAGATAACTGGAGTTCAACAGTCCATTTTAGTCAAGTTGGTGCGCGCGAACATCGTGGAGCAATGAGCGCTGTGAGGGAGACAACGAATCAAGGATCCAGCAAGCAGCGGAAGAGGAGAGAAGTGGCACCGCCACAAGTCAGACAAGATGCCGAAATGCCGACCAGCGTCGGTGCTGTTCGGCCGACCAGAACAGACCAGAACGTCGCAATGAATCAATCATTTCCAAAGGCATAAATATGATTGAACGTCATTTAATTTAAGTTGATGGGCGGAGGTAGAGGGGAGCGGGGGAGGAGGACTAGAATTGTGCGCGATGAAACAGCAGGTAGCCGTACTACGTACATATGACGCTCGTCCTCGACTGCACTCCGACGAGATCGGCACAGTGTCAGCTCTCTTTCGACCTGTCGCCAGACGCGTTGGCTTCTAAACTGAGCCGGATGCTCGATGCCTAATGTGGATGTAGCTTTTTGGGATTTTTCCCTTTTTTGTTTCGATACCAGGCATGCATCTGGATGGGAAGAGCTCATATAACAGGCTCTCAGGACTGCTGCTGCACATTTGGTAGGGCAGAGTAGATGAGAGGGCTAACGACAGACTTCGGCATATGAGCCGATGAGGGTACGGAGTAGCCAGGTCGCTGAAGCTGGGAGCGTAGTTCTCACCCTGTCAACCTCTGGACAGCGTATCAATCGAGTAGGAGAGGAATCCATGTTAGGTAGGTCTCAAAAAAAACCTGTGGAGCAGCCCTGTTTACGCCTCGAACATCATCAGACGCGACATCACAATCAACTTCAGGGCGCCCTGGCCAGTCCTTGGACTACAGCACATCCAACTCACTGCGTTCAGAGCCCGCCTATACTTAGACTGAGTCTAGGTGACCACACAGAGCTACACAGATTGTTGTGGCTAGGTGACCTAGACATAGTATTTGTGGCTAGGGGTAGGTCTGCGTAGGTCAGCATAGGTCTGGGCAGGTGTTTCTAGGTGGATGTAGGTGAGTGTAGGTATTCATAGTCGACTACGCAGACCCAATACAGTGTGTCCCTGCATCATTGCATCATTGAGGCAAGGCTTCGAAAGTTTAAGTCAGATCTTCGCTGAATTTGATCCCCACCGTCGGCGGTGCGCGGTTCTTGAACCCGGCAAAAACCCGATCATTGTAGTGTATGCTCTGAGATGCTGGAGGTCTGCGGAGCAGTGTGTATGTAAGTCTAGATGACACTAGATGACCTACATGTACCTGCCAAGGCTGCCATCACCACACTGATCTTACACAGCATCAGCGTAGGTGACCTAATCACGGCTATAAAATGGCTACAACCACCTACAAACATCCTGAGCGTAGTCACCTAGACATACACTTTGTAGTGACCTATGCTGAGCTGAACTTACCTACAATAAACTACAAATGGCTGAGCATAGGCGGGGTCTGAACGTAGTGAGTACTGCGTCCCAGAACACGCTGCAGATCATGACTGTGACGAACTGGCTTTCATGACCCATTCCCAATCCATCACGACGCAGAAGCCTCTGGATCCGGCGCTGCAGACTCTCCCTCTTCGAACGTTCAATTCGCAGAATGGTCTGTTCGATCTCCAGGTGGCACAGAGCAACTTCGATAATTTAACCCTCGACTGTGAGTGTTCATTTGTGAATCGGAGACGAATTTTCCTGACTATCCAAACAGCTTTTACGCTTGAATATAAGCATTGCGACTCCGATGTCACTTCTTTTAGTCATCACGGTAAGAGGTTTTGGGTTCGAAGGCCTGGCGAGGGTTCTGACCAAATGATACAGAAGATGGGGCGGGATTCACCGGAGCAAGCAGCGATCACGACATTACCGGCCTCTCGGACACAGGTAAGCATGTATTGGGCTCGATCTGCTCGCCGCTATTGATGCAAAATTCCTTGATGATTCGTCAAAGGAGTCAAGCACTCCGCCCTTTCCGTTTGATACGCCAGCCACGACGCCCTGCGCGCCGTCAGAGTCGACTTTCTCCGCGTCTCCAGCGG
This sequence comes from Mycena vulgaris, assembly GCA_029204335.1. NCBI lineage: Eukaryota > Fungi > Basidiomycota > Agaricomycetes > Agaricales > Mycenaceae > Mycena > Mycena vulgaris. The sequence continues at coordinate 59,133 of JARGYA010000071.1, forward strand.
CCGGATCCCGCGGCTCACGTTCCAACCTTCGCTGCCCCGAACCGGGATGCGCCCGCCGGTTCACCAGAAGATACACGCTGACAAAGCACGTCAAGGCGCACGAGCCAAGTTGCAGAAATTCTTCCCGTGCACCATGGGCTGCTCGATGCGTTTCTCTCGCAGGCACGATCGCGTGCGACACGAGGTGACGCAGCACCGGCGGGTCTGCGAGTGGTGGTGCAGTGCATGTCTAGGATTCTTCTCCTCAGAATCCACGCTGAAGAAGCATAAGTGTAGGAATACTGGAGGTACACGTTGGGTTAGCGACTAGGGATAATCGGCATTTTCTCTCCTCCTTTTTTTTAATCCCTGCTTGGGTGCTGGAAGCCCGATGTTTGTCCTAGTATAGATGGGGAGGAGTGAATAGATAGTGTTGCACCGTCCTTCTTACATCTACTCCAAGCCGACTGTTGAGTGAACAACAGACCTTCCTCACATTTTGAAGCGGCAGATTAATGCTGCAATAAGTGAGAGTTAATTCTGCAAACGGTGGTGCTCGTCTTGCGGCTACAAATTCTGGTCTGTGACTCTGGAGGGGCAGGGTAAAAGTGCCGTGCCTGCCGCGGCACTGACGGGGCACTGACGCGCACTGCCGCGGCACTGCCGCGCATTGACGCGGCGGTGGCTGTGTCATTGCCGCGGCGCTGCAGCGCAGCGTTTAACACAGTCCACAAAGCTTCCCCGGCCTCAACTAATGTTTGCGCAAGGTTTTCTGATTGGGACACATCATTTAAGCACAAAAATCCCATAGCTGAAATTTTATTAGTCGGGCTTAGTCGGCCCTAACCACCACTATTTCTAGGTGATTCTCGCCCCGAATACGGGCTCAAGTCAATCTACCGGCGCTATCTCGTCTCTTATATAAAGACCTGGACTCCCGCAGGTGAAAAGGGTACATCGAGCCCAATTATAAAGTAGGAATGAGGGCTTTATTGCAGATCTGACTCATCGGTTGAAAGTGCCTGACATATAATATTTACAGTGGCCCTCCGCAACGCTTCCCAATGCTTTACCCTTCCTTGAACCGATTCAAAGAAAGCCCTCCAGAATTTGCTCTAAATAATCGAACCAATTGATTGCAATGTGATCTTAGGATCCTCATGTACTATGTATTCAAGTAACTCTGTGGTCCCTGTTTATTTTGAGGAAGTGTGCCAAGATCAGAATGGAGATTGGTATCACAAGATTGTGAAAGCATCGAGGGAGCACCAAGTTGTCTCGGAAGTGACTCAGTGCAGCGGCGTATAGTGGGTAAATTGAGGCAGCACTGGTCTTGTAAATCATGTACATAGCAAGTCCCGGCTGGCTGCCACGGCACTTCAGCACCACACTCTATACCACTCTGTGAGCCTCAAATCGAGTGCAGAAAATGTTTGTACCTGTTGTGAGATCTTGGTGGTATACACATTATTCGTCGGATTGAGAGCGCGAGCTGAGTGCAATCGAAGAGCTAACTAAGTCGTTGGAATAAATTCATTTAAAGAAGACTTTGGGAGGAGGCCGGGAGCCAAAGGGCTCTTGGGTCTCTGTGAGTGAGCTCTTGGGAAGGCCATTAGCCTGGGTAGTTCAACGATAACGGGGACTCGGTTGGTGAATGGGCTTCAAAAGTTCAAGTGTTGAAGACAAGAAATTCAATCCTCGATCAGACTCTCTTAGTCAGCCCTTGTTCAGCTCACCCTCGCAGCGTTTGAGCTTAACATACATAATCGCCCACACCAGACACTTCAATAAATTAACCTCCCCTCTGCACTTGACATAAATGTGGCCAATAGGTATTGACCGGACGGAAGGATAGTTCCATAAATACCATTTAAATCGGAGTTCAGTCGCTCCATTGGGGACTGGACTGATTACCATGATTCAAGTCCATCGCGTAACCGACAGAGGATAATTTTTCATTCTCCAACTCGTTTAAGTAGCTCTCTCTTGTAACTGAACATGGCGTGGCATATATTTATTAAGCCTGGGGGCGGCACAGAGCAGCGAAGTACTAGTAATAGAATTCAGTGCGACATCGCCAACCATACTGTAATTCTTGTACTCCCTGGTATTATGGTATAGCTTTGACAAATTAACGTAGCCGTGAGGTAGCTCACAATATGCGGCTTCTGGTCACAGGTGTTGGCGGGCACTCATCCGGGCCGGTGTTAGCAGATACACAGTGTCGGCGGTGTTTTATGTTCTACCTAACTTTAAAGGAGGACAGTGCCGTCTGGTTTTGTCAACATCTACAATATATTGGACTGAAGAAAGCATTCCCAGCCTGGGAAGCGCGATTGCAAAGGCTGCAGGGGTCACGGCAATGTAGCTGTTCAGCCATTACACTGTACCTGTATGGTCTATCTGAAGTCACGGATGTTTCAGTGCAATGCGGCTCTCCAAATCGTCCATCGAGGGTATCAAAACTCTGTTGAGCTCGTTTAGATGCCAGAGTAGTAATGTGGAAGGAGCTAAAGTGTGCGCGGCACTGACGCGGACGTGCCGCGGTGTGCATACAAGTCCCAAATTACAACAATCAAATCCAGCATGTCTTAAAACCTTTTATAACATGTTGTATTCTTGTCTTGTTCAATTTTGAAGCTCAACTTAGGTTTGCCGCGAGAGAATCCGAACTTCCCACCCCAGTTGACCCAGAGGGACACTTAGAATATTCCATGCAAGTTTTATAGCAATTCAGCACATCTCCAGGACTTGATTCTGCAGTACAATTCATGATTAAGGTATTTCCCATGTGGCTTAGTCGGGCTTAGTCAGGATTAGGTATTGCCGCGGCATTTTCTCCTGGCCCACTCTGGAGCAGCTGGCCTTTGGTAAAGGTTGGGATTCAAAAATGGTGATATATAATTGAACTATCACGGCCGAAACGACGTCTAACAACTAGGATTTGCTCGCATAGATTTAAGCCCTGCTCCATGTCCAATAAACTAGTAGTGGGGTAGCTCAACAATCAGGCGGAATTCCTTCCAAAATTATCCAAGACCAACATGGTCGCAGGACACTCCGAGCCCCCTCTAGATTGGTCTCACGGTCATCTGGAAAAGAACGGCGATCAGTCACACCTTAGTTTGCCCATCGAGGAAGTGCTGGGACCCACCATTACGAGTCTTTTGACTCGTCCTTTTTGCTCGCCTTGCCTCTAGGTCTGAGGAAGTTGAACGAACCGTCGGTCGTCCAACTCCGATCCAATGTCCGAAGCTCCGATCTCGAGCTACACCACCACCATACGCGCTTTACTCGACTCGCTTGGTTTCCGCCTCAAACTTTAAACCCGAATGTTGTAATTTGATCGCGGCACACCGGCATGATCTCAAAAGGTTAGGGTTCGGCATGCCGGTATAACTTGAGTGCACAAGACTGTGCAAGTGCATTCTCGACCGCTTCCCAGTGCTCAGTGCTCACCCGTCTTCGTGGAGGGAGAATACACAGTGCCACAGGAATTATGCACCACTAGTTTTCTTCATGTTCGCGAAGGAGATCAACAATTTGGTGCTACTGTTCGCCGCGGAGGCCCACTGCGTGGAGCCCGAAAAATATTTTTAGGGCGTGTAAATTATTCAAAGTGGATTCCGAGTTTTGATTGCACGTCTGATTCTCTTGATGTTGCCGAGTCGCACTTACAGGCTTTAGCCGAGGCGCCAAGTGTGCTCGAGTCGCACTTCTGGCCATTGGCTGAGGATTCCCCGAGCCCCACTCCCACCAAAGTGGTCATTCCTCCTACCTTTGGCTCTTTCAGGTGGGTTGCTTTTGCGCTTCGATTCACTGAAAACATGGCATTTCCATAATCACCCGACCCATCCACATCTCCCCTTGTTTCACCAGTTGGATCAGATACAGATCACAAATTACCCAAGACCCTAGGCCAAGCAATGAGAGAAAAACGGGTTGCTCACAACACAAATTGTGTCTGAAACACAGCAGGTCGGGCCGGCGAACCCTTGGCCACCGCATTGCGCATACTCCGCGGCACACTGAACCCGGACAGATGTTAGTTGATGTAGGCTCGAGAACCAGAACAAGGGACTCATAGGGCCGGCGGGCTTGGATTCGATGTAGACCTCCACGGAGCCGCTGCCGCCGTGTCCCTCCGTCGCGATAATCTGGTAGCCCAATTCCCCCAGCGGCATCCCCACCCCGGCCCACGCGTTAAAGTGGTTCGCGATGGTGACGAAGCCGTCGCCGCGGGTACTTTGGCGGATGCTCCAATACTGGTTGAAGGTAGAGGTGCCCATGATCGAAGAGGCGTTCACGCGCTGAGTCTTGTAAATGTTGTATACAGAACCGTCGGAGGTGACGGTGCCTTGTAGTGTGAGGCCGAGAACAGGGTCAACATTACTGGCGAGGCTTTCGATGATGCGGTACTCGACGAGAGGGTCGGTGGTCCAGCCGTAGATGGAGAGGGAACTGCTGCGATCCGGAGAAGCTAGCTGGCCCGTGGTGTCGAAGAGAACGAAGTAGATCTGCCTGGGCGGGGATTGGTTTAGTGAGCGTACGCGCACGAAGAATTGGGACGGGGAAAAACTGACTGAGCAGAGCCGGAGTTCCACCCCTTGCCGCCAATAAAGTAGCCGCTGTTATCGTTCCACTGAATGCTGTAATCCGAGTCATCCAGGTTGGTGTATGTGACGGCGTCCCCGTCCTCCGCCGAAAAGGTGTAGTAATAGCCAAAATTGGTGCCGCTGATGGACGCCGTTCCCGAGCGGGCGTCGTGTTTTGGGAGGGCAGATACCGCGGCGACGGCTGCCGTGGCTAGGAAGGCAAGTAGACAGCTCAGAAAGTTCATTTCCACCGTTTCAGCCAGCAAAAGTATGAGCAGGCTTTATCTGCCCATACCGTCGCTCTTGTGGCTAAATATCGGCGACTTGGCGCACCTGGCATTGAGCTGAGATGACACCGCTCCGAGATTGTATTCAACCTTCCTCCAATCTTAACTTAGAGCAAATCAGAATCGGAAGGAACGGCAAGTAGTCGGGAAATTCGGCACGCCGCCAACAAAGATGAAGCATCGTCGGTGACAGATACAAAGAGTTCGGGAAGAGTTCGGGGTTAGATCGCGATACTTCGCGTGCCAGTGCGGATCACGCTGGCCGGCGACAGCATCTAGAAAATTCCCCATGTCTCAGGTGGTCTCTGGGAGACACGAGAAACAATATACTTTGACCGCGAGACTGCCCCCTGTCTTTGCAAGACAGCAATAGACCCATGGTCTCTATGGGAGACGTCGGGAGACGGCTAGACACCTAGAGCAATAGGCCCAGACGCGCGTAGACAGATAGACCGATCACCATCATCACCGTTTACAGAAAATCTTTGATACGGCTTGCATTAAGCGGTTGCTTTTTGTTCTCAAACCAGCCAGGACAACAGAGCGGGCCAGAAACTTATTGGCAGGCAACACTACGGGAACACGTATAATAAATAAAAGAGTAAAAACCCTACTGATTTAAGAGCAAAGTCCAGGTCGAAGAAACGCCGGCCACGACATCTTTAAGAACATTGTACCTGCATACGCAGTCAGTAAGGAATAAGCATCGAGAGCGGTCAATGAACTTTACGCACCGTGCTTCTGCAAAGATCTTCTTTTGGAGGGTACGCGTCAAAAAGGTTGCCCGGGCCATGCGAACAGGCCCGTCTCCCGGGATAGGGGTAGGATTGGAGTAAAGGTATGCCATGCGCGAATGGTTGCGAGGTCAGCATCAAAGTGAGCTTTGAATATTTTGCGAGCGAAAGCGTCGGGCACAAAATGCCCGCTGGAATATTCCATGATGACCGCGCGAAGCTGTGAATGGTGTAAGCAGCTAGATATATGTATGAAGCAGGAACGCACCGCCGTTGTGACGATGGTCAAAGCGAACAACGATAAGGTCGGTGTATGCGGTGGCTGTCCCTCATCGTGGTCGGCGTCTAGTCTGGAGTTCACCGCGCGCCGGATGTTACGAGCTCGACCTTATTGCATAATCGTCGGAGTTTGAATCCCATCAACAGCTTTCCCGCTTCAACCTGACTACACCGGACAAAGCTTAGAAGCCCAAATGGCCTGGATTGAGATTCAGATGAGATGTGCCTCTTCAGAATTGTCGTGTTCCCCATTGTCGAAGAGAAATGAAACACTGCCGTCTTCACGTGGGCCCATCAAAATTCGGCATCGCGATTGCACGGTCCGGGTGAGGGAAATGACGCAGAAAACTCCTTATTGGGTGTCCTGGATGAGAAATCCACCACGCAATGTCGAAAGACATATCATAACCGTTGTTGAAACACTCGAGAAATTCAAGACTTGGGCTTAGGGGGCCACTGCTCTGCATGGCAATACGAGTCCTTTGGGGATAAAAATTTGAAGTCGTATACAATCTATAAGCCATTATAAATTGACCAACATAATAAATAATCACATTTGCCACCACCATCATCGCCGCTAGCGCCCCCACGCTACCTCCCCCCATTTCCCGCGGCCCACACGTCCCCCACTGTGTGCCAGTCCGCGCCCAGAACACAACACCACCTTATGTGCATGTGCCCTTCCCCGCATAGAAGAACGGCGCACCAGCCCCCCATCGTAAGCTCAGGATCGGCACCACCCGTGCACATCGACGGTGCGCCCCTTCAAATAGCTGGTACTGGAAAATGACTATTATTTGGTGTATGTGAGGTTAAGTGCAGTCTTTCCTCTTGCCACCCTCAGTACATCAACGCCCATGGCATCCAGATTACCCTCCAACACACAATGGCTACCAGCCGTAATCCCATCCTGGAACCACACCTGATTATTACAGGATATAAATCTAGCAGTAAAGTGTGCATTTCCTCCATATATAACCCCCCACAGGCTCATACATACTCTCCTACCTCCGCAGTCAAATGGCATGGTCTTACTGAAGATCAAATGACCGCTGTCAACACAAATAATCATAAAATCTGGGACACTAATAATCCTTACTGACATGCTGAGTCGGATACATCTTCCAGACACCGTGCACAATGGGCAAGTCGTTAAACTTCTGGTCAAGTACCTCTTGTGCTACTCACAAGTTGCAATTCCAACCGGGAACTGCCGTATGTCAGAAGGACTAGGAATGGCAGATACATAGACTTCAAAGATGGCATGTTCATTGTGTTCAATATAGCCACATCGAGGACATCATTTAACACCCATAGCATGTGTGTTCTCTGGAATAAGCATTTTTGCAATGCGGTCTATAGACATTCCATTCGGGCCATAAGGAAAATCGGAAGGCCGTAACTGATGCAGCCTTGCACGCATACGGTCTCGTACAATATCAAGAGTCATATTTCCCAACGCGAAACAGTTGAGATCATCAGACAACTTTGAAATTTCTGGCCCAACCCTTGCCATGTGTTCAGATCAGCACATGGTTTTCTCGAGCCACGAGCCATAGCACTAAGATTTAGTCTAATGCACATGGCTCTAGCCATAGGAAACATTATCTAATGCCACGGCTCCAGCCATGGCAATGGCTGGTGCCATGTATTTAGTCTAATGGTGTTTAACTACCATTTAATGGCAAAACAAATGACTGCAAGCGGGGCTGAACCAGGAACCTTCTGAATACAGTTCTTTATCTCATCCTCACCATTACCATCTACACTAGAGTGACCATATTGTAGTTATTTTCCTTCCCAGCTAGGGTAAGGCCAGCCTTACCCTACCTGGAACTGCTAATACCCAGACCTAGGGCAGGCAAGCTGCCCTAGGTCTTCGAAACTGTATTAACATGCTTAGTATGTGTTCTGAATATGTTCCCAACCCCAACCAACACTAACCGAACGGAACTAACCTAACCATCAAAAGCTTACAAATCACCTTCAACAGCTTTCAACAATATACCTGGGCCCTAAACCTTAACCAACCTAACCACTAACCACTAACCATTAACCACTAACCACAAACACTAACTGGCCCCTAAGGCGGGGCCATAATGGGAGTATTACATGTGATTTTGCACTGTAGAACAATGGTCTATCTTCGTACATTACTTACTTATTTATGGTTACCTAGCTCAGTTAGTTAGTGTCTGCTATTAGTATTTGGTGTGATACCGCAGGGTCTGGGGTTCAATCCCTACCCTGTCTTTTATTATTTTACCCTTGTCCCGAAGACTATTGCCATGGACCTAGCCATCCATGGCTAGTGCCATGGCAATAGATAGCATATCTGTTGGCTAGTACCATGCCACCAGTCTAAATCCTAGAACCATGGGTGGAGCCACACATTGGCCAATATCACCAAGGTAGCGTCATATCCGCAGCTATAGTCTCGAGAATCCCATATAGTTCCTATTGGGTTAATTGGTGTTTGATGTTCAATGGATCTAATGTCAGAGCTCATACTCTGAGTAAAGGATACAGATTCCACTGCTGATATCTTAACCTTTTTATTCTTTGGTACACATTTGGGCTCGGTTTGTTTAATATCTTCAATTGTGTCGTGTTTGAGTTTACTTCCACTGCTACCAGATGGCCTTCATTCTGTATACTCAACATCATATGGGACATCTGTGTCTAATGTGCTGTCCCACTTCATGCTTGGGTGGAAATGAGGAGGATCGAAATTATCGCCTTTCCAAATCATATAAGAGCGAATGAGCTGGCGACAGTATATTCCTGATACTTCTCTTGGGAGCTTACATTCAAATCTAAGCCTGGTAATCTCATCAAGCAGCTCAAGCTCACGAAGCTCCCGCCTGAGATACCCAGTCATGCCCTTAGTTATTTTATCTGCTGTAAAATCCTGCAGTATAATGGTACCTTCAGTGCTTGTACCCCTAGACAACACTACATAGTACACCCTGTGATCCTTATAATTTGTGAGATCCACTGAATTCCTTGGTCGAGACTTACCTTGAGCAGAATAATCTGTCATGGAAAAATTCAACAGGAGGGTAACCTGGTCTCGCATGACAGACAGCAAAGTGTCATCTTCAAGCAGAACCGTGGTATGTGTAACACATCGAGTTAGTGGTACTACGTTTTTAGGGAGATGCACCAACTGAACAGGGCATTTGAGATTCAATAACTCAACAAACAAGGTGTCGAGCATTCTCTATCCAGATGGACCTAAAGACTCTTCCCATCCAACAACCTTGGCCTCTTGTCCCTTGGTCATGCACAGCTCTGTTGCATCATTACATCTGAGGAGGATAGGCATTTCTATGCATACAGTTATTTTTCCAGGAATCATCTCGGAATTTGTGGATGGCAATGCATCCCAAAGTTTCTGTTCAAGTCAAGGTTCAATAGAATGTATAGAAGACTTTTCACATCTCTTCCATTTATTGCGATCTACGGCTCGAGTACTAATTGTGTCTGCAGCATAAAAAGCTACCAGCTTTTGCCCAGTATCTTGTGCAAAATGTTTGGCCCCAAGTTGGTTGATTACATCTTTCTGGTAATTCCAGGCAGTTATGATTGACATGTTTCTGAAAGATGCACTGTCAAGCCTAGGGCCAGTCGAACGCAGCCCAGCTACCCTGCTCCTGAGGAACTGTACATCTTCTGACGTACATGCACCATATCACATGTTAGATAGGGCCACTCGTAAACTGTTGTCTGCCTCACTCTGTTCTGTCTGCCGCATGTTAGTACATAAAATGACTACAGTATTACACTGATGCCACAATACCTTTCCCAGGACCGCATTTTGACTCCTATGATCTTTTATAAACCTATTACTAACATCAATGAGGTCACTATAAAGAGATACACCAGTGGTGGGTGGTAACTGAGCAAAGTCCCCCACAGTGATTACACTCAAGCCACCAAATGCTATGTCATGGAAATTTCTGGCTTTTGCTGCTTGGGTGGCTAACATCTGGAAGTCAGTACAAGATACCATGGAGATTTCATCTAGCAGAATATAGTCTACTCTCTGTAAACACTCGTTTACGGCTGCCAAGGATGCACCTTCTTCTCGTATACCATCAATATTATCTCGGTTCTTACTTTTTGTTTCTTGAGGGATCCTAATCCATGGCACAGACAATGTCGTGAGATATTTCAGGCGAGCTAAGGATCCCAAGACAGGGTGAGAAGACCCATGACATTGCAAATCACGACTCACCCACCTCCAGAGATATCATATACGATCAGATGTTCCCAGGAAGCTTCAGAGCGGGAGACATTGCCGAGATGCAAGGATCAATTGTAGCTATACGCACAGGCCACTCACAGATAAAAGTGATGTGTCAATTGCACGCATTGACGCTACTGGATAACACTTTCAGCAAGGTAAATCCATATTCAGCTATCAAGACAGTCACTTACACATTTGCATAGGCAGCATCAAAAACCAGGATATCACAGAAGAGCAAAGTGTATGGCTCGACTCCAGTCCGTTGCAAGATAGGCCACTTGTGCTCAGGGTATTCGGAAGAAAGATCAGCTAAGAGGATGATGATAGAAACACTGAAATGCGACAGTACAAGGAGAGAGGAGTGAATGACATGAGATTTGATGCAACCCGGTGATTTATAAAGGCGATTGTTTGGTGTTGTTGTTTGGGTGAGTTGATGGAACCTGGTGTTTTGCGAGCGCGCGACGGTGCAGCAGGCCGTTAAATAAATAAATTCAGGCTCTAATACATCCCATGAGCGCCCTTGAATATTTTCAGACCAACCCAATCAGCCATCCCAGATCAGCAGCCCCACAATTCATGATGGGCTGTTGTTTGGGTGATTTGATGGAACTTGCTGCTTTGCGAGCGCGCAACGGTGCAGCAGGCTGTTGAATAAATAAATTCAAGCTCTAATGCATTCGACTTGGAGCACTGGACTCCGAATCAGGAATCTGGCCATGAAAATTTCGGCGCCTGGGGACTGTGAGCAATGATCAACCAATGCAAAAGCAACAATACTGACCAAAACAAAACATGCATCAGGCACAATGCGAGCGGGAGCAGCGCCTATCAAAAACCTGTCAGCAGATATTGTCAGCTACATTATGGACCTAGCCGGTCCAGTGGCATCCAACAAACTTTCACGCACCTGCAAATCTTTTGATGCTTCATTCAAAACACATATGTTGAGCAAAACATATCAGGTGCTCAACAACTTCGACATACCACCCAGAGAATTCATCCAATATCTCGCACTCACCTCAAGCGTCATAGCCAGATCAGTTCCAGCAAACATCCTTGCTGGAGACAAATTTGAACCCAGTGATTTGGATGTCATTACACTGGCGTCTGAGAAGCACAGCATGCAGACAGTAATGGAGGAAACAATTGGATTCGAACTGATCAACATTGTGGTGCCAGGCGGGATGCAAGGCACACTCCGGAGAGTCTATGTCTACTCTCACGATGGGAAACATGTCATCTCTGGATCGCAACCGGAGAGAACCTGATAGTACCGATCATGCTCACCGCGACGACATTCGTGATGAACTTCATAACACCATGGGGAATTTACTGTGCATATCCCAGTCTGACGTTGCGCAGCCGAGGAATAATCAACCGCTACACTGACAGCGAGCGTGGCTCACATGATTCCATCGACTACCAGCAAACGACAGATGTCCTACACAAGTACATCAGCAGGGGCGTAGCATTCGAAACAGATGATAAAAAATGGCCGGACCTGGTCAGAATCCACAAATGCCACCGGTCGCCGACTTGCTCCCACACTCTACGCTCCATCGGTGACGCATCCGGGCTACACATACCGTTTCCAGTTGATTACAAAGGTTTTGCCGGAGATGGACTGGACTCCATCGCGCCAAATATCAATCAGACCACCACCTGGTCGATTGGAGGTGACTTCCGCACCAACTCCAAATTATATGTCAGGGCGTCCTCCGTGAGTAAAACAGTTTGTGTCAAGGTAAGCGTCTATTATCTGTCACAGCAACACACCATAATTCACCAGTTATGCCAGTGACAACATAGTCCGCTCTGGGACGAGGAAGACGTCTCTTGGACCTCAGGAACAGCCGGCGTAGGATCTGACTCAGAGTCTAATTAAGGAGTTGACCGAGAATAGAAAATATCGAAGGATGAGGGACGCAGGATACATAGCACCAGACCAAAGTAGTCAGAACCGCAATTAAATCGAAAATAGAATATTTATAAGCCAGTAATACACATCCAGGAGCTTGTAAGGTGTTGCTATATCAGAGTGGCAGCATCATTCCAGTCGAGGCAAATCGGCAAAGAGCATGCCCATAACACGCAGTCGAAAGGGAGTAGCAGAATATGCACTCTTGAGACAGAGTGTGACGAGTTGTGTACTTTTCGCCCCACAACTTTGACTTCACGTGATCTGCCGACCGGCACTCCGCAAGGAATTTGATAGTCCGCCGCCTCGATGGAGGGCAACACAAGGAATAATTAATAAGCATGCAAGTACTTGTACTTCAGGAAGAGATGGATCGAAAGGGTGATTTAAATTGACCAGGGAACTACGAAAGAAATACACGGGAATACTACATGGAACATCTCGGCGCGGCGCACGCAGAGGAGTTTGACCGCTCTGAACGCGATCTGATGTGTCGAAGGGGAGGGAGGGAATGGTATGGAGCGGATCCAGTCCCAGCATGCCCGTAGCACGTTAAAGAGGCAGGCGATGCCACCGGGGAGCGGAAGTCGGGGGCATGGAGACGATGTCAGATGCGCTAAACAGGTTACAATGCAGTTAGTAGCAGAGTGTAAGTGGCAAGGAGTATGAGACGAACAGATTAGGGTCTTGCCACCCGACGATGCCCTAGAAATGCGGTGAATTATGTCGGAAAATGTGCAGGCAGGGCCATGAGGCAGAAGGCATCGGGGAGGTTGCTCAAGTCGGGAGGCATTGAACGCGGTCGGTGTTGATGGGCGGGTGGCACGCATGGTGGCGGTAGAGAAAGGGAGAAATGGATACACCAGAACATCGGAGCTTCAACAGACAACGAAGCCATTGCAATGCCGTTCACGTGCACGTAAAGTTGTGGGGCGAAAAGTCAAAAACTAGCGTGATGAGAGTTCGGATCAAAGGAGCCAAGGCACGCTGTGTACGCAGGTTTACAATATTTTTGTCGGATATATTCGGGACCGATATAACCGGATGAGTCTGCGCAGACACTGAGACAGAGGAGTTTCGTATTATTATTAATGGAGTACGTGGACCTCACGGGGTGCACATCAACATTCTACGCCACAGTTTATTCGTAAGTCATGCGGCGCAGCGTAATGATGTTCCGGCGATAAACCGACGAAACAACGAAAAACCGCAGGTCCGTAGTTCCTGACAGGAATCTGCACAGCTGCACGCACATTGAATGGACAGCCGTCCCGGAGCCAAAAAGTCTGCACGCAGTTATGTGGCTGATTCTGGTTCAAGTCAACACTATATGCCGCATCCAGTCAATGCTCCGCCCAGAATAAATACCGGTTCAAACTGCTCTTGAAAATACAAACCAATACCTACCACCATGGATAAAGGTAAGAACATATCACGGTAGTTTCCAATCAGAAGAAGCTGATTAAATCACATTTCAGCAGCTATCATGAAAAAAGTGCAACATTCGACACGGATCCAGCACTCATACTGGCGCTAGTGAATGTCGAGAAGTACCAAGAGGAGCCGTACACTAACTTGTCACTGAACAATGCAGCTGCTGAAGTGTTAGGCATATCTGTCGATAAATTGTATCAGAAAGGAGTTAACTGGAAAAGGGAACCACACGACGCTCACAAACTATGTGAGCCAAATGTTGTGATCTTCGAATGTAAGGAACTCACTTATTCATTAACAGATGCAACGCTCGACGCCGTAATCTCCCTCCATCTCTACCAAAATCTGGCACCGGTACTACAGGCAGATGGAGCATCGCAGGGGAAAGCAGTGCCTGGGGACTGGTACACCTTCAATTCGACGATGGGAGAAACAGTGAGGACAAGATTGTCTGTGCGAGGAGAAGAAGTGCCCTGGTCGACAAAAGACTGCTCATGGTACTCAGGAAACAAGTATCAAGGGAAACACTTTCAAGCCTGATTTATAGATGTATGGATCGATAGACAGATTGTTTGTAAACTTGAATGCCAGAGCCCGATACACATAAGATGCAGACCACATGAAGACCAGAGATGCCAACAATTACAGAGCAGTTCCACAGTTAAGAAACAACTTCCGAGGGACCGAGATCCGAGACAACAGATATTCAAACAGTGCAAACACCAAGAGCGAGAAGAGGGCCTGCCTAAGCGCAACGGCAGCCAAAACGGGGTGGCGTGTTACGTATGAGGTTCCAAGTATGCGGGATGAGGTCGAAGAGGGCTAGGAGATGTGTTTTTTACCATGGGCGTAGCGGCCGGCGAGCGCACCGGATAACACATGGTAATTTTACGGAACATTCCTCGATGATCCGGATCCGTAAGTACAGCATCCGACGACAGAGTTGGAGAAACCCGCAGGTAACAATATCTTATGACCTGTGATTCTGTCAAGTCCATACCTCACTTTCATTCTTGCACTTGGATAAGCCTCGACTAGTGGAAGACGTCCTCCATCACCAGTTTTGTTGTCCCGGTGTTTTAAACAAGATCCGTATCTAAGGATCATAAATATAAGGTATCGGATCAAGATCGACTGAAATCAGCAATCTGATGATTATCACCTCATGTCGAGGGCTCTGGTAAACCAAAAGCAATTCAAGATCTACCAATCAAAATAAAGAGCAAGCAAAATACTGATTCCACTCATTAAAGCCAGTGCAATAACACCAGGTTAAAAAAAGCACCGAAAGAATCAAAGACTTAAACTTCATATCATTAACTCGGGGCTAACGGATTTATTGGAGTAACTGAAACAAGTCAAAAGACACATGACTGACTGTGGTGAGAACATGAAACAGATCCTCCTGCAGGATGTAAGGATGAAGAGATGAAAGCGAACAAGTCAAGTACGTAAACTGGGCCAAAAAAAACCTCACTTTTGGCGGAGAAAAATCGGAAAAACGAGTCTAAAAATAAATTTTTAGGACTCGTAATTACATAATAAACTCCGTAGCCCGCTGCGCGGCATAGCCCGCTATGTACATTTAGCTTTACTTAGCTTCAAGTACACATACACTTCACTCTCCCAATTTCCTTTCGAAGCGACAAAATTACAGCCGCACTCAAGCGTTCCTTAACTGATCGCATTAAAGCTTCACATAACGGCGTCCTTCCAACAAGTACTGCTGCGAGCAATGACTGTCGGTTAGTGGAACATAATCAACTCCAAGACGGGATGTACCACTTCCAATCCGCCATTCTCATCAACTGTCTCATAACGGTGCAAGCAGCAAAGGACACTAATGTTGTCCCCTTCATGTAAACCATGCGCCGTATGCCGTCGTATACCCAGGGACTTAACTGGTTCATAGGACTTTTTGGTTAGTGCATGCTGAAGACGTCGGGTCACCATCAGAACAAGAAATAGAAGCAAGATTTACTCTATAATCACAATAGGAGATGTGTCTCCCCCTCCCCATCTCACATTACAAATTGGAAAACCGACAGCATCGGCGTCCCGGATGTCTGCGACACTAAGCTGCTGGAGAAACTCCTCCTGCAGCACGACCAGAGCAAGAGCATCAGCGTTATGATCCGGCGGAAGTCCGAGGACAATGCGCGCCACTGGAGTCGGGCCAATAGCCTTCTCGCTTGAGTTAGCCAGGCCTTGAAGGATACCGAAGGCTTTACACTCACCGAGCGCGTTAATGACAATATACACCCCGAAAAAGTCATTCTGTGCACGCGTATACCAGGTTTCACGTCCAGCGGGGTCATAAAGTAGTCGGCATCAAGCGCCCTGTGTTCGTAGACGCTTCCCCCGCGGTCTGGCCCTGAGGACACGCGAGCGTCACCGAAAGACACTCCATAAGAATCGAGAGACACCGGATATAGCAGAGCGCCGAGGGTCCCACTTCCGGGGTGCAGTCCTGGAACGGTAGCCATCTCCCACCAGACAAACGGAGGCGGATGATGCGGATGAAAGAGGAGAGTCACGCCGTAGGAGCAGCCGACACAAAGGAGATGATTTCAAAAAAAGGGGGGTGCTGTTTGTACAGGCACGGAGATCTAATTGACCCTGCAATTTGGGTACCCGAGAACCGACACATCGCAGGTGTACCCACCCAGTGCCCGTGGAACCGCGGAGTCGGCCAGCACATCCATTATGCTGACGTGCATCATGGGGCTCGCTTTCTTTTGAAGCCATTCTTGAGTAGGAGGCTGCGATCCGACGAATATAACACAAATCGGGGTGACAATGTTCTCCATGGATGGTGGTAACGACGTGGCGATTGCCGATGGGCGTTGAGGATAGACGATAATGTGACTGCGAACACCTCGCTGAGTTATCGGAATACCGGTCTCGGAATCTTGCTCGCGAAGTTGAATGATCCAACATTTAGCACGACGGAGAGCGATCATAGCCTCCTCAACGACAGTCAGGCTTTCAAGCTCACTGGGAACAGGAGCAAGATAATTGTGATTCACGACGGCACGTGGGGGCACCTTATTCGACTTCAGAGCGGCAGCACATTTACGGCAGGTCACCACAGTAGTATCTCCAGTTTCAGGATTCCTCTCTAGACGTGAAGGGTCTACGAGCACACTTCTATGCGCCGAGCTCGTGGCGTATCTGCATGGGCATGGGTGGTTCAGGGCAGCGGGTATCTAGCCAGGTCGCTGATAGGGCGTGCATCTGTGCACACCTGAAATTATCGCTTTTGAATGGTTCTGGCGCCAGAGGCCCAGAACCAAGGAATATATAAGACTTAGAGGGTGATAGTCTATTCCCGGGGCTGAACATTAGAACCGTTATTAAACGCTGCAAACTAGCACCTAAACCAAGGAGACTGAGGGTGTATTGGCGGGTTCTAAATGAGCCCAAGATTACGGCTCGGACTCATCCACACTAGCTAGCCATGGGACTCGTCCGGCAAGTTGTATTAATATGCAACAAGCTCGATGTCAACGTGGGCGTGAGGTTAATCAAGGGGCATTGGAAGGAAAACTCGAGATAAAAGCTATTGTTATTGGCGAACTCACTGGCGGAAGAACTCATAAAGGTGTTGTGGCGTCAAGCGCCATTTGGCGTAGCCTCGTCGCTTGGGCCCCGTGGCGTAGTGGCGTAGCAGCCGGCCCTAAACCAATCACGTGGGAATGTGGCGCGCTCAACTTGAACCAAACATGTACAATGTTTGGTGCTCAACGCCTAAGTAAAAAGGGCTCAGTCAGCCCATCAGCTGGATCAGGCTACGGAGGACTGCGGACGCTCCTAACCGAGCCTACGCGAGGAGAATGTAAGCAGAGGTGACTTAAACAGGAAGTACTGGTGATTGGCGGCGCCAGCATCAAAGTAATACCCGGGCAGACGCCTCTAGGTCTGCCCAACAGCCAGGATATGTCTCGCTTCGCATCAGTTCTTCGCTTGTAAAGTCGCCTATCATTCTCTTAGTTAGTTGGGATCAACCCCTCTAGTAGTATAAAAGCCGCATGTATTTTAGTAGTTAGACAGTGAATAACTCCCCCATTTCTTGGCACATAGCTCTTAGCAGCTGATAAGGACTCCGTTCCTTATCCCGTTCGACGCACACACTCCCTTGGCGTAAGCCTGAGTTGTCCCTCCGTCCTCGGCCTCTGCCACTTCGACCAGTCGTAGAACTATTCCTATTCGCGCTGCTCGTATGCCACCCGGTCATACACCCCTTTGCTCAGTCGCAGAACTATTCCCAGTCGCGCTGTTTATACGCCACTTTGCTCGGACGTAGAACTATTCCTAGTCGCGCCGTTCATACGCCACCTTGCCACTAGGGGTCGAGTTCGCCAGTTCGCTCAGTAGACCTAAACAGTCTACGCCAGAGATATACCTACCGGCGTTTACGCTAGTTAAAGTCATACACCAGTTTGTTCTCTGGAACTCTCTTAGCCAGAAAACCCAAAGAATTCACATTGTCCCAACCTATTGAGATTGATGGTCGATACACCTGACCTACCTCCCGAACAAAATACGATAAAGCTTAGTTGGAGTTGATAGTTTTGGAGTTTGGTGTTGGTTTGAGTTAAGACTAAGGT
Organism: Mycena vulgaris; assembly: GCA_029204335.1. NCBI lineage: Eukaryota > Fungi > Basidiomycota > Agaricomycetes > Agaricales > Mycenaceae > Mycena > Mycena vulgaris. The sequence continues at coordinate 77,224 of JARGYA010000071.1, forward strand.
CTCACTCAGTTTAGCATTAGATTTCACGGCTGCGCTTCACTGCACCGTTTCATCGCTTCCACGACAGGTACAGTTTCTTCTTCCTCATCTGCGCTGTATTCTGCATCGACATCGACATCCATTCGTTCTGCACTGACCTCGTGCTCTGCGACAGGTCCGCGGTCCGGTCTAGAAAGCAGGCCAACGAATTTTTCCAAGTTCAGGGTCGTCTTATTGACAAGAGGGCACAACTCGGCGCAGCTGCCGCACAGGAAGGTCGCAAGTGCATCAGATGAGATTTCATAATTGAACATTTGCAAGAGGCGGTGTTTTCATTGAATTGAGCTTGAATGGAAGAACAAGTAAGATGGGTCGCAGAACTCTGGTTATTCATGCAAGCGCCCCTTCCGAGATGTTCTGTGATGGCGTTCCGGAGTACAGGTCTCGTTATCTTGGGTGCAATGATGGATAAACCGTGAGCCTGAGCTAGCACGAGCAAGGATCCTTTGGGCAGCACATCCAAATCGTGAAAGATAGCAACAGCGGGATTTTTAGAGGCGTGCTCGTTGACTAAGCACTGACGTCGAGCGGCAAGAAATGCGTGGGAGCCTATGCGGGTATCCATGACACCGGAGGGAGAACCTAGACACGCCGCAACTTGCTCAAGATGAATGTCAGGCAAATCGGTTTCAGATGAAGAAATGAGGATACTCAGGACAGAGAATAAAATTAATGTCTGGGAAGGGAACTGCGATGACAGAGAGGAACAAGCACATTTATCTTTTGCGGAGGTGCGATGGGTGGTGCAGTGTGATACACAACTCCCGGCGACTAGGTGGGATGAAAGAGCGTGGCGAGCATTCGTGAGGGTCAAGTGTGCGTTGCGCTGGATGTGATGAGAGTCCAACATGATGTTCAAATCCACCTCGGACGATGTGAATATGTTCTCAGATGAATTCTTAGAAGTGAGATACAGTAGAATAGGATCGGTCGTGTTGCTTGCAGCGCGCAGGGGAGATTTCGGGAGGGAGATGCTCGACAGGCCACTTGTATCCTGGACATAACTACGACGACGATTATTACAAGCCTCATTGAAGTCGGGTGGGGTATACATAATGTCGCGGCCGAAGCGATTGTTGTCAGAATGAGTAGCATTAATCTGGCGATTATTAACAGGTATGGAGTGGGAACGAAGGGGGCGTGTATCTGGGCGGTGTTACGAGATTTAAAGGTTTTTCAAAGGGTTTTAAATGGGTTTAGGTCAAAAGAGGTTCAAAGAGAGTCGCAGGGTATATCGTCAGAAAGAGCGAGAGAACGAAGAGATAGAAATCTCACCTGTATTGGTGGCCTCGGCACAGGAAAGCGTCGCTTCTAACGGGCCAGATTAGTCGACTCCGGGAGTAGCCGCAATGAGGACATACGGTGTAGGTTGATACCATCAGAGCCATTTGCGCCCCGGTGGCTTGAATCGGGATTCAGTACTGATAAGCGCACGATCAGCTTAAACTCGGGGGGAGAGCTATGAGCTAGCTCCTTACTTGAGATAGGATTATCGGGGTTCGATAGGAAGATCCAGGCATCAAAGGAGTGGTCCAGATGCAGACCAAATGCCAGCAAGGTGTCGCGCAGAAAGCACCCCAATCGCGGCCGAGAACAACGTGGGTAGGCGGGTCGAGGGCGAGATCACAGATGATAGATGCAGAGTAGCTGCCAAAACGGCGGGTTACGGTCGTAATGAGGAAAGCAGAGTTAGGGGGAGGAGGCATGGACGCCGCCAGAGCGAAAGACAGAGTGGTTCAGGCCAAGAGAGAGAGTAAGACATGGAGGTTACAGAGGTTTCGTTGACGAGGACAGACATGACAGAAGGGAAACAGTAGTTTGTCGAGCACAAGATGGTAGAGGTGAAAAACGAGGGAAGGATGGGAGGATTCCAAGACAGCGGAAGAGCCGTCGGCGGTACGTTTAGGGCCATCAAATCAAGGGATGATGTGACTAAGCCAATTGGCCCCGTTTAGGAAGTTATTTCCTTATACGTTTTTTCGTGAAACGCGACGAGGTGTAAAAACAGCTGCCCATAAAACCCACTATATTATAGCGGGCATAAGGTCGAGCTCGGATCAAGCTCGGATCAAACGCCTCGGGTAATCGACAGACTAGTAACTACAACATCGCAAGGTACGAGCGACATTTACTGTAGCGTCTGTTTATAAGAGACTAGTCGGTGTCTACGTCCGGTCAAATAACTCCGGGTACTGCAACTCATCGGAGAGCAGCCACAGGCCCTTCCGGGTGAGGGTCTCGGTACTAGCATATTTATACATACTGTTTTTGACGGTGCGGTCGTGCAGATTCTGCCGAAGGTACTGATCAGTTTCAGAAGTAATAAAGAGATCGGTACTTACTTCAAAAACGAACGCGGATGTATCGGCCAGTTCTGCGACAAGTTTATGATTTGAGGTGGTGATACGATCCTGCTCCTCGTTTGTAAGTCAAACCCGTCGGAACCGCTGGTAACAATTCGGGCGAGCTCCTTGAAGTCACCACGAGTATTATATATGCGCCCATATGCGCCCGCGGTACTACGAAGAAGTGAGTATAGGTCAAGATAAAGACAAAGAGGTGACACACCAGATCTTGCTCCATGTGTGTGACGGGGCCGAAGTTATGGGGGTTGAGCCCTAGCCGCTCCACCGCCCATTCAAATGCTTCCTGTACAAATACAGCGAGCTCGGAACGTTCATGAAGCTAGATCTTGCCCTCCTCAGTCAGGACTTTCAAACAGATGTAATAATATGCGAGCTCGAGGATGGGGATACGTTCGGGAGCGATGTTGACGTTGCTACGAGCAGCCGTGTCCTTGCGAGACTTTTTCTTGAGAGGGGCTGACTTGTGCTCATCGTCCGACAAATACTGGAGACCAACGACGTCAGACCATGTAAAATGCGATATAAATACATACATGCACGGCGTTCTCCTTGTCTGGACAAACGTTGATGGTCGCGGACTGTCGGGGGCGCTGACGATCATCGTGGAGTCCTGGACCGAAAATATTGATAAGTCGCGAGGAGAAAGCGAAAACCTACAGAAGCAGTGGGCTGAGGGAATGCCCAAAGGTTTTGCAGCGTGGTGAATTTATGATTGAACTGGGCACGGACGGTGAGAGGTTCTGGCTGAGGCAACTGCAGAGCATCAGGAAACACGGCCATCCAACATGAGATGAAGCTTACCGTCGCTGAACTCGGACTCTGCGCCGCTCCGTCGTCCGACGAATCAGCATCTGGGTCGTCATATATTTTGTCTTGCTCTTCCGGATTAAACATTGAAGCGACGACGGCAGATTGCGAAGCTGGCGGTCAGGCTATAGAAAGAAGGTAAGGATGTGTATATGAAATGTGATCGCGCTCACCGTCTGGAACCGTATAAAGCTGATTATTCAGCAGTCCAAGATCCCACTCGGACTGAGAGGGCATAGTGTTCCCCGCTGGGGTCAATTGGGGTGGATAGAAAGGATTAGGGCTACTGGTAGGCTGGGGCACTATGCCGTAGTACTGATTTTGATGAGTATAAAAAGACTGTTCAGGAGCGTGAGGATAAAGAGGAGGTCCCATATGTGTGTGCTTAAAGTTCTATCTATCTGATCTGAGAACCTGGGGCCAGGTTCCCTTCTTTAAGGAGAGTATTGCCTTGAAGAGCCAAAATATTTCCATGGATCACATGAAATTTCATGGAACTTGAGATTTTTTCAGGGTTTTTGGCCAAAACAAGTGGAACCTGGCTTCTTGGCGGAACCTGGCTTTTTGTCAATAAGTTGAGTAGCCCGCTGCGCGGCAGGGCCCGCTACCTTCGGCGTGTTTCCCCCCACAAAAAAAACGAGAATACTGGTATTCGGATCATGCAGTATTTCGATGTAGTTACCACCGTCTTTCTTTATGTGCTGAACCACTGCTTTACGAAGATCTCTGGACGGCGCGTTGCCATCGACGTCTGCGACCACAAAGATCTGGAATGGCACGCTGGTAGGAGGAGCCTCTAGAATGTCACCTAGGTTTAGACCGGCCTGGAGTTGCGCTGCATCTGGAGCAGAGGATCCGGGGACGTAGTTTGATGTAGTAGAATCGATGCCAGCGTTGGGGACAATATGTTGTATAGGAAACGGCAAGATAGATTCGTCAGGGAGTGATTGAAGTACGTCGTTGTCTATGAGAACGTCACGGTAGAGGTGATTGTGGACCTTGAGCCATGCCAGTGCATTGGCGACCTTTTCTTTGCGCACAATGAGGGGGCTTGCTTTCTTTTGAAGCCATTCCTGCGTTGGGGGCTGAGAGCCTACTAAAATAACGCAGATAGGTGTCACTATGTCGGTAACTGAAAGCGGTAGGCACTTGGCGATGCCAGATGGGCGCTGGGGATATACTATGATGTGACCGCGAATTCCTCGCTGAGCGATAGGGATTATGGTATCGTTCTCGTCTTGCCGTAATTTTATTATCCAACACTTGGCTCGGCAAAGCACAATCATTGCCTCCTCCACGACGGTCAGGTTTTGCAGCTCGGGTGGAACAGGTCCCAAGTAATTGCGGTTAGCCATTGACAACACAGGAACGCGACCGGCATTTAAATCTGTCCGACATGCTTTACATACGGCGATGACCGGCTCGTCGGTTTCAGGATCTCTTTCCAGGCTGGATGGCTCAATTAACATGCTGTCGTAAGGAGACTGCGGGGACATCGGCATAGGAGGCTCAGGGCATCTAAGGTCGAGCCACGGAGGCGCTTCTTCTTCCAGATCCTCGCGACCGGCGTCAGATCGGGGGTCGTCCACGTCCATGTCATTAGATGCCTTCAAGTCCGGCCGCGTCAGCAGGTTCACAGCGGAAAAGTTGTCGAGATCGACAAGCCCTTTTTCAGTACACGGGACGGTTCTCTGCACAACTGCCGTACACGAAGGTCGCCAGTCTCAGACGAGATATCCAAGTTAAAATCCTTCAACAACTTACGCTTTAAATGCTCGGGGACAAGTTTAGGCCACTCGCTTCGCAGCTCTCGGCTTTTCATCACGCGTGCATGTCGAGCGGTGTCTGGGATGGTCATGATCCCTTCTGCGTCTTTCCGGGCTCTCAGACGGTGCAAGAAAGACTTGAGACGCAGACGAAGCTTCTTGACGGTATCGAACTCCACATAGCTCACATCGTGGATCTCGAGCAGTCGTCCGCAAAGGGCGGAGCTTCAGGATGGGCGTAATCTGGCGGAGGATCTGAATCTGAGGTAGAAATGTATTGTCGCCAGCGATTCCGGTGTCTTGTTCGAGCAGCTCAAACTGTGACGATATTGAAGTACAGGCCAGATGCGACGAAGCCACCTCACGGGATATACAAGCGCCGGTGGATAAATGCCGTGAAATGTGGATTTTAAGCGACTCTACAGTGGCTGTAGTAAGAGGAGACCGTCCATGGGAATGAGCAAGGGACCCCCAAAACGGTGGCTCTGGCACGAACACAGTCACTGTTTTGAGGGTCAGAATGGCTGGGCAAAAAAAAGTAGGGAAAAGTATGTTAGAATAATCCCAGCGAGGCTATGGGTTGGCAAGCACAAGAGAGAGAAACCAGCGAACAAGGAGGTAGAATATGTTTGTTCTAGATGTACATGGTCGTCGTACGTAGGCAAACGGATGGCGTCCACAGAGACAAAGTGATAGAATATCATGGAAGGCTTACGTAAAGTGGTCCGTGCCATCCGACGATGATCGCGAGCTCCGTGCTGCTCACAACCTGAACCAGTTCCAGTCCAGCCTGGAATATTTCCAACAAAGTACAGTAATTGTCGGCCGCGCTCGGGTTCCTGTTTGGCCTGCTTCCCGATTTTCGCCGCTTCGGATTTTGCTGTAAAGCCCGAAACGGCCGAAACGGCCGAACTTAGCCGACCGCTTCTCTCACCATCTTCCCATCTTCTCCCCCTCAGAGCCTCTGACCCTTCCCCTAGACCGCTGAGTCGGCAGTTCCCAGCGGCGTATGGCTGCGAAAAATGCGTCAGGAATTCTAATTTCTGCCCTCAGCTGTCCAGAAAAGTTAAGAAAAAAAACGAACGTTTGTCGGAGCTGTTGTTATAACATCACAGCCTTTCGTCATTTACTCTGTTGGATGGAGGTGATTAGGTCATCGCTACCGTTTGTACTCGGCTTGGGTTTTGTATACAATTGGTCCTTTTGACCCGATACCACGACCATCTCAAACATACTCCCGTCTCGAGCTCCTTGCTTCAAATCATCGAGTTTAAGAACTTTGGAAGCCCAGTGAAATGATAACTAGCCACCGGGAAGATGTAATAGTTTGCGACGTTGACGCAGCACACGTGCAAGAGTCTGAACGGTTCTGAGTGCTCACCGCCACGCACTCACGTCCAAGAATCCAAGCTTCGAATTCGCTCCATCTTTCCCATTCATGTTTGGCGCATGTCATTCTAGGATTCCGATGATCTTATAAAAACAACCTCCCTATCTTCTTCTCACCATCTGGCTCTGGCACCGTCTACCATGCCTGGATCGCAGCCTATAGCTACCAGCGAGGACCATCTGAAACCCATACTCAAGTAGTCCAACACATCCGCATCTGTTACCGCCTGAGCGGGTCTCGCAGAGGTCGACCTAGACGATAGGAGGCCACCCTTCTTCCTGAAATTCACGGAGGTAAAGCTGTTAGGTATTGCAGGGGTGAGTGTCTTGAATGTCGGCGGTTTGTGCACCTAATTTCCACGGCAAGGTTGGCTTTTTCCTTGATGGTGCGTTTGCTTGCTCTCTCCCTGACTCCCTCTTCAATTTGTTCCAGCCTATGATTTTTTCGTTATCAACGTGCGTTACCAACGACCTGTAGCACAGAGTCAGTTCACACAAGAATATGTGTTGCCCGTCGCAACGATATTGCAAGACCGTCTGTATGGCGACAACGACCTTCCCGCTGGCCTACAAGGCCTGGTGAAGGCGGCCGTCAGCCAACATTGGCAGTGTCACCGGGCCAAGAGGTATTCAGTACTAAAATTTGGTACACAGGGTCGGAAAAGTGAATTAAGGGCGTCCAGACCCTCCCTACCCTATTAGCCGAGTTATGTAAGCACCAAATCGGGAAGTATTCCCATGGAAATGGCCACAAAAGCTCACATTTTAGCCTTAATCTATCACCTATCAGGCTGTGATGCGCGCTGTTTGTTGGCGCAGAAACTCATGTTCAAACGTTCCCTGACTTCCCCGCACCTCCAACCGGTAAAAAAAACCCGACTTTTTTCTTTTACCCTTCTAAACGCATTTTTAGAGGCCACGGACCAAATTCCGAAAAGTGAAATAAGGTCGTCCAGACCCACCCTACCCTATGAGGCTGTGTCTCGGCTTCTTCCGGTGAATGCACCGGGCAGTTTCTTTTCGGTAATGTTCACCTGTTAACCGGAAAGTAATGATGCTCAATATGTCTTCTTTGGGGCTCAGGCTACTGGGCGATGCGCTAGGCAGAAAGCAATCTACGTATTTTCACCGCCTGACATTCCCGCTACCTTTAGGTAAGGGTTTTAGGGCGTCATATTTTCACGTCCTGCAGTAAGTAACTCACATTTTGGTCATTTCTTGGTGCGTAAGCACTGATTCCTCCTGCCAAAATCCTCCGGCATGTCCACAATCATTAAGTTCCAATTGTGGGACCGCGTCAGTATAATTTACCTCCTCCTCCTCCTCCGGACCGGAACCATCATCATCTCAAAAATAAGATGCTGGATTCTGGCTCAGTACCCTCCCCAGTGGATCTACGATAGACGGGGCTTGCATGCATGGACAGCTAGCCCTGTCGACTCGAGACCCTGAGTGATTGGGCTGAGTCGGTCGACGTCGCCGTCCGATGGTCTCTGCAGCGACAGTGTCACAGGTACCGCCGACCGCGGGGTCATACGGCATGTAAAGCACGTAAAGATTCTCAGAATGTATTCTGGTCACTGGCCATGGACCAGGAGACATTTACAAAGCTTGCAAATGTGGGCATCTTTCGTGGCGCGGCAGTGCGCGGCAGGGACAAAGCTCCAGACCCTGTGTCCTACGCGGTTCCGGCCCGGTGATGGCGTGCTTTGACGTCCGGATCTTTTCGGCATGGCACATCAGATAAGATAAGATTTCGTTCAGAGCGGCAGATTGCAGGCTTTGGGCTAGCCCTTTCTGCTCGCCAGTTTCTTGCCCCCTATTATTTTATGTAGTTTTGTAGATAGTTTGCATGCGTGCCTGGAGGGACTTTGAGGCGACGTACCGGTTCATCTTCTGGTCGGCGGGGATTCATGGTTGATGGCAAGGAATTGCTGTCGGCTACCCACGAGGTTTTAGTAACCGCACGGCCCACCTGTTGTGGCCACAACAGGTCGGGAAGATTACTGGATGCTTAGCTTTTCCGCCCCCCTTCAGTAGTGCGTGTGTTCTTCGTAAAGACAGGTGACCATTTAGCCTACAATCAGTTACCAAATGTCTTCGCAGTAAACTGGCTGTTCCAATTGTGGGACCGTGTCAGTATAATTTACTTCCTTCCTTCCTTCCCCATTAGTGACTCCCTCGAGGATTTTCTTGAGCATCCCAAGACGTTAGATGGTAGGTGGACATCATTTGAACAAGTTAATCCCATGTGGGACGCATTTCATGACATTTTGAGTGTGCTATGAATTTAGTTCGGGCGGAACTCCCGAAAAGGCAATTATGGGGAACGTAGCAAATCGATTGTTACCGGCTCAGTTGGTACCATCACGAGGTATAATAATGTTCGGGAGACCCAAACACTGTATTTTAGGCAGTAAACGGTTATGCTGGATCTAGGAAAATGGTAGAACTGGGTGCTTCCGATGCCAGCCAGACCCGTGCGACGGGATCCATACCGCAGATCAAACGAGGGTCGCGCGGCAGTGAGAGGACAGGGTTGACCAAAATAAGTTGCAAGTAGTTTCATAAGAAGTAAATGGACATACCTGGGACCCGCCATTCCACTCCTGAGTCAAACTGCTGAGAACCCGGCATTTAGACGCTGGTACCAGAGAAATAGGGTGGGTGTGGGGCATGCGCGACGGTGAGAGAGGTATCAAATGGAGAGAATGGCGCAATACATTCGAAACTAAAGCTTTATCCATCACTAGCAGTTTGCCCGTGCTACGTACGCTACGGGAACAGAGAATTTGACAGAATTTGAGATTTTAATCATGCCGCTCGTCACCAACCTTCGGTTGGTTCCTCGCAGCCTCATAGGCAGGTACCCATCCTTAGCTCTCATATTTATTGGTGTTCTTCCCTCCCTGGACACTGCACTTGCTGCAGTTTTCGTCCAATCATTCTACCTCTAGCCATCCTCTCCGTTTTCATTTTATTTGATCAATCGCCAACAAATAATTGCAGTTTATGACACATGAATCAGAGTGGTTGAGATCGTGGTGTTTGAGTTACTATGCTATTTCATTCAATTCAATCCTAAATCCTGTGTCGCTATTAGAAACTTTTGATCCCGGTGCCTCTGCTGCAGTCTGAGATGGGAGCAGAAGCTAAGTTCCATTTTGTGTGGGCTAATAGACCGCTTGGGCAACAGGCATCCAAGGCATCAGATGGCTGTTTTTTCGTGTGCAAACTGATGGCTGATGGCTGGAATGGCTCAGATACCTTACTAATAATTGCCCGAGTGGTGTGTGTACTCTGACAGCTTTCGACCCTTCTCACGGTAACCAGAGCCCTGTTGGGGTCAGATGTTAATGGTTGAGGTAGATTCTTGAGCTCCCTTTCTATCAGATTTCCGCATCAAAACACATGGCTCACACTGTGTCTATCAGCCGGCCATTAGGTGTTCGGTTGCGCAACATAAAACAGCCATTTGATGGCTCGAATGGCAATTTTGCAAGATATCTACTATTCAGGCAAGATGAGCTCAAGCGTAAAGTAGTTCAAGCCGAAAGTCAGCATCTCAACATTTTAAAAATAGAAAGCCAACATCGCATCGCGGTGGAATTCATCTAATGGCATCATGCCGAGGCCTCCATGTTTATATAGGTGTCTTCTGTGCCTTCTTCCAGCTTGTATCCAACATCCCAACAATTATTAAAAAGCAATCGAACACCGCGGTGGAGAATCCAGCAACAAGGTGGAGCAGTGGCCAAATGACCTCATTAGAGAGCTTGTGCCGAGCGGCAAGCCGCTTTTGTGCATTGTGCAAAAGCGGCATGCAGCTTTTTACAAATTCTGCCTGGCAGTCAAATTCTGACGCCACAATGCTAGTAGACAGTTGTAATGGCCTTCAGAGAAAAAATATAAAAAAGCTGCATGCCGCTTTTTGCACAATCAAAAAGCGGCATGCCGCTTGGGCACAAGCTCTCTATTGAGAGCCTCGACAGCCAAAGAACTGTGTTCCGTGATGCCACCAGAGCACTGCGTGACTTCAAGCTCTCCATGGGAGTGCTTTTCAGCAAAAAAGCACTATGGCTGAGTACTTTCGGGGCTCTTTACCTTTATTTTTACACTGGACAAAATTCACCCCCGAATTCGAGCTTACTTTCCCCGGCGAAGTATTCAACAGTCTTGCAGGTTATAAATAGCAGTGCAACAGTCAGGTGGAGAAAGGTGGAGAATTGGTGGAGAATGACATCATTCGGAGATTACCGTTGGAGCTGGTGGCCGGTTTGTCTCGAGACAACGTGTTCCTTTCTTATATAGATGTGGATACAGTAGATGGATAGGTTAATTTTTCCTTCCTCTTGGTGCCTGGTAAGCTACACAAATTCACTGGCCCCGTAGACAGGAGGCGAGAACTCGGAAAACCAGCAAACTGTGGAGCAGATGACATCAGTTCCCACAGGCGCCCATCTGAAATCAACTGTGGGGCAGATGACATTGAGTGTTCCCACAGGCGCCACTTTTGTCTAGACAAACCACGGCTTTTCTTATATAGATAATGGACTATGTGAAGTCTCTCTCTTTATAAAATTAGCGTGTCTGTCTGTCTGTCTGAAGCCTATATCCCCATTAGGGACGCCCTATCGTTAGTGACGTCTGCTGTTAATTGAAGCCCCGATAGATGGCCCTGACAGCTGGCGCTGCTAACAAAGCCCTCTATTCCGCATTTACCATGCATCATTGATTTTTTTTCTCCGGTAGTTCGGCACATAAAACTTTGCGGGTCTCTTCCCAAGATATCCATCTCCGGTTCCATCGCAACTTCGATCACAACTGCACCCGAAACGCCACGGTGAGAATTATGCCATACACTTGCGGCGAGTCATGGCGGCTGAGTCAGTATCCGACATTACTAGATACAAGTGGTTGTCAGTTCATGTTTTTCTGTCAGTGAGAGCCTTACCTCAAAATGCCCTCCATTTTCCTTTGATGCTCAAGTGACGCCCTGACAAGTGGCAGTGTTAGCAAAGCCGTCTATTCCGCAGTCGCCTCACTGCTGTCCTCAAGCCCAAAATAACTGACCCCGTTTTTGCTCGGATCTACGCGGATCCTAAATGACGCCCTGTCAGGCAGCGACATTATGAAAAGTGCTTTTTCCCGAATTCCCTCCACTGCTGTGCTCGAGCCGAGTTAGCTAGCCACGTCGTCTCGCTGCTTACTGGGCGCTGCAGACTTCCGCCCATGAATCCAAGCAGAAAATTTGTGTGAAACAATTACATACATGCCTGCAGGTCTAAAAGCAAAGCCATCAATTACGTTGAAGTTCTGGACAGAGAAGTGGCCGTAGTCCCGGACTGAGGTCGACAAATCAGGACAGAAGCTGTAACAACCCCAGTTTTTTTAAAAAAAGTAGAAAGTATTGCCATTGTGGGTTGAGCGGCCCAGACAAGAGGAAAGGCTGAGGTTGACCAAAGAGGAAAGAAGCTGATGGGGGAGATTGCCAGGCGTGGAGAGAGTAATTGAGTCCCAGCACTGGTTGAGAATTTCGATTTTTTCACCAATTTTCTGACTCAAAAATGTCGTTTATTTTTCAGACATTTTTCACTGAAAAAGAAGATGAAGAATTTAAAAGGTTTTCAGCACTTTCTGATTTTATTTCGAAATTTTCACCCTGAATCAAGAAAGTGTTGAAAAAGTTTTAAATTTTTCACCTTCTTTTTCACTGAAAAATGTCTGAAAAATAAATCACATTTTTCAGTGAGAAAATTGGTGAAAAAATCGAAATTCTCAACCAGTGCAGCTCTACACTCTTCACTTACGCCATGTCCCGCAATGCACCTCCCACCAGTGTGGAGTTTTACAGGCACAGAAGGCGCCAACAACAAAGGATTCGTCGCGCAAATGAGGACAATTCCATGCAGGATCTACGACGAGATAGAGACCAATGCGAGAAAATCTGCTCGTGATCTACTGGCTGTTTCTGACAGAGGAGAGATTCGCCATCTTGATACCGACGCCCGGAGAAATGCTCGAAATGACCTTGATGATTTTCGACGCGCAGAAATACGTCGAGGTGACACTACCGCTAGGAGAAATGCTCGAAACAACCTCGATGATTCGCGACGTGTGGAGATTCGTCAGCGTGACACCGCCGCACATAGATCAGCACGTTCAAATCCCAGCAACAGCATGGTTTAAGTTTAAACCACATTGTCTCCAACGATGGCCTGGTTTAAACCACCCTCCTATAATCATATAGGGAGCAGGCTTTGGTTTGAACCACAGTGGTTTAAACTGGTTTAAGCCATGGTTTAAACCATTGTGGTTTGAATGTGGTTTGAAATTATCATGGTTTAAACCAGTTCAAACCAGATGGTTTAAACCGGTTTGAACCAAAGTTGTTTGGACATGTTTTTTTTTTGGTCTTGACTCTTGTTTTTCCTCCTCTCTTGATATTAGTGATCCCCCCCGACCCTTGATTCTTTCCAAAAAGGGAAATTCATATCATTTGGACTCAAAAAATCATAGAAAAGTTGTGAATAATTGCGAAAAAATTGTTTAAGGCACGAATGGATTGGTAGATGGCACCTACCAAAAATGGAAATCCATCAAAAATGAAAGTTGTAGTCCTCATTGAGCACTACACGGTTGACCAATTGACTACAGTGATCAACTCACCGGTTGGGCCAAAAAAGGCAAAATACTTTCGAAAACACAGTTCGTTTTAGGGAATGATTGGGCCATATCTCAGTAACCGCTGGACAGATTTCCATGATTCTAGTACCGTTAGAAAGCGGCTGAACAGGGCTTTCAGATGGGGCTGTTCACCTGGCATTCTACACCATTTCTATATTCAGCTATTTTTGTTTTTTTAGAATGATTTGGCTCGTATCTTGGGAACTGCTGAAGCCCTCCCTGTTCAGCCACTTTCTAACGGTACTAGAATCATGGGAATCCACCCAGCAGTTACTGACATATGGCCCAATCACTCCCTAAAATGAACTGTGTTTTCAAAAGTATTTTGCCTTTTTTGGCCCAACCGGTGATACACGTCGTCCTGGGTCCAACGGATTCCGAGTCGCTGACTCGCCTCATAAGACTGTAATACAGTTGGCAGCCGCACAGTACGGCCAAAGGCACTATGCGGTAGGGAGGGGCTGGATGTCAAACTGTACATATATATATGCCGTGAATGAGCCGCATCTTCCTGCCATAGATGTGATGAACGAGCGAAGTCTTTGAAGGTCGACAAACAGGAGCAAGACGGAGTTGCGGCCCGAATTGATAGGCACTGCTTTTGCCAAACATGTGCAATATATCTCGGTCAATTGTTCGACGAATCGAAGTCCTTTTACCGCATCCATGTACCACATACTTACACCAAAAATGGAGCCAGAGGATTTATATCCAAGGGACGCAGACCTGTGGCTCCCCCTGTACTGACCTGTGCGGCCGCACCGCGGCAGACCCTCTGTCTTCGGGACCCCGGAACGCAGTGATACGCGTCGTGGGGGTGGGGTACTTGAAGGCACATCCGGTTCATTCATGAAAGTTTAGGAGGGAAAGAGTGAAGTTATGGAGATATTTGCTGTGGAGGGAACGAGCGCGAGATGTGGTGAGCAGAATGAGCCCCAGAAGTCGTGGATTGACCAAGGATTGGTGGAGAAACGGGCGAGACGACCGTCTGCATCGCGTGTTCGGAAGACGGCGCTGAAGCGATGGTTGAAGCGGGCGCGCTCTACCTGGTTGATGGGATACTTGAATCCGGGGATTTCGTGATATGCGGTTTGACGAATCCAATGCTAGCCAACCTGGAGAGCCATGAATTTACCGCACCGGCCGTTATCGCATCCAATCGGTGTCGAATGATCTCGGACTTATTGTGCGGGTGAGTGCCTCTCGGTTTTGCACATCCCCCGCACCCTAGATTCAGAGACCCAGAACCATCTGGTCTGTTGATTTGCAATTTATGTGAATGGCTCGTGAAAATTCTGAGGTCCATGAATTCAATTCAGTTTCCGTGGGCTAAGTATTAATGACTTCAATGATGATAATCGGAGCGCCATGGGCGCGGTAGCATTGGCCGCAGCTAACATTGCATTATCTACGGAGGGTGCACACACGCTCCTTCAGGCCGGGATGCTTGATCTCCTCAGAAATCTCCTCCAAAATCCAGGGGAGGATATGAGATACTACGCGTCTGGATTATTATACAACTTGGCTTCCTTCGAATGCTGCGTGGATGCCCTCTTAGATGCAAAATTGGTCACACAATTTGCCTCCCTATTGACGTGAGTCGTTAGTAGTTCAAGCATTATCTACCACATTCAAGTTTTGCCCTTCCAGTGATACAAACAACCAGTTTTACAGTAGGCGCCGTTTATGTTCTTGGAAAACTTAGTCAATGGCCGAAGGCCGCAAGCGCGATTGCAAAAACAAACATTCTCGACCGCGTTCCGGAATTAATGGAGTCACTGTATTCCTGGCCCTTGTAGTCAGAGGGCCTGCCTACACGCGTAGGCACAGACAGTAGGCACACCTGTATGACTACTTTGGCCTACCTCGGCCTACCCAAGGTAGGCGCAGCTGGTACACATGTCGCTACATGTGTCTACGCGGGTAGCCCCACGTAGGCTCACGTAGGCTGAGGTAGGCTCACCCCTATCTTATATAGGCACATATACAGTAGCCACAAATTTAATTAATGCCTCAAAGATGGCATTGCGCGTTGGTTGTGGTTCGCGCATTGATGCTCAGGTTGAATATCAAATATTTACCTTTGCTGTATACCGGCATCGCTCGGCATCATCCGGCCATCAGTTGGTCTAAATTGGGCCGGCCACGCAACGGGAGAAGTTGAAAGGGTAGTTGACATTCGAATTGAGGGTAAATAATTATTTTGAGGTGGGCCGAGGCGGATCGAGGTGGGTAGGCTAATGTAGACCGACGTAGACGCAGGTCCCGAGGGTGTGCCTACGGTGTGACTACGTCACGTAGAATGACGTAGGTGAACCTCGCCTTTTTTGGGTCGATGTCACGTAGGCACACTGGGTCTACGGGGGGAGACCCATGTAGAATGCCGTAGGCACAACTCGGCCAGGTCTGACTACATAGGACCGGAACACAGTGAGTCGCTGATAGGGTGTGCATCCGTGCACGCCTGAAATTATCGCTTTTGAATGGTTCTGGCGCCGGAGGCCCAGAACCAAGGAGACTTAGAGGGTGTTAGTCTATTCCCGGGGCTGAACATTAGAACCGTTATTAACGCTGCAAACTAGCATCTAAACCAAGGAGACTGAGGGTGTATTGGCGGGTTCTAAATGAGCCCAAGATTACGACTCGGACTCATCCACACTAGCTAGCCATGGGACTCGTCCGGCAAGTTGTATTAATATGCAACAAGCTCGATGTCAACATGGGCGTAAGGTTAATCAAGGGGCATTGGAAGGAAAACTCGAGATAAAAGCTATTGTTAATGGTGGACTCATTGGCGGAAGAACCCATGAGGGTGTTATGGCGTCAGCGCCATTTGGCGTAGCCTCATCGCTCGGGCGCCGTGGCGTAGTGGCTTACCAGCCGGCCCTAAACCAATCACGTGGGAATGTGGCGCGCCCAACCTGAACCAAACATGTACAATGTTTGGTGCTCAACGGCTAAGTAAAAGGGCTCAGTCAGCCCATCAACTAGATCAGACTACGAAGGACTGCGGACACTCCTAACCGAGCCTACGCGAGGAGAATGTAAGCAGAGGTGGCTTAAACAGGAAGTACTGGTGATTGGCGGCACCAGCATCAAAATAATACCCGGGCGGACGCCTCTAGGTCTGCCCAACAGCCAGGATATGTCTCGCTTCGCATCAGTTCTTCGCTTGTAAAGTCGCCTATCATTCTCTTAGTTAGTTGGGATCAACCCCTCTAGTAGTATAAAAGCCGCATGTATTTTAGTAGTTAGACAGTGAATAACTCCCCCATTTCTTGGCACATAGCTCTTAGCATCTGATAAGGACTCCGTTCCTTATCCCGTTCGACGCACACACTCCCTTGGCGTAAGCCTGAGTTGTCCCTCTGTCCTCGGCCTCTGCCACTTCGTCCAGTCGTAGAACTATTCCTAGTCGCGCTGCTTGTACGCCACCCGGTCATACGCCCCTTTGCTCAGTTGCAGAACTATTCCTAGTCGCGCTGTTCATATGCCACTTTGCCACACGCCACTTTGCTCGGACGTAGAACTATTCCTAGTCGCGCCGTTCATACGCCACCTTGCCACTAGGGGTCGAGTTCGCCAGTTCGCTCAGTAGACCTAAACAGTCTACGCCAGAGATATACCTACCGGCGTTTACGCTAGTTAAAGTCATACACCAATTTGTTCTCTGGAACTCTCTTAGCCAGAAAACCCAAAGAATTCACATTGTCCCAACCTATTGAGATTGATGGTCGATACACCTGACCTACCTCCCGAACAAAATACGATAAAGCTTAGTTGGAGTTGATAGTTTTGGAGTTTGGTGTTGGTTTGAGTTAAGACTAAGGTCTCACTCAGTTAGCATTGGATTTCACGGCTGCGCTTCACTGCACCGTTTCATCGCAGGATCTACACATCACGTTCAGCACCTGCTTCATTCTCGCCCATCTTCCCAGATGTAAACCGGTCGTACATTCTCCCTGACGCATCCCGACAGGTGCGCATTTTTCTACTTCCGAATCGCTGTATCATATCTGTTTCTTTCGTGGGGCATTGTGGTGTCATTTGTCTATCTTTTGGATGTTCTGGGCTCCATATGGAGTTGATTAGGTTTATTGTATTCTGTTCTGTGGTACAGTCACACAGGGGGTAAAGACTGAGGCACGTGGAAACCACATGCCTCAGTCTTTCCCCCGGTGTCAATTCAATTTCGCATTCAAGCATCCATAATGTTTGGTGTCGGGATTTTCCGAGGTAACGAATATTTCCTCGGCTTTTTGTTGGTCGAGAGCTGAGCAGAAGCCGATCGTAGTCATTGCGCAAATACGCTCTAGCGGTCAACTAGCGGCAGAATAAAGCCATGTCGCGAGTTCCGAATGAGAGCCGAAGTGCCCGAGTGATGCCAGGTACACACCCAACACCTCGGCATCAGCCGGAATGCAACCGGAAATGGCGGAGTCTAAAACGGCCACCATTTTTTTGGTGTTGATTCTGGATATGTCGCTTCCATATGGCTTACATGGCGAATCGGAGTGAAAAGAGGGAAAGCGCGATGGAAAGAACAATTTGAAAGAAAGCGATGGAAAAATGAGGGCTCGAGGCTGGGAGTGAGAAGGAACGAGGGAAAGGGGCAGAGGAGTGCAACGCCCCAGCCCAATCTCTCTTAGTCTCTTATAAACAGACGGTACAACTATATTCGCTCGTACCTCGCAATGTTGTACTAGATCCCTCTTGTGACTCACTCACACTTTGCTGAGAGGTAGGTAGGTAGGTAGGTAGGTAGCATTACACGGCACAGTCCCGCTTAGGAACACCGGTTTCAGGAAGTATCCCGGTGCACTACAGGCTTATTATGTACAACATCGTCCCTGACCTCTATATTTCTCCCAAGTCGAGCTCACGCACCCAGTCTCCCTTCGCGTCGTAGAACTCAAGTGAAATATAAAGGCAAAATTATAAGGAAATGAAACACCGATACCTCTTAGCCAGCCAATCTAAAAACCGGAGTTGCAACAGAGTCGCATAAAAAACCTGAAGAATGTCATGTGCAAAATTTGGCCACGAGGGCCACGGTCGATCTTTCGTGCACCATGGATTTAAAGAACTCGATTTTATCTAGTTCATCCATGAGACGGGGCAAGGTTGGTGCAGTGGTGAAGAGTTTGTCCAGAAATGCGGTGCGCAGGGACATAACCTCGGGCGAGGCGTCGCAAGCTAGCAGGGCATGTTCAGGTGTTTCAACCTCATTTTTGCAGAACTGGCACACACGTCTCGAACGATCGTCCTCTCGTGGTTGCAAATGATCCCCGTATCGCAAAAGCTCGACGGCCAATAGATGAGTGAACAGCAGTAGAGAAGTAAGAGTTTCTCTGTGTTTCTGAGTCTTCACCATTGATAAATAGTGCCGTAACCGAAGCGTTTGCGGTGCAGGAGGTTTATCTTTCTGTGGTTCTCGACGTCCCTGAATGACCACTTTGGTGGGAGTGAGACTCGGGGAATCCTCGGTTAATGCTCAAAGTGGGACTCGACTCGGAACCCTCGGCTAATGCTGATTGGCTAACGTTACATCTTTCTCTCTTGCACTCTTCCTCGTTCTGGAACCGCCGCATGATGTCAGGGGGACCACGGGGGGCCGCACTCATCACATTGACGGTCATGGGACCGGGTCGTTTACTATTTCATGGCTGACGCTCGTTGGAGTACCCACCTTGCGAATGATGATGCTCGCGGACCTAAACGTACTCTGCCTACTCGTTGGGCTAGCCGGCCTTGCTCTAGCAGTAACCCAGCCAAATCTGACGGTCAAAGTTCGGACGGGTACATTTGTTGGGAACTTGAACGACACATATCTCGATGTCAGGCAGTTCAAGTACATCCCGTATGCCAAGGTACGCTCCCGTCTTGCCATCGGCTCGCAGCCGCTCGCTCAAAAGCTAACAACCACGCAGCCTCCAGTGGGACCTTTGCGATGGATGCCTCCGCAGCACCTTGATGACTCCTCCGAGGTCATCGATTCGACTACGTTCGGGCCGTCGTGCTCGCAGTATGTGACTGCCGTCCCCTCCGCCTGGGCGCTCAACATCACGGGAAACCTCATCGTCAACTATGGCGAGAGCCTCCTCGCGGGGCAGGTGGCGCAAAATTCAGCCGAAGACTGCCTCACCCTCGCCATCTGGACGCCTGCTAACGCCACCGCCAACTCCAAGCTCCCCGTCATCCACTTCCTCACCGGCGGTGGCGACGTCACAGGCGGCGTCAACATCCCGACGCAGCTCCCCGCGAACTGGGTACACAACTCGCAGGCACACATCGTCGTCACGACCAACTATCGCGTCAACATCTTCAGCTACCCCAACGCACGCGGGCTCAACGGCATGACCAACTTTGGGCTGCGCGACCAGCGCACGGCGGTCGAGTGGGTCGCGGAGAATATCGCTGGTTTCGGGGGCGACCCCAGGAAGATCACGCTGTGGGGCCAGTCAGCCGGCGCGTCCGCCACGGATATGTACCTGTTCGCGTACCACGAGGATCCCATCATCCACGCGTCCGTGTCGAGCTCGGGGGAGGCCATCGGCCGTGTGCAGACTCCGGACATCGCGACGGGGAGCAACTTCACCTTTGTGGCGAAGGCGCTGGGGTGCGATTTCGAGGACGCGGTGCTGGAGCTCGAGTGCATGCGGCGCATCCCGATGCCACGGATTGAGAATTTTGTCGGCCAGTACCAGGACAACTCGACGCTGGTGGACAGTAGCCAGCCTGCGCTCGCGTTTACGCGTGCAGGTAAGCGCTCCATGCAGGAATAAACTTTTCCTCGATCCTTCTCCGTACTCACCCGAAAATCGTAGTCGACGACGTTACGGTGTTCGCCAACTACACCGAGCGCTATCTCAAAGGGCAGATTGCGAAGCTGCCCAAGATCATCGGCACCACGGCGCGCGAGGCCTCCGCGCTGGTTCCGTATCCGATACACGACGTTGCTGCCGGCCCGAACGAAACCCTCATCGTCGCGTCTACCCTCGCTACCGTCTGTGCCGCGCACAACACGACCGTGCTACGCAACGAGCTCGACCTCCCGACGTTCCGCTATGAGTGGGGCGGCAACTTCTCGGATCTTACGGGCGGTGTAGCATGGCTCGGCGCGTACCATTACTCGGACTTGTACATGTTCTTTGGCTCGTACCTAATCAACCCGCTGCCGCCGGCCGACCCGCTGGAGGCGAGCACGTCGCGCGTCATGCAGGACTTTTTGCTGGACTTTGTGAAGGACCCGACGAGCTTACCGAAGAGCGGCTGGCCGGAGTATCGGACTAGGGCGGAGGACGGAGGGCAGATTGCGCAGTTTGGGGCGGATGGGCAGGCGTTTAAGCTCGTGAGTGGAGATTCGGTCGAGGCAGCTTGTCACATTCCAGGCGCAGTTTATAATACCACGCCCTGAGGGGAAAGGGAGGCGAATCATCCGGGACAGCAGTGCATACAAATTGCATTTTAGTTAAGGCTCCAACCATTTTCGTGTATAAACGGTTTTACACGGTTATAACCGTTTTTATTTTCGTTTAATTTGCTGCCCTTGTAAACGATAAACGAATGGTAAACAAACGGTTTACACGGTTTCAATACCTCCCACAGATTGATGAGCCACTTTATTAATATGGAGAACCTGGTATCCAGTAAGCTGACCATTCATAGATGGAAATAATGCCACAAAGTTACCTGCTTACCATACGGCGTTCAGCTGGAGGGATGTTCAACCAATGCGTCCCAATCGAGTAATTACTCACGTGCTTGATGGCGCGCGGCAATCTCCGCCCCGCCTCTTGCCCGCCGCCCATATCAATCCCGCCCAGTCGTCATCTTCGACAGCATTATAGGCGAGTGTTGTTCCGGATGTCTACAGGCACATTTTCGGTGTACTGATTGTTGCATAAACTCAGAGAACCTGAGGAATAGCAGCTATGCAGAACCCTGCGAGGGAGAAGTTGGGGAGAAGCGGAACCTATGGTGCGCATCACCTAGCTGCCACCACCTAAAATTAGTGGCCAAATTGGCCGGAGATTTTTTTTGGGACCTATACACAGCCCCAAGTGGGCGGTTTTTCAATACTTTCACCGCATGTGGCCAAATCAAAGGCCAAATAAATTTTGAACTCGCTCAGTTTTGAATTAAATGGAAATCCCTCTAGCAAATGTTCTTGTATTATGAAAAAAAACACTTTCGCTAGAGGGATAAGAAATCCGGGCAAAACTGCGGCCTAAAATTCTCAAGCACGAGGTAGTGTTAGCTAGGTGATGCGCACCATAGTAGGGAGGACAATTCTTGGCACCTCTCCCAGTTTAAAGTTCTTGAATCTCATTGAGAATATCACCGATGCTCGCGATACAATCCACACATCGTTGGAGTGCCTGCTGCACTGATAAGCTCATGTCTGAACTCAGATGATCACCACCCTGAAAAAATACCATTTATAAACGGTTTTAAACGGTTTTAAACAGTTTAAATACCGTTTTCGTTTAATTTTCCCGGATCCCTACACGAAAACTAAATGATTGGAGCCTTACAAGTTGATACCACCGAGCCTCCAACTACGAACCTCATCACCTGCTAAGTGCTCTACACCGGTAGAGAGTTTTACCCGTCAAGAGAAGCATCACCCCGTGCATCCGTATAGCGGCATCCGGCACGACCTAGGCCGACCTGAGTTCCGCGAGAGGAACGACTCAATCTTCCACAGAGGGCATGCCTCCACGTGAGTGAGCCACATGAGTATTCGGGGGGTAAAGGTAGAGCGAGCGCTCGTGCACTGGCAATGCAGCAGTGGGCGCGGGGGGCGAGGCGTAGCCGGCGGGGACAGGCAAGGCAAATGACAGGTCGTGCACGGGGGATAGGGGGGTACTGGACGGGTAGTACGGCGCAAGAGTGTACCCTCCGTGCATAGATTGGGGCTGCTCCTGGGCGGGGAAAGAAGGGGGGTAACCGAACGTGGGAGGTGGCGCGTGTCCCATGGTGAGCGGCGGCTGTGGTAATATAAGGTGTTTCCCTGAGTAGGGGGCATGCGCAGACGGATCCTCGCTGCCGGCGGGAGTGGAGAACGGGGGATGTCAGGAGCTGGGCGGGGTGTTTGGGGATGGGTAGCCAGGCGTGAACCCCCGCTGCTGTGAAGATCGGTTTGACGGGCCCGAGCCCCCATGTTCTTGCCAAGACATAATAACGACCTCCCCACCTGGATGAGCGTTTTATTTCTGGTGAGATTGGAGGTGGTCAGAACCGCTGTTGAAATATGTTGGTAGCAGCTCGACTTCCCACGTTAAACTTTCTAGCACTTTTCATTTCCTTTTTTGGACTCAACAGTAGATACGCGTAGAATATTCCAGCAACTTGTATTAGCATCGATCGGCTCTCGGTCTGGGGAGTCTCGGGCCAGTGCCATCCAAGCGATTTCCTTCCGCACGTCCACTCACCCCGTGAGTACTTAGGCTTCAGTTCGCATGCCATGACTAGTGATGGTTATTATTGTGTTCAAATTTATGAAGGTTCTTTTGTACAAAAAATACTTTTGCACGCGCAAAAGAAGCTCAGCACAAAAAGGAGTTTTCTCTGCGTGAAAGAGTCGTACGTCAGATCGACCGGCCGAGCAAGCCAGGTGGCTGTACTCCTCATTCAACTTACAGAACTTGCTTAGTTTGGCCGGAGGTGCCCAGTAATTAGAGCACCCTGGGCACCAGAAATCATCCAGATCCAGCCTGACAACGATTGTCATATCAAGGAATGATGGCGAGGCAGCAGCCCGAGGCTAGCCTGCCGAAGTTCCTGTTCGAGACCGTTATGGGCAGTACCCACAGCACTTTGAACGGAAGCACTGAAAGGAGAGACCAATTAATTGAGGGCAACTTGTTCAGGCATTCCCATTGTCCCCGACCGTACTACTTAATTTTGCGATTTCTCTATGCAGGTCTCCATGCCTCCCGCCTTGCGCTCAGGTTATGCATGCCTCTGTACCCATGTAAGTAAGGATGTGACCACATCGTTGTTGACAGACCGAAACTCCGTATCGTCGTCGAAGGTCAACTTTCTCGGAAATTGATCCCTGAGCAATGGGATTACATAATGCCCGAAATCTGGAGCGTCTGATAGGTACCTGAACGCGCTCCGTTCCGAGCCAGAACTCCTCGATGTAGCGTCGGATGTCCTCCGGGTCGGAACAGTTCTTCGGGCACATGAGGAAAACACCCATGGTGGAAGTGGATGAAGTGGGGTCGTGAATGGAGATAAAAAGAAGAGCCCGAAAGCGAAGAATAATAAATGAAGGGAGGATGAATGAAATGCAAGAAAGGCAGAATGACGATTCGAGGATGAGAGAAAGCTATTATGGAGCCTGGAAGTGAGACATAGACATGGTGGAGCAAGAATAAGCGTGTGCACATGACTCGACCATGGGACCTACAATAATATATTGTCCCCTCGTCGTATTTGCTGAAGGACTTTTACCTTTTTTGTCTTAGTCTGATCTTCCAGGATCACCGGCGCCTCGAATTGCTGAATATAACGTCCATAACTTTTCTTGAAGCACTCTGCCAAAATAAATTCAACATCAAACTCAGCAGGTGACTGGCTGTAAGCCTCAAGGCGTGCAATGTTTGAAACGGGGTGGATCCCGTAGGAAACAGGGAGCCGTAATTGATAGCTCACAGGAGTTAGCTTGCGAATACTTTCGAAGGCCATCATCGTACTTCATCAGCAGCATTTTACCTCTGCCCTTCTCATTCTGAGGAGACCCAGCGACGGCATCTGATGATTTAAATGGCGCCAGACAGAGATAGTCCCGGCGGGCGGGTGATATTATATGGAGTCGGATATGTCCAATCCTAAATTCCAATCAGCAGCGCTCAGATTCAAGTTTGTAAGTTGAGATCTGCCCGTGATGGCGGTGATCGACGGGTTGCGTTCGGGCCCTTAGGATTTTTGAGACTATGAACCTCTCCAACAGCGCTGTGAATAATCCGGAAAGGAAGCATCATCTGCGCCCCATATGTGTCTTTTTCCCCGGCTGCACATGTACTGCAAATGACTAAATTAGTTGAAGGATTCCAGATATGAGCTCCTTCGAGACCACTTGCGTGGAAAACAGCGCGGAACTAGTTCCAATCGAGGATGCGACGCGCGAATGTGAGGAGCTTATCTTATCTTATCTTATCTCTGACGCGACCTGTACTCGTGTACAGGGGTTGGTGATTCGGATTAAATATCCGTCGCAGCCACTCTACATACTATGGGTGACCCCTTAGTTGGCCACCCTAGTTAGTTAGCCACTTGCAAATATAAGGTTCAATACTGAGAGATGTGAGAGCCTTGGGCTCGAGGGAGGGAGTACGATCCCTGGCGTCCCTCCATGCCAAATTTGGGCGCAGATTGATGAGTTGATCCAAAGCTGTGGCGGGGTTTATCGCGGGCCGAGGCGTGATGACATCATTCTTAACCCCGGGTTGGTCGCCTCGCTCGTTTCTCCACCAATTCTTTGTCAATCCACGACTTCTGGGGCTCGTTCTGCTTGCCTCATCTCAGGCTCATTTACAGACATAAAGTCTGGCCGCCCAACATTGTCACCTTTTTGCTAAGCTCCCACGAGTGATTACGATGTTCAAATGACTCTGTTACTTCCTATGGGCCCAGGATTTGGAATGATCCACAGGAACTAATTCAGCTCACCTTTTGAAGGCATCCGATTATTTTATCTATTTAATGTCCCCTTCAGTGTCGTTCAATACATCAAATCACCCTGTTTCGGTGGTCCCAACACTCAAGTTTTTTCCAGGGGAGGGAGGCATGGGAAGGCCAAACTGTGCATGTAGGTATGTTACCATCCTTCGTACGAATACATCGGCATCTTATTTTGAGTCTCCATAGCCGATATCTCTTGCATGACACCTGTATACATTATTACTCCCATTTCGTCTACGTCGCACCTCTTCGGAGGGAAATACTACCACCCATTCTATAGGTCAGATCTATGCTTTACGGGTTCAAATTAGTCACTCTATCCCTCCATATCACTTTTAGACACATTTAAACCTCATCGGCACGCACTACACCGTCCTGAGGTGGGTGGCCAACTAACCCGGAAATGGCTATTTTTAGGATGCGACCGGAGAAAATTCACCCAACCATTACAACTCAACCAAAATCCGGCCAAATGATCCAGACGTGTTTGCAGGACCCATGCCTTCATGTAGAGGCCCGGTAGTTGTTCTCAGCTCATTATTAGGCTTCTATACAAGACCGAAAACACGTAGGTGGCCAAGTAGCTAGTCACCGATAGTAGCTGGATCGGGGGCTGAAACATATTATATGAGCTGATCGATGTCGGGAGCAAAAACTGGGACTGAGTGGAGGGATGGACGGCTCGTCGCGCAGCACGCTCTCCCCTCCTCCAATTTTAATGTTGCCGGGTCACTTGCTGGCGGCCCTCGTATGGCGCTTCTCGTGAACGAGATGCATATTTGTATGAGGGACCGACTGTACACTGTACAGGCGCGTCAATTTGGGCGCACCAGCCTGCCATGCCACGAATGCGGCAATGCTATTGAAGGTCGCTTAAATTCTAGTACCCCCGCCGTGGGATTATGACAATGGTTACGCGCGAGCATCGCAGCTGGTACGCAGTGGCGGGAATGGCGAAAAAGACGCACGCAAGGGCAGATAAATCAGAGCCCCCAGCCCACCGCGGTATGAGCGAGAATCTGCTTCTCGCCACTCGCCCCCGCGTGCGCGCGCAGGCGGCGATAAATAAATGGGGGATCTTAAGTGCTTGCGACAGGCCAATTGACGGAGATTCTATGTAGTTGCTGTGCGTGAGGAGTTGAAGTGAGCGACAGGATTCCCCGACTACTGTATTCTGGTGTAGGAGGGGCCGTGACACCAAGGAGATAACAGGGTTGGCTTGCGTGGAGAGAACAGAGTGGAGCCTTACGTGTTACGCACTTTGTGTTGAATTGCACGGTCCCGCAGCCGACTGGTCGGACTGTTCGTTTCACTTGCTACAGTATATGCATGCGCCCGCCGACTGGGGGAGGCCTCAGATGTAAAATCGGCTGAAAGGAGTGAAAAGAACTCTCAAGAACAAGAAACAGGTTGCTCGCGATAAGTGCCTGTCCGGGATGCTGTCATATGCATCTGAATTCAAACACACATCTCGGAACACCGCACTGTTCCGCCCGACGCTCACCGCAGTTGACGGGAGGTACAAGGATGCGACTAGTGATCACCAGGGGTAACCCCATGGGTCCAAAAGACCGTACCTTACCCCTGGCCTCCTACCTCCCGCAAGGGTAGGGGTAGGGTAAGGGTATTTCCAGGGTTATTGGTCCTTACCCCGGGTGCGCCAAAGGTTTGTCCAGGGGATAATATTATAATCAGCAAATTAATCAAATTTCACCTTGGATGGATCTGATATCGCCTGAAACCATTTGTCCAGTCCCAAACTATGTTATTGGATACAAATTTTCTTGCAAATGGTGAATAGTTGGGTCAATAAAACAAGTTGATGACCATCCTGACTGACAAAACTTACTCACAAAGGCTCCATGACTAAAAAGGTAAAACCCCTCATACCTTTACCAAGGATAGGGGTTTTCCATGGGTCTGACCCCCGGCTCAAAACCCCCAGGGGTTCCAATACCCCTGGTGACCACTAAATGCGACACTGCTGCGCTTATGTCGGGGGAGGCTGGCCTTCGGGGCAATGTAATTCGGTCATACGTGGATCATTCAATACGCCCACACCCGTGCAGGGCCCTTCGGCTCGCAGGCTCGAACGCTGCAGGGTCCGCAGCCCGATTAATGGCGCCGCTGATTCAGGGATCCCGACACTCTCCCTGGGTGCCTCTTCACCGCACACCGTGTGCCATGGCCCGCCCATACACCGAGAAGCTTCCCCAAAAATACGTCGCGATTGACGTGTGCACTTGACGGCGCCAGCTTGGTTCACTGGTTGACAATACGGTGACGGAACCTACGTGACCGCGGTCCGAATTCAAGCTCCGCCCAAGTCGCTGATCTGGATTCTGGATCGTGATTGCTTGTCTTGACATCACCACGCTGGATGTCTCATTCTCCCTGCTGGCCACCGCTTCATTGTATCCTCCCCTCCCTCTTTGTCTATCAGCCAACACACGATGTCAGGCCCATTCACCGCAGCTGCTATTTAACCAGGGTGGGGAGGGTCTTCCCATTCATTCGTACTGCTCCCTCGCTTCAGCCGACTCAGTGACTGTGCTTGAAGACGCAGGATGCGCGAGTACTTCTCCCAGATGCAATTGGAGCAAGACGCGCGGTTCCAACCGCAGACCCCGCCCCGTGTGCGCCCGTGAGCCCGCGACGATGTGCCCATGATCAACGGCAACGGCAACAGCACTCTTCCGCACTCTCGCCTGTGGCTCGCACGTATCCTCAACCCCGCAGTCGACGCAGACTCGACCACGTACGTCCCTCTCCTTATCCTTCTTTTCTTCACGGCTGATACCAGAGTGCCTAGCTCTGGTATTTCCAACGATCCCAAGCCCACGGCGCCGTCTGCAAGGTACGTCCACTATCTTGCATACCCACGTAGCAGCAGCGCTGACTGCCATCCCCCAAGGCGTCTGGCCGCAGCCTGCGCAACACCCAACCCCTTCCGTCCATTGACGCCGCCTTCCCGCCCTTCCCCCGCCTCAGGTGCGTTGTCCCTGCCTCTTCTCCCCGGTCGTTGCCCGACTGACCACGGCGTCAGAGCAATGGAAAGAGAGCGCACGCTCCCTACCGTGCGCGCGCTGCTATACATCAAGCCCGCCCCGCCGCACCAGCTCAAGCACATCTCCCCGTAACCTCGACGCCGACCCCCCATCCTCCACCCCCCAATGGACCCCTGCGCCATCGCGTATCATGGCGACACTGGCGCCACGTTTGACGAGTACGCCTCCCACGACGCGGACCCTCCACGATGACGATGCGGAGTACACACCTGAAGACGGGCGGCGATTCCCGGCTATGCGTGCTGTGTATGGTGCGGACGCCGAGGCGCACGCGTCCGCCGCCGACGGTCGACGCCCGTGGCGACTCAATGCGGGCCCGCTGAGAGCTGCGTTTGGGGCGGCTATGGATGGGGTGGAGGCTGGTGCGATTGGGGTGGGGGAGGACGTGGAGGACGAGAGGGGGAGCAGCGGGAGCTCGCCCCCACTCCCTCCGCGCCATTAGCGCACACCGTACTCGTGGCCCTCGCCCCCTTACACCCCCTCCGCGCCTCGAGAGTGCGCCCCTCGCGTCCTTGTCTCCGCATTAGAGCACGAGCACGCCGCGCCCGACCGGGACTTTAGGTCCGTGCGGGGCTCGGACGCGGGGTCAGAAACGGACAGCGAGAGTGAAGACTAGGGCGGGGAGAGGAAGGGGAGGTGTGCAACGTGTTATTTTATTTGCATCTATTCCCTTTCGTTTCCTTGCTCATCTTCCGATTCTGTCCTGGGTCACGGACTCTGTACTACACGATTTGTGAATCCAAACCTTTGTCAAAGCCAGCTCCTCCAGAGTCACAGACCAGAATCTTTATCAGCAAGACGAGCACCACCATTTGCAGAATTAACTCTCACTCATTGCAGCATTAATCTGCCGCTTCAAAATGTGAGGAAGGTCTGTTGTTCACTCAACAGTCGGCTTGGAGTAGATGTAAGAAGGACGGTGCAACACTATCTATTCACTCCTCCCCATCTATACTAGGACAAAAATCGGGCTTCCAGCGCCCAAGCAAGGATTAAAAAAGGAGGAGAGAAGATGCCGATTATCCCTAGTCGCTAACCCAACGTGTACCTCCAGTATTCCTACACTTATGCTTCTTCAGCGTGGATTCTGAAGAGAAGAATCCGAGACATGCACTGCACCCCCACTCGCAGACCCGCCGGTGCTGCGTCACCTCGTGTCGCAGGCGATCGTGCCTGCGGGAGAAACGCATCGAGCAGCCCATGGTGCACGGGAAGAATTTCTGCGACTTTGGCTCGTGCGCCTTGACGTGCTTTGCCAGCGTGTATCTTCTGGTGAACCGGCGGGCGCATCCCGGTTCGGGGCAGCGAAGGTTGGAACGTGAGCCGCGGGATCCTGCCGGTGGAGACGCGGAGAAAGACGACTCCGACGACGCGCTGGGCGTCGTGGCTGGCGTATGAAACGGAAAGGGCGGAGTGCTTGACTCCTTTGACGAATCATCTAAGGAATTTTGCATCAATAGCGGCGAGCAGATCGAGCCCAATACACGGTTACCTGTGTCCGAGAGGCCGGTAAAGTCGTGATCGCTACTTGCTCCGGTGAATCCCGCCCCATCTTCTGTATCATCTGTTCAGAACCCCCGCCAGCCCTTCGAACCCAAAACCTCTTACCGTGATGACTAAAAGAAGTGACATCGGAGTCGCAATGATTATATTCAAGCGTAAAAGCTGTTTGGATAGTCAGGAAGATTCGTCTCCGATTCACAAATCAACACTCACAGTCGAGGATTAAATTATCGAAGTTGCTCTGTGCCGCCTGGAGATCGAACAGACCATTCTGCGAATCGAACGTTAGAAGAGGGAGAGTCTGGAACGCCGGATCCAGAGGCTCCTGCGCCATGATGGTTTGGGGATGGGTCATGAAAGCCAGTTCGTCACAGTCATGATCTGCAGCGTGGTCCGGGATGCAGTTGGATGCGCTGTAGTCCAAGGACTGGCCAGGGCGCCCTGAAGTTGATTGTGATGTTGCGTCTGATGATGTTCGAGGCGTAAACAGGGCTGCTCCACAGGTTTTTTTTGAGACCTACCTAACATGGATTCCTCGCCTATTCGATTGATACGCTGTCCAGAGGTAGACAGGGTGAGAACTACGCTCCCAGCCTCTGCGACCGCACAGAGATGCAGCTTCATGCCATGGCCGCTCTCCGGTTGAAGACCAACCATATCCGGAGGAGCAGTCATGGGTGCCATGTCGAACGCAAACGTGCCGTCGGACAGCCCGACATTGAATGAGACCTTCATATTGGAGAGCACCTCCAATGGAAGTGTGAGGGCCATGATGTGAAGATGAAACACACCGCCTGGCTATCCTTTATGGCGGTCCAAATGAACATTTACAGCCGCATATTCAGCCGCATATTTCTCAAGATTTGTAGCTGCCGCAACCATTTTGATGTCCGTGATGGGGCGGCAACTGTTATCAGTCCGAATCAGTCGCAACTATGTCGCAACCAGATATTAACTAGACGCCTTCGTGTTTACGGGCATAGTGAGGTTAACTCCGGACGCTGTTCAGAATATGAAAACCATGATCCTTGTGCATCGCAAGGTCTATCAAATATACTACACTCTCAGCGCTCACTCCTTACGCGAGATTCCGCCCCCACTGCATCAACCCACTGTTCGAATGCAACACAACCGCCAAGCCAATTTAGAAGCCCGACGCCACGTATAAATAGATGGGATGCGGCAAATTCCCCGGCTGTGCCTTAGGTTCATGATTTCGCTCAACTTCTGGGAGACGCCTGTCCATAGCGCTCATATGTTCGAGCCATTGCGAGCGTCGTTCACCTATAATTATCTTCCGGGTCTGACCCCCATTCACTGCGTTCCGACGTCACCTAGACTCAGCAGCCTAGCTGTGTTTAGCTGTGTTCAGGTCAGCTTAGATGGATCAACACAGTCTGTTTATACGCCTACTAAGCTCACTTAAACACAGCTCAACACAGCTCGCCACAGCTAGGCTGGCTGAGCTCAGGTGGCGTCGGAATGTGTGATTCTTAGGCGCATAGCTGAGCCCCAATCCCGGCACTAGCCCTTCTGCGAATGCCTCGGGCCTTCAACTCCAACGGTGCTACTCTTTCTGCTTGGCGATTCAATGGGGCTAGCTGCAATGTAGCCGTTGTTATGCTTTTGCAACCCTTTGCAGCGGCAACTTGTTAAGTCACCTATCTGGACTTTCCGTTGCCCTCGGGGACAGAAAAAGCGCAAGTAGGAAACACAAGAAGTAACCAGGTGTCTATCCACCGAGATTTTGGTCACGCAAAGCCTCAAAATAATGCACACAATTATTTTTCAAGACGATACATTAACTACCGAGAGCAAAAAACATTCAAGTTCCGAGGCGACTACAAGGCGGCGTAAAAACGGAAGACCCTATGTCTGAAGAGGACATTTCGATCTATTGTGCCAGCGTCCATATGTTCGAGCCATCGAGAGCGTCGTTCACCTATAATTTAATTCCGGGTCTGACCCCTATTCTTAGGCACATAGTTGAAGCCTAATCCCGGCACTAGCCCTTCTGCCGATGCCTCGGCCTTCAACTCCAGCGATGCCACGCTTTCTGCTTGGTGATTCAATGCTAGCTGTTAGTAACGGTAGCCGAATTTCCAACGCGCACTTATAATCCGGTTCCTGGCTACTCCGTACCCCCATCATCTCATATGCCGAAGTCCGCCGTAAGCCGTCTCATCTACTCTGCCCTACAGCAGCAGTCCTGAGAGACTGCTATTGAGCTCTCCCCGTCCAGATGCATGCCTGGTATCGAAACAAAAAAGGGAAAAATCCCAAAAAGCTCCATCCACGTTGGTCATCGAGCATCCAGCTCAGTTTAGGAGCCAACGCGTCTGGCGACACGTCGAAAGAGAGCTGAGACTGCCGATCTTGTCGGAGTGCAGTCGAGGACGAGTGTCATGCGCTTTTGGTGTGCAATCAGGCTCCTCTCCCCGGGCTCGGAGAGCTCATTTCCTGTGTGGAGCCTTCGCCCTGAATGGCACTCCGCCGTGGGAACGGCGATGGCTCATGATTTCCTGATGAGCATGGTGTGCTGCCGAAACGTGACGAAACTTCTCGCTCGATTTGTGTACGACGTGTTCTCGGTCTTCGAGCAGCAGGAGATGTGAATCCCTCCCTCGCACTTTACGAGGGGGAGCGAACCGTAGACGTATGTCGGAAAATTTAAATTAGCCTTGTAAGGTGCCGTCATTATATGTCATTATAACAAAATTATAAGGTGATTTTAAGGCCTTATCAGGGACTTTCATCTTATAACTCCTTATAATAGGCCCTTATAAGGCCTAATAAGGCTTTATAAGGGACTCTTAAGTAATAATAGCTTATAAGTCGGCAAATTCATTTTTTCCGACATATCGCACTGTAATTCTTGCAGTCTCACTATTTTGGGCCAAAGTCGGGAGGCGGCCGTGTTATTCCCGCTACCTTTAGGTACGGGTTCTTATAAGGCGCCCCATCAAAGTGCTTTTTGGCGGACGATCACATTTTCGTCAGTCTTTTTGCGTAAGCACCTATTATTTGTTCTCTTAACAAAATCCTCGGCTTTCGTTGGGGGGTCGTTTGGTTCAATGCCCATCCAGTTTAATCCCTCTCGACTGCCTCTCTCTTACCTTTGCAATCCCCTGCTCCCATAACCTCAGCTGACCCGCTGCGTAGAGAGCGTTGCAACATAGCCCGTCAAAAAATAGATTTCTTTTCTATCGAAGTTCCATGTTCCCACTGTGCCCGAAAATCCCCCCAGTGGTGAGCTTGCGGGCGGCTGCGACTTTGCTGCGGCCTTGCGGCGAACTGCCAAAATATAGGCTTAAACGGGCACTCGACGTGAACAGGTGGATCAACTTTCAGGCTAA
Source organism: Mycena vulgaris (assembly GCA_029204335.1). Taxonomy (NCBI): domain Eukaryota; kingdom Fungi; phylum Basidiomycota; class Agaricomycetes; order Agaricales; family Mycenaceae; genus Mycena; species Mycena vulgaris. The sequence continues at coordinate 109,899 of JARGYA010000071.1, forward strand.
ACATCTCTCGCTGCATCCGCGTCGTCTCGGTCAGGGGCGCAATGCCCTCCCCCTCTGTCATCTCCATCGTTCATTTCCCGCAACAAACGCTTGGCAACTGCCTATTCCTGGGTCGTCAACCATTCTTTGCTGGCTCCCGTGATTCTCCGTGGTTCTCGTGCCCCGCTCTTAGACCACCTGCAATTATTCTGGAACGATGGTGCTCTCAGGTTCAAGCAGTTCCGAAATTCTTCTGGTTTCCCCCCGTAATTTACCCCGAAATCCTGATTTGGTTGTCTCTCCCACGGCTCTGAGCTCTCATCCTCCTCACCCTACCGGACGTTTACATTTGCCCAAGCGAATTTCCCGCCAGTGTGGTTGTACCACGGTCTCAAATCCGGTAGGCTAATTTATTTATCACTGCCAATTTCCCGGAACCTGTGTTTCGACGCCGCTTTCTCGCCTGGCTTGATTTTTCTGTACTTTACCTGGAACTCTGTGATCTTTCAGTTGCGATAAATCAATTCCGGCTTTGCCTCAAATTTCATACTCAGAAAAGTTTGATGTTCCATTGTGCCGGAGCGTAGCGAGGGCATGTCTTGTTCTCTCTGCCAAAATTCTCCGGCTTGTTATCAGCCGAGCTATGTACCGATGATTGGCGCAGCCGCACTCGTAAACATGCTGAGTCATTTCTTTGAAAACGAGAACTCAGCAGTCGCTTCAGTGCCAATCCACACAAAACTAAGGAAAATCTCATCCATGCACCTAAATTACAGGAAGATGTTGCACAATTAGAAATCAAGGTGGAAGAGTCGAAGACGAGTTGAACGGTCAATTTTAATTTCCCGGGGCCCAATGTGCGCTGGTCGCCGTCGCGGGACGCCCGCGACAGCGACCGAGCGAGCGTTGGGCCGCCACTATTTAATATCGATACATATCAGGGCCTTGAACTCAGTGCAGAAGCAATTTTAGTGAAATTTACAAGGTTTGATGTATACGTCTGCGCAAAACTCAAACCAGCTTGAAAGACCCCTATTAATTGGTAGCGGGCTGTGCCCCTTGTCGGCCTCACCCGCTTTATTTTGTTAAGTGCTCTGCATTACCGCGGGTTATGCGGAGAACTCTCTCAAGACTCTCCAGTTGATGGGGTTTCCGTCGTGGTGCTGCCCATAGGATTATCCTAGAAGGACCGGGGGTGTTTAGTAGGTAGCACAACGGTGGCGGTCTTTGACATCCGTAGCGTACCTGCTGTTTGACCGCGCAGGCAATCCTCCTCCTCCTCCGCTCCCCTCTACCTCCGCGTATCAACGTAAATTAAATGACGTTCAATCATATTTATAGTTCTGGTCGGCTGAACAGCACCGACGCGAGTCGGCATTTCGGCATCTTGTCTGACTTGTGGCGGTGCCACTTCTTTCCTCTTCCGCTGCTTGCTGGATCCTTGATTCGTTGTCTCCCTCACAGCGCTCATTGCTCCACGATGTTCGCGCGCACCAACTTGACTAAAATGGACTGTTGAACTGCAGATGTCTAAGCCCTGGTCTCCGAGTCTACAGCAATGTACAGCGACAAAGCTGGAGATAAGCCGGAGCACTAGTGACCATTCATCTTTGGGAGCAAATTCACCGTGCGGCTACGCATAACCTCGAGACCTTGCTTCCCAAAATAACGCTCGCTCTGTGTGTTCATCCATGAGTCCATGCTCACCGCCGGAATTAGGACCCCTACCTCAAAGCTCCAGGCGTCGTTCGCGCGGACCCAGTTCCCAAGTCCATCCACATACGTCCGGATCTCCCGATCTACCGGGCCCCCAAATGTGGGCAGGCTGTCCCAGGCGTCGAGGAACTCCTTAACGATGTCATCGTGTAGGTCCGAGATCCAGTTCATCGCTTGCTGTGCATTCATATGGTATTGGTGCATGACGATTGTAACCAGATTGTGCTCATCGTCGCCGCGAGCCTGCCTAAAACGTTCGGTAAGTCTCATGCCCAGATTTATCACAAGAGACTTACTCGACGTTGTACGAACACAGGTCATTCCCGATTATCAGGGCGTCAATGCACAAATTGGTCAACTTGACCACGACGGGGTGGGTAATCACCGCATGTGGAAGGTTCATGTGTATTTCGCAGATGGCGAAGGATGGCTTGGCTCCGATCGTGTCTCTGCGCACTTCAAAGTAACTGTCAACATCTCGGATCCGACTTGAATTCCTGTCATCGGCCTGCTGAACCACTGCATCCATGTAGGACTGGAAGGTGTCGATAAAACGGCGCTGAGAGGTACTGGTTGCTGTCTTCATCGCGTTGACCCAGAACCTCGAATTTCCGTGAGTCACATCATCTCCCACGGCATGGGGATGACTTACTGTCTAGTCACTTCCTCCGATCCACTCATTTGTTTCTGCCACATCGGTGTGCTCGTCGATGACGAAGAACAGATTCATCAAGTCGCATCCGACTCTGCACCCGTCTGGAACAATTCAGAAACCTTTGAAACTCATCGATGTGATCGGTGTATTACCTTTAGTCAACAGGGGAAACGCCAGTGGGCAAGCAAATCTTTCCAGCCAATGAGTCAAACGCTTCGCAGTTAAAATGAAACCACTGACTGAAGTCGCATCGGTTGAAGCTCTTCTGTGCCTTCGCCTTGAACACCTCGCACCATTCCGAGGATTCCTCCTTGCAGATCGCATAGTATGGGTTAATATGGCGGTGCATAGGGTGTCAGGGATAACCAGTGCTTTGTATGACATGATGCTTTCACAGATGAACGAACGAAGGGAGTGCAGAAAGTGAAATAAGCCGTACTTGATTTTCCGCTTTTGACTTGTATTCAACGCGCTCATGGATCTCTCTGCTTGAATGGTGCCGATAGCAGTACCCCATTGGTGAATTCCGACATTTCGTAAGCTGGCGGCAATTCTGTAAACAGTAGGAGGACCTCTGATTAGTGTTTCCGCCGTCGTTAATTAGTTCTCCATATGGGACGCAAGTTCTAAGGTGAGGCTGTCACGACGGTTACAAAGCCGGGAATTTGCGGCCGCATGATCTGGGATCCCCAGCTGCGGGTGTTCCAAATTCAGAAAGCGCCACCCGATCTCAGCGGAGACAGCAAACGAAGTTGTATTTGTACTGTGTATCGAGCTACGTCGTTCACCCGTCACCCCGTCACTGGCAACTCATACACTCCATGATCCTACTCTCCGTTTTTGCCGTTGTCCTTGCATGGGCCCTCCTCCAACTGACTCGGAAATTCCGAGCCCGGAACCTCCCACCTCTTCCTCCCGGTCCAAAAGGTCTGCCGATCGTTGGTAATCTCTTCGACATGCCCAGTGGGAAGCGCTGGGAAGTCTTCGCCCGTTGGGGCGAGATATGGGGTGAGTCGATGCAAAAGATAGATGCCGTCGCGTGAACTCCGTTCAAGGGAACATCGTCTCGGTTTCCGTCCTTGGCGAAACCTTCGTCATGATCAACTCATTCGAAGTGGCCACGGAGCTTCTTGACAAGCGAAGTCGGATCTATGCCGATCGCCCCGACGCTCCCATGGCAGGCTGGTTGGTCGGTTGGAAAAACATTGTATCCTTCCTCCATTACGGAGAGCACTTAAAGCAGTGCCGCCGACTCATTCACACGCTCATTGGAACGCCGGTTTCGCTTAAGAAACTCCACCATATCCACGAGCAAGCAAGTCACAAGATGCTCAAAAGTATCCTCGCTAAGCCGCAGGATCTCGAGGACATTATCATGCAGTTCGTCACTTCCAAATGTCGTCGCACTGGCTAATCTATTCCCTAGCACATCTGGTGCACTTCTTCTCCGCGTGGTGTACGGCTGGTCCGAGGAAGAAAACGATCTCCCATTCGTACAGACCGCTGATCAGGCGGTTAACGATCTGTACATTGCCGTGAGCGGGTTCTTTGTCGATGTCTTTCCGTTCCGTAAGTCCGATCCCCCCACATCTTAAGCCACTCTAATCCCGTCCAGTGCGCCATGTCCCTGCATGGGTTCCGGGAGCCGAATTCCAGCGCCGGGCAAAAGGATGGGCGTCGACGTTCGATGCTATGGTCGACCAACCTTTCGCGTGGATCAAAGAGCAGCTAGTGTGTTCATTCCCACTTGACCATTAAGCCAAACATTGATTATTATCAGCATTCTGGGAATAATGAGTCCTCCTTCGTGGCGGACCAGCTTCGTGACGGTGTCGAGGACGAGTTTACTGTCAAATGGACCGCGGTTTCGATGAGTGCGGCCGGTCCAGATACCGTACGTGCTTGTTAGCTCGACCCTTCTTTTTATTCACCTAGAGACTAGACGGCTTGGACAACATTCGCATTCTTCAAAGCCATGGCTCTGTACCCTGATGTGTTGAAACGCGCTCAGGCAGAGATCGATTCCGTTGTGGGAAGCGACCGGCTGCCCCAACTCAGTGACAGGCCGCACCTGCCTTTCATTGAAGCAATTGTGCTCGAAAGCCTTAGATGGCACCCCGTGGCTCCACTCGGTGAGCCATTGACCAGACCGACTCTATCTTGCGCTCTGAACAGAGGCGTGATAGGATTTCCTCACCGACTGACTGAAGATGACCATTATGATGGGTATTTCTTGCCCAAGGGTACCCTCGTACAGGCCAACGTCTGGTGACTTCCTTCCCTCCTGATCACTACTTTCGCGAGCTGAGTACATCTGAGGGCAGGAAAATCACTCGGGACCCCCTGGTATACCCTAATCCCAACGTGTTCGATCCTACCCGCTTCCTTGCGTCGGAGAGGAAACAAGTTCAACCCAACCCTGAGTTTACGTTCGGGTGGGGACGCCGGTGAGTAATCGGCCCTTGAACAACACCTGTTAAAAACTCAACCCCCTTCCTAAGCATCTGTCCCGGCAGATTGATGGCGCTGGAAGTGCTCTTCATCACGTACGCGCAGGCAATCGCGGTCTACAATATCTCAAAGCCAAAAGTCAGTGGGATCGTCATCGAGCCAGACACAGAGCGGAGCGAGGGTGTTGTCAGGTGAATCATGATCATTATTTTTACGACCCCGACTGTGCTGAATCGCGGTGAACGTAGTCGCCCCACAGCGTTCAAGTGTGATATCAAACCAAGGAATAAGAAGGCTCTGGCCTTGATAGCGGAGGAAATCAATATTAACTAGTTTGCCTGTCGTCTACGTAGAGTGATAAATTCGACTAGTCTCCAGAATTGAACGGAACGAATAAAACCCGAGGCTTTGCTATTAATCTACGGTCTCATTCCTCCGTCATCAAATTCCGATTTGCCATTATAACCAGAGTCACTCTTCTCCCGACGAACGCCCCTTTCGCTCAGATTTAGATTACTAGTAGTTTGCTAGTACCCGGCTGCGGGTTTGGAATCAATTTATCTGGAACAAGTATTCAAGCGCCGTAACGGGAAGTCCCCTAGATGTCACATCAGAAAATACATCCCGGTGACAAAAATGCGATCAATTGTATTGAACAGTGCACGAGGCCGTCACCCGCCGTTCTGACCTAGAGGGAAGATTAGGTACGGTAGACAGTACCTGGATACCCACTGAATTCTGGCGTTAAATTCCTTTTCGGTGGCGTTTTTCAGGGCGAGGAGAAGTTTCCAGCGAGATCCGAGTGTTTCAAATGGGTTGCCCGGCGGGCGAGATCCAAGGCCGTCGGGTGCATCTGGCGATCTGGCCGTACTGACACGGGTCACCGATCACGGCCGCTTGATGCGCAACAGTCGTGGGATGCCATCGCTGCACCTCGCGATTACAATACTCCTCTTTTGCGCGGGAACAAATGGAGACTCCGCGGCCAGATCAATTTAATTAATCGGCTACAAGCGAAGATAGAAGCTTACATACGGTGTAATTTATTTCAGTTCAATCAGTGATGGATAACAGTTTCAAGCACTGACCCCCGACGGGCGCAGATCATTTTGAATGCCGGAGTTTCTCCCGTGCTGGAACATCTCCAAACGACCAGAACGGAGAGAATACCAAATTTAACAGTAGCGATAGGAGCGATGTGAAATTTCGGGAGATGGGCCACAGCTTGTCCCTGCGCAGCTTCCACCAGATCTTATCCAATGGCATAATCTCGCTCAAATCGTCCAGCCCTTCGTTAACGTTAATCCGGCAAAGCTGTACATCGGCCAAGTCCTAAGGGGAACTGAACTCGTTGAGTTGACCGAATCTAAAACATTCCAATCTACTAATTAATACTCTCAATCCTGGAACAAGACCTCCACATTCTCCCAGCGCGGCTTGATATCATAACCAAAGGGCTCCGGTTTCCTGCGTTGTTCTCAGGGTTGGCCGATGGAAGCATCGGAGTAGAGGAGAGTTAATTACCTGACCATCTCTCCGGCAAACTTGGCCTCGGGCCAGATGGGTTTACCGGCCGTGTCGTGCAGCGGCGTGAGGGTAAAGCACGAGAGGATGAACGCCGCCTGGTGGAAGAGCTGGGCGAAGGCCATGTCCGCGCCGGGGCAGCGTCTGAGAGCGGATGTTAGATCATGAATTTGGGTCGGGGGAGCAGAGCGGTGTACCTGTGTCCGTAGCCAAAGACGTAGTAAGGCACACGTTCCTTGCCTTCCTCATAGCGATCCGGGTTGAAGTCGTCGGCGGACGCGTGGAATTCGTCGTCGCGTGTGATGGACCTGAAGTAGTGAACTGTAAGAGTCTGCGGATCATTTCTCGAATTCATGGATCACCATAGACTTGCAACCATCTGTGGAGGGGAGAGCAATGAGTCTGGTGTAGCCTTCGATCGTGCAAGACATACCGCAGTATCCTTGGGAATATTGTACCCGTCAAACTCATCTTGCACGCGGTTGCGGTGGGGCAAAGCTGAAATGGCGTTCAGGTCGGGGCAAACATCGAATGAGCTTGAGAAGTCACTCACTGACTGGGACCGGAGGTGACCATCTGAACGTCTCCCAGACTATGGACACCAGGTACGGCATTGCTGTCCGATCAGACATGCGAGGAAGGCGGGAACGTCCAGTCACGGAATCAATCTCCGCCTGGGCTTTCGCTTGCACCTGCAACGATGATTAAGGCAAGGTCATGATCGGTCGCGTTGGTAGCACCTCTGGATGAAGTACCATGGCCAGCATGAACGACCATGCAGCAGAGGCAGTCTAGTCTTGAATTAGCTCGTATAACTTGTCACCGACGGAGCACGTACCGTATCTGATGCGCCACCGTACATCGCAGTCGCCGTAGCCTTGATGAGCTGCTCCGTATACGCACTTGCGCCGTCGTTGAATTTATTCATGTTGATCGAGCAGAACGATTCTTTTGCATTGCCAGCTACCTGTTGCCGAGAAGCATTGCATTGAGATAATTTCATGATGCGTGGATGCCGACACGTACCAGTTTCTCGCGGACCTCTTCCCAGGGCATTGTAATCATCTCGTGGATTTTGGCCCGATAGTAGTCGGCACGGTTTTGAAAGCCGGCCCCGGGGAACCATCGGGGGAGATAGCGCACTGACTTCAAGTCAGTACTCGCGCTCAGATGATATAGGATGAGCTGTACAGGATGGGAAGAAGTCGACGAGCCACCCGCCAATCACAGCGTATTCCGCGAGCTGCATCATTTCCTCCGCAAGAAGGACATGGGGATCGTCGATTTCCATCGCCTCGAAGCCGTATACCATTCGCAGACTCAGAGATGAAGAGAATCTGATGTCTGGTTTAGGACGTGAACACGGTGGTCAATGAACTAGACGAACCTCCGAAGGTGGCGGTCACAGTCCTTAGGTGCGCCGAAGATCGATTGGAGCAGCCGCCTTCCTTCCTCATCGAGAAGAGCCTCGTGCTTGCGGATGACATCGCCCGCGAGAACTTCCTTCATGAATTTCCGCTGCTCTTTGAAGTCGTCGCCGAATTGGGTCATGGGGTGGAGAACGTGCATCCCACAGCTGATTGAGGAGAGTTTTCAGTTGTCCAAGCGTTACATGACTAGAACTTACAGCTCTTCCGAGAACACCAAATGGGGTCTATCTGAGAACGTCGAGGCTCTTTTGGCGAAGAGCTCAGAGATGGCACGAGGACTCGTTAAGAAGAGGACCGTTTTCCCCAGCACGGACAACTTCGTCACAGGTCCTGCGATTTTTTACGTTAATACTGGAACGATCCACTGAAAACCAAAACATACCATAGAGTTTCTGCCAGTCAGCCATGCGGTCCGCCTGATAGTCCGAGGGCCAGTCAAAGAGGTTCCCTATGATTGGTAGCCCGCGAGGGCCTGGAATCGATTTCGTACGCGGGCGAAGCCATACCCAGGCGAGCAGACAGGCCGCTGCGACGGGAACGGAGACGTCGATGGCCCTCAGCGAACCACTGTATTTCGATAATTCTGCAAGGCTGAGCATAGTGTCGAGTCTGGGCCGTAAAAGCACTGCTGGAATTTTATACCTGATTTACCCTTGGTAAGTTGGTTAGCCACCCGCATCCGCACGGAGTCTGTCTTGATGCAGGAAGCGGATGCTAGCCCGCAATCGATTCCTCAGAATAGGGCCATGTTACACAAGACTCCGATTCTTGGATCCCCACGGAAATATACCGAAGATAACGCCCTGCTTTCGGCGGTGCCCGAAATGAACGCTTGACGGGGACGCAAGCAATTCCCGTGAAGCTCGCACTCATTTACCTGCGGCCAAGCGTAGAATCCCTTCCAAAACGTACGTCGGGCGGTTGTCGTGCGCAAAAATCTGGTGGCGGGTGACAACAAACAGGGCAATCACCGTGATGTGTGTCATGATGATGCTACGCAAAGTGCCACTGAGACGATCAGATCGGTTTGGACCTGGGATGTGCCGCAGCTCTTCTGCGTGGCACCGCATACCGTCGCCGCCGCAAGAAACTAGATGGGGTTCTTCAAAAACCTAGCTTTCCGCCGTCACTCCAGTCGCGGGACTTCCGGGCAAAACCCACCTCAAATGCTCCGAAATGGGTCTCTCGCTGGAAGAAATCGCCCGCCATGATGTACCTCATCTTAGGCCTCGCTTCTTTGTCCACTGCCGCTCTACTCTTGTATCAACGCAGCCGACGCACAAGAGATGCCTCCAAACCGCCTGGGCCACCCACACTTCCGATAATCGGCAATCTGCTCGACATCCCAAGGTCCCGCGAAGTTCTCACATACAATGCGATGGCGGACAAGTATGGTGTGTGAATCTCGCATCCTCGATTAACCGATTTCTCATTTCTTTGAAGGGGACATGGTGTATCTGTCGGTGCTGAACAAGAACATATTCCTGATTAGCTCTGCACGAATCTTGAATGAACTGTTTAACCAGAGGTCTGCGAACTACTCTGACCGCCCCCATTCGACCATGTTGAACCGGCTGTGAGTTCTCCGTGGTTTTTTCGATCTACCTGATGCTGATACTGACCAGGATGGACCTGGAATGGATTTTCGCCTTCTCGTCCTATGGTGACGTCCATCGAAAACAATCCAAGCCAAGGTGCTGACATTTCTTCAAGGGGCGATGTGGAGAGAGACTCGGAAGATGTTCCATTCCCAATTCCAAGAATCAGTCGCGCCTGACTTGAGGCCTCTGCAAGTAAAGGCGGCACATGATGTTCTGCGCCAGATCATCGCTTCGCCTGAAGACCTGTTCCGTCATCTCCACTTGTGTGTGCTATTCAACCCTGCTTGAGACCTTCTGACCGTCGTGAAGGCATGTCGCCGGATTCCTCATGGAAATCGCATACGCAATGGAAATGACACCCGAGACCGCCGGCCTCGTCGGGATGGCGGACGATGTGATCCTTGCATGGTCTAAAATCGCAGTGCCCGGTGCATATCTCGTCCGTATCCATCCTTAGACGCACTGTCATTATACTGAACCCGCGCAGGTCGATGCTATACCAATTCGTGGGTCGCTCCCACACCAAACGTATTCTGACTAAACTCATCGACAGTGCGCTTCATCCCCGAGTGGCTGATTCCCGGTGGTGGGTTCCATAAGGACGCAAGAGTAGCCAAGAAGAAAGCTTTGACCGCTCGGGACGTGCCATTTAACAAGGTTCTGGCGGAGATAGTAAGCCATTGCATTTCATGTTTGCATAAAGGTCACTTGTTGAGCTCCATGCAGGCAGAGGGAACCGCCCCACCCTCATTTGTGTCCAATTTGGTTAGCGCCTCGGGAGCGGGTGCTGATCTTGAACTCATCAAGGCGTGCGCTGGAACGATTTACTTCGGTATTCTGATTTTTCAAATAATAACCGCAGTTCTGACCTCTCCTGGCAGCTGGTACTGAAGCTGTACGTCGAAATCCTGCGCGTTGTCTGCTAAAACTTATTGGGATTTAGATCGCAATTTCTCTCAATGCCTTTATCCTAGCGATGATTGTCTACCCGGAAGTCCAACGTAAGGCCCAGGAAGAGCTGGATGCCGTGGTCGGCAAAGACCGCCTTCCAGACTTCAGCGATCAGAGCTCTCTCCCGTATTGCAACGCCATCGTAAAGGAGGTTCTGAGGTAATGTATCCACTGCAACATCTCTCGCCTGGGATCTGACCCTTCCGCGATGCAGATGGAATCCGCCTGCGCCTCTAGGTCAGGCCTTGACCTTGATTCTGAACGCCGACCATGGGTTGACTCCGTTTCTCAGCTATCCCGCACGTCACGGTAGAGAACGACGAATACAACGGGTACCACATCCCCGCGCGCTCGATCGTCATCGGAAATCTGTGGTGAGTAACCTCCCGCTGGTGGTGAAACCAGCATCGATGAGCCCCCCAGGAAAATATTGCACGATCCCGAGGTCTACCCGGATCCCACGGCCTTTAAGCCAGAGCGCTTCATAGCTAGCGAGAATGGCGGAAAGGTCTCGAGCGTGGTCCTCGAGACGTTCGAGACCGTGTTCGGCCCCGGCCGCAGAATCTGCCCCGGCCGCTTCGTCGCGACGGCGCAGCTCTTCATGACAATCTCGAGCATCCTTAGCGTTTTCAAGATCGGGCCGGGACTGAATGAGAGTGGGAAGCCGGTGAAGGTGGAGCCCGATTTCACGTATAGTCTTGCGTGGTGCGTGTTTCTATATCTTCTTAACGTCCTGAGTCCGATTTGTGTCAGCCATCCCCTTCCCTTCAAGTACTCGATCTCTCCCCGCGGCGGTCACGTTCAGGAACTGCTGAATTTGGATGTGAATTAACAAAGGAATGTCACATAGTACAGTGTTCGATATATATTATCGCTACAAGTACCTAGACAAAACTGGTTCTCGCTTATTCGAAACTGAGGCCTGACCTGACGTCTTTGACTTGCAAGACTACAGCATGTTTCGAAATGGACACATCTTATCCTGCCAGTATCTGGAGTTGAATCCCACCTCACGTTGAATTAGTCTCGGATTATACTGTCATGCCAAGTTGAGAACCCTGTCATCAGAAGGTGGCTGTACATGCCATCAAAATTGATAGCGCAATGGTCCGGCTAATCAGCTGGGATAGGCCCAAAATTTAATGGGATATCATGAGAGTATAGTCCGAAACTAACGTTGGATCATAGTCAGTGGGATACCATTCTGGGATCTTGATCGATATCTCGCAATCATAGAACACTTAAGGGCCGCTTTAAGCAATGTCCGTTTACCCGACGCGAGGCGCCCACAAAAGAATAACCAAAGTGCTCAGTGATGTTCCAATTATGGCTCCGACGACCACGGCGTTTTCGGGCGTTACCGTCTGGACTCCCGCACCTTGACGTGAGGCATTTGAAGCTCCCAGCTGGCAGCACGGGATATGCTGACTCGCGGTAAGTAGGTAGCCTGTATTATTACGCTTATCACTCAGGTAAGTCATTTCGGGCGTTACCGTTTTGGCACGTCTCTCCACCCTTGATGTGAGGCGATTGAAGGTCCCAGCTGGCATCACGGGAGATGCTGATTCGCGGTAGGTAGGTATTATTAACGCAAAACTCTCAGGTACGTCGCGAATCACTTCGAGAGAACGGAATACTTTTTTTAGACACATTCGGAATACCGCCAACCACCGCCCGCAATCAATCTAACTCCGGCTCAATTTCGGCTTCTTTGTTTCGTAAGTGCATCGTGTCCAGGGCAGCCCGACCTCATCTGTGGATTGTTATAAGAAATCAATGGAGCAGAATCATCACCAGCTATCACGATGCCTCCCATTGTCTCAGAAATCGTCAAATTCACCGTGAAACCGGGCTTCACGCTCGACTCCCCCGAGTTCGCGCAACTCCGCAAGACCGCCGTCGAGTCCGGAGTCAAAGAACAGTACTATGGAACCTGCACCGACACCGCGAATACGTTGCTCTGGGTTATCCGTTCGTGATCGCTGCCCTGCCGAAATGGATTGTCTCTGACGCTTTCCTGTAGAATGGCCCGCTGCCAGGGGCCCTCTGGAGGCACAGGAGTTCAGGAAATGCGTCAAGGCCTTGGATGCCAATGGAGAGCCGACATCTTCCTACCTTCCTTTCGCCCACGATAGCCTCCCCAGGGCTGCTCTGACTGCGCCTGTGTGCCAGCTCGTGAGCATTCTCGTCGTTCGCATCCGCACCGGGGCGCTGAGCACAATATTCAGTGCTTCCTCCACGTGAACAGCACCGTTGACAAGAGGAGTCTTGCCCATTCACTGAATAAGACCTTCACGGATTGCTATTTCGCCGCCGGGTTCACGGGCGGCCACTGGAGCACCGCGACCAATGATGACAGGCTGAATTACTATTACCTTGGCTGGGATGACAGAGAGGTACTTCCACTCAGGTTGATCAAGTCCATCCCGTTCATTCCTCCTGTTAGGTTCACGCTGCATTCTCCAAGACTGAACTATTCGCGGTGGAAATGAACAATCTCATGCCCCATATGGATGGGTTCGGGACGCACTTTATGAAAATGAAGCAACAGTTGAACTAGTCTTTAGAGGCTAGAGTCCATGCCTTTGTATATCACCGAGTCAATCTAATTGAGGATTTGTCCCTCCAATTGCGTTTGGAAGAATCGAATCTTTCACCCATCTGTTATTGCGAGCGAAGCGAAGCATATAGCCAAAAGATCAAGTGCATCGGCGGGTCTAGACCGCGTTGCGGCTTCGCAAGCGTCCCGCGCCTCGGCGGATTCATATTTCATACCCAAAACTGTAACAGGAACTGTGTAAATCGACATTGAATCCTCGCAGGTTTCAGATAGGAGTTTTGATAGCGGCAGTTGCCGAACTACACACCTTGGTTCAAATTTGGATTGACCGGCTAGTTTTCTGCGGCCGCAGATTTTCACGCGCGATATCCCCAGATGCGTCCCGACGCAAACACGGCGGCTATACACCCAAGCACAGCTCAGTAGCCCGTCCGCAGCCCCTACAATCCATCCACATATGGCTACTTTTTATCCTGTCTTCATTTTGATGATCAATGGGCTGTGAATTAACGACGAAGAAGTGGGCTCCGTGGCTGGCCGGTTGACAGAATCTCTGTGTTACGTCTGACACATGGTAATGTATCTGTTTCGGACACATGTTTCAGCCATATATAAAGACAGTGAGATTACATTCGCGCAATAAACGCCACTATCGTATTCCGCCCATGGATTCTCTGACTCTTGCTCTTGCCTCTTCAGCTGTGGGCCTTTTCATTCTCATCGCAAGATCAAAACTTCGATTGTCAGGCACCCCGCTACCACCTGGTCCTCCTGCCGATCCGGTCATCGGTCATCTTCGTGTCATCCCAGCCTCTGGGCAGGCAAAAACCTTTTATGAATGGTCAAAAGTTTATGGTAGCTTCCAGTGTGGCGCATGTGTATCTGATGTTCATTTCGACTCCGTAGGGGATGTCATCCATTTACATTCCTTTGGTCGAAGTTCGCTCCTTTCCCATTCTCTCGTAGTTTAAACTAATGTCTTCCTCCGTAGACATCATCGTTCTAAACTCTCAGCAAGCCGCTACTGACTTGCTGGACAAGCGTGGCGCCAACTATAGTGATCGACCGAAGATGGTCATAATTGAGTTGTGAGTGTTGCCTATACCGCTCAGAGCCCGGATGAATGTCTGCTTCAGGATGGGATGGTGGCCGACTCTCGTGTTTCTGCCATACGGAAAGCTGTTTCTGAAGCACCGCAGAATGTTTCAACAATATTTCGGACCTCGCGACGCCCTCTCATATCTCCCTATTCAAACACGTCAGGCCCATATACTGGCGAAGCACTTGATGATGGACACTGAAAACCACACCGAGCATACATGGCACCTGTCTAGGTCCGTTCAAACTTGAACATTTAATTCCATCACTGATGCGGGGTCCCCGTAGATATGCAAAGGCAGTCGTCATTGGTAGTTTCTACCTTTCTTGACCGTGATGCGCAATCTGACCATTTGGTTAGAAACCGCGTTTGGACAGCGCGTGGAGAGTGACGACGATCCTCTGATGAAGATGGGAAAGGCCGTCTCCGAGTCGTCCAACAACGCCGGGCCAATCGGAAATACACCTGTTGACTTCATCCCCTGGTGTCCGTTTCCGCAATCACCCCCACTGACATGTTACTGACCCAGTTGCAGTGAAATATTTCCCATCTTGGTTCCCTGGTGCATATTATGGAGCTCGCGCCAAAGAGATGTACCCGCTCATACGACGCTTCCACGACTATCCCGTCGAACTCGTGCAGAAGCAGATGGTGGCTTTCTTTCAACTCTTATTTACCAGCAGGCTGACGTATCTATGCCATAGGCCGAGGGTACCGCGAATTCCTCCTTCTTGCTGTCGGAGCTTGAGCGACCGCGCGCATCAGGAATCGACGAAGAAGATATGGTCATAATTAAAGGAGTCGCGGCAGAAATCTACGCGGCCGGTGCTGACACTGTGAGCTAAAACGCCGTGTATCACCTCCTACTTAAACGTTCCGCCGCCGCAGACATTCACAACGCTGCACCTCTTCCTTCTCACCATGGTCCTACATCCTGAATGCATGAAAAAAGCGCAGCAGGAAATCGACACCGTCATCGGACTCGACCGTCTGCCTGAATACAATGATCGCCCATCTCTTCCGTATCTCGAGGGAGTCCTTCAGGAAACCCTGAGGTATGGTGTAATGTCGCCCCCGAGATCAATTCTCACCTGTCCGTATCATTCAGATGGCAGCCAGCGGTCGAACTTGGTTGGAAATCATTATCCGCATAACTGGCTGGACACTGACAGGAGCACACAACAGGGATACCACATCAATCGCTGGAGGACGACGTTTACAACGGGATGTTCATCCCAAAGGGGTCAACTATAATTGCAAATACGAGGTATGCAGCCCGGAACATGTATCTACGGTTCTGACTGTCTTCAGAGCAATGACTCTGGATCCCAACATATATGCCGACCCGTTCAAGTACGATCCCACGCGCTTCCTACCGAAGCCCGACGGTCGGGGAGAGCCCCACCCAAGTGCGACTTGGGGATTCGGGAGGAGGTGATTCTAAAGTAGAATGTGCGCAATAAGGATCGCTTACGAAACGGGACAGAATCTGCCCCGGCCGGCATCTCGC
This sequence comes from Mycena vulgaris, assembly GCA_029204335.1. NCBI lineage: Eukaryota > Fungi > Basidiomycota > Agaricomycetes > Agaricales > Mycenaceae > Mycena > Mycena vulgaris. The sequence continues at coordinate 125,375 of JARGYA010000071.1, forward strand.
CAACGCGAGCCTGTGGATGGCCATGGCGACCATGCTTGCAACGCTCGATATCTCGACCACAGTAGGGCCTGACGGCAAGGAGGTGACCCCGAAGGTGGAGTTCACCACTGGCCTCACGCAGTCAGTCATTTTAAGGCCTCCACCGCTTGCAGCATCCTAACATCCGCATCAGAGAACAAGTTCCCTTCCCGTGCAGCATAGAGGCCCGCTCAGAACGAGCAAAATCGCTGGTTCTCTCGGCTTGTGTTTGAATTCTCGATTTGAATGACGGATCTCGCGCGGTCAAGACTATAATTCAAAGCTAGTCTCACCTTAACAATGTGAATAGTGACCTGTCCTTCTTTAATCCCTGGGTGGCTTCGCGACCAATAGTCCACTTTTTAATTCAATCCATTTCTCCTGCGAGCCCAGAGTCCTTTCACTTTGTTTGCTGAGTCCGATCCGACTGAGATATGATTTGGCTGGATCATGGACGAGGGTGGCTTCCTACCTTAGGGATAAAACCGATTGTCTCAGCTTTGCGCAACGCTGAACCTTGCCAGTCATCTTATGCAAATGGCAGGGGGATTTCTGATCAAGTCCGCTCCCAACTCACACAACCAGTCGGGCTGTTGAACATCGAGATCAACGACAGTCGAATAGGCGAGACAGGCTCCGTCTTGACTGTCAGTGCTCAGTGCTCAACGTTCAGCCCCGCTTGGGAAATTAAACCTTCGGAACCTCTCGGCGAAGTTTTTTCCAACTGACCGCAACCCCGAGGTTTCCGGAATGAACGAGAATGCACCACTGGGCGCCAATGCACAGTCAAACACCAATTTAGTGCCACCAAACTTCAATCGTACGTTGCTGCTAATCCAAAACCCAGTCATAAATGGGGTTCGTCGGGCGGGAAGATGGAACACCAGGGAGACTGATTGTCTGATGCCCGAAATACTTGACAGCGCTAGAGGGCGCAATCATCCTATACAGAGTACCTGCGACACTGAAACATCTATGCGACTTGAATCGTCCGCTGCGCACTGTACCTGCCGTCTCTGATCCCGTCCCTGTACCGCTCCTCCAGCCACCGAATGTATCTGCGGGCCACAGACAGTCGGTTGTCACTATGACACTGTCAGATCCAGAGTGAACAGCACTATATTCACAATTATACCCCTCGCGATGAGGCTGAGCTGAATCAATAGGTTGTCAGCGCAAGTCGGGGTGGGTTTAAATACTCGGGATTGCCCTACAAGTCCTTCAGAATACCCCCACGACCCACTAATTACTCTCGTTCCAGTTTTAATTCGAAGAAGACACATTTTAATATCACGACACTTTCAAATGAAGTTCGCCACCGAACTCTCCGCTGCAGCTTTAATTCTTTCACTTTTGGCGACTGCAACTGCATGGGAAGGTATGCCCGCCTTACTTCACTGTTGATAAAACACCTTCTGACTATTCTGTGCAGCCAACGCCCATAATTTCTCATCCCACAAATTTGACTTTCTCGTTGTCGGAGGTGGCACGGCGGGCCTCGCCGTCGCCGCCCGCCTCTCCGAGGACCCCAATATAATGGTTGGCGTGATCGAAGCGGGCCAGTACAGGCCAGGTGATCCTATAATTGAGATTCCTCAGTCGTCCGCTGCGCCGACGAACCCGAACGGCACTGTCCTCATTGGGAATCCGACTTACGACTGGAACTTCGTGTCCACACCTCAGCCGGGACTGAACGGCACATCTATCGCCTACCCGAGGTAAGTTCGCGCCACCCGATTCTGCAGCGAAGTTAACCATGGGTCGCGCTAGAGGAAAGGTCGTTGGGGGCTCCTCCGCCATCAATTTCATTGTACGTTCAGCGTCGCAGTATCCGATTTACCGATGGCTTATCGCGACTTTATAGATATGGCAGCGCGGCGCGCGGGAAGAATACGATCTGTGGTCGACGGCGTTCGGAAACGGGCCGAAGTGGTCGTTTTCAGGACTCCTGCCTTACTTCAAAAAGATCGAAACATGGACCGCTCCGCCAACGTCGCCAGCCGTACTCCCTGTCAACGCCACTTCGAGTCTCGCAAAGGCACATGGCGAGAAGGGTCCCGTTCACGTACGTGTGCACAAGGTATCCGCCGTCGAAGCTACTGTTAATTCGCTCGATTAGATCTCGTACAACAACTTCTTGACCGACGTGGATAAGCCCGGGGTTCAGGCAGGACTCCGGCTCGGGCTCAAGGAGAATCTGAATCCTGTGCGTATTATAGCTCCACAGCCTGCGTCGTTATCTGATCTGGGGCATAGGACCTCGGAGACCCAACCGGACTTGCCTCCATTGCGCGGAACGTGGACCCCGTCAAGGGCATCCGCATGCACGCCGGAAATTCGTACTACGCGCCCAACGCCCAGCGCAAGAACCTCGTCTTGCTTACCGGCGCGCAGGTCACAAAACTAGTATTTGATACCGACGGGAAAGACAAGCAGTACGGGAACAAAACACGTATAACGGCAAAAGAGGTTCAGTACATTGCGGACAACAAGACGTACACCGTTGAAGTCATCAAGGAAGTTATCTTATCCGCAGGTATGGCTTTCTCCGCATGGCTCGTTGAGCTTGCCGACCGAGAAGTCTTCTGTAGGGGCCTTTAAGACACCCCAAATCCTCGAGCTTTCCGGCGTTGGCAACAAGGAGTTGTTGTCCAAGCACGATATTCCTCTCGTCCTTGATCTCCCGGGTGTTGGTGAAAACTTCCAGGTATTGTGATTTCCCCAATCTGCTTAGCGCGATATCCTTACCGTTGATTCCAGGATCACCCCTTTGCCTCCTCGGATTTCAAGCTGAAACACGGCACAACAACACTTGGTACGTATTTCCATTTGTCTCAGTCCATTTATAGACTCAATGCCTCTCCACCAGACAACCTCCGCTTCAATTCGACCTTCAAAATTCAACAGCAGGAACTTTAGTACGTCCCGCCGGTTTCCACAACAATGTCTGCCACGCTTAACCAACCCCATCCAGCAACTCTTCACACCAGGGCATCCTGTCCTACACACCCGCCATCGTGGCCCCCGTATCACTACAATCTCTTATCGGAAACAACGGAACAGAGAAACTACTACGCTCCCTCACTCACTCCCTCGAAAGCATCCACCAGACGCCCTTGCAGAAGGTGCAATACGAAGCCCAGATCAAACTCCTGAAAGCCGGCAAAGCCCCGTTTCTGAACATGGTTGTATTCCCCACTGGCGGTGTTTCATCTCCGCCCGCCGCCAACGTGTCTTACGTTACGATTGCCATCATGCAAGTGGTGCGTTCGTTTTGATTCCGTGTCTAAATCACGAAATTGATGCGACTCCCACCTAGCATCCTTTCAGCCGGGGCTCAGTGGTAATTGGCGCATCTCCTGGACCACGAATGATTTTAATTAAAACTGCTCGCAGCACATCAACAGCTCACAACCACTGGCGAATCCCATCATCAACCCGCATTATTTGGAGATCCCATTCGGTGAGTGTGGTGTACCGATGACAAGTCAAGCAAGCACTGATACTCGGTTTAGAAACAGAAATCCTGGTTAAAGCCCAACAATTTGCTCAACGCTGGATGCTCTCTAAACCCATGGGCAGCCTGGTGGAATCGCTCGATGCGCCGCCGGCGTCTGTCAAATCCGACGCTGCTTGGCAAAAGTGAGCTTGCGTATTTACAGCCAATGATATAGGTTCGCTGATTGAGAATAGTTTTATAAGGACGCACACTCAGGTGAGTAACCAGTCTCAGACACGTTGGATCACCGTCTCACTTCTCGGAATTTCATAGTCCACGAACCATCCGATTGGTACGGACTCTCGTCCTCAGCCGTTGCTAATGCTCATACTAGTTATTAGGCACCGTCGCGATGGCACCCCGCTCGATGGGCGGTGCGTAGAACTGACTCCGCATCGTCTCTTTACTAATTTGTCGATAGGTGTTGTCGATTCCCAGTTGAAGGTTTACGGTCTCGAAAACGTCCGCGTAGTGGATGCTGGGATTTTCCCATTGACGATTGGAGCCCCTATACAACAGACTGTGTATGCGGTTGCTGAGCAGGTACGTCCTTTACCCCCATCATCTACGACGCTGGGGGCTGACTCGATCTAGGCCGCCGATATGATCAAGCAAGCCTGGGATATGAAATGATGATGCACCGATGAACCTTGTACGCCTGCAGCCCGACGCTGCGTAAGGCTCACTTACACCACTTATAATGATCCCGATTTCGTATTATTCTAGTTGCACATACTACCCTTATAATATTCTAGTTGCACATACCACCTTTAATTTGTCCTGTAGTTCTTAACTTATTCTGTGTATGGATTTATCACTGGACTTTCGCTATGTCTTTGCATGATTAAGACCCTTGGGTTTTATAACTATCATAAATAATTCCCTCTCTATTCCCTCTCATATCAACTTTACTCGCAGTGGTCTCGGTCCAACCGCTTTGTGTAGATCATGTCAAGACCGAGGACCACAATTCTGGCATGTTTTTGCACGATGCCTTGCATAAATTGGCAGACGCAATGATTGAGATATGGAGTAACTACCAAGTTGAAGGAGGATGTCCCAGAACCAGGAAATGACGGACATCGCAGCGAGTTGTTGGGGGCGGATGAAATCAGGGGGATAACTGTCCTCAGGAGCTCTGGTCTGGACTAAATACGTGCCTCATACGTGGCTCCTGTCGTCTTAAGGAGTCTTGCGTTGTGCTTGGATGATCGGAGACAACGTGTTCACGCCAGGAGTCCCGCGCTACATTGCCTGCGCCAGAGAAAATGTGGCACAGTCTGTAGTCTCTCAAGTTTACAATCTCCCTTGCAATCTCCACTGGTCTTGCGGCGAGCCAAGATGACTTCTGAGGTAAGATATCGATCTGTCCTAGCGATTTGGGAAGCCACAGACACGGGAGGGATCGCGTGGCGCGGAAGACAAGGCGATCGCGGCCACACAACGTAAGCAGCACGGGGATTTAAATGTTCTAGGGCTGAGCAGAGAACACGGGCGGTGATTAAATGCGAGGTTGACGGAGTCTAGAGCGAGTCGACGTCATTCCAAGTGAATCACAGAGCGCTTTTGAACGGGGTGTAGCCTGGCTGGGAGACGCCTGCGCAGGAGGATAAAGAAGAGACTCGCACAAGATAGTGGGAAACGAGCCTCCGACGCTTGAAAGCGAGATAGGATACCAGCGCACAGGCCGTTGAAATACCAGTCAGGTTGATTGATTTGATGCACTCAAGCTGATGCAATTCATACACACAAGTTGATTGCCTATTCTCCCCACAGCGGATATCAGAATGATACACGACTGTAGCACCAACCGCAATCAAATCATGATCCTGTTGAACTTGAGAGACTCACTGGTCTCGGAGACATGGAAATACCTTCCTACCGAGTCGCGTCAAGATCACAGATACACCACAAGCCGAGTCTCTCTTTTTCAGACCCAGAATCAAGAAGGATCAGAAGTGCCCAGTGTCGGATTCGGCAGATTCAACAGATCCCTGCTCAATTGTCAATCCCGAGAAGTACCAGTGCTCGCCCATTTTTTTGCATTCCGTAGACAGACTGGCAACGAGTCTTCGCGAGGTCAGCCGATATCCATACGTGCATTTTAGTTTGCTCGCGTCCTCGAGACTCAGTACCGTTACTGTATGAATTTCAGCTGCGCCAGACCATCTTTCTTTCCGTTGTCTACACCGCCATTCGATAGAAATGTTTTGTAGATGTTTATCGCCTGGAGCATCACAAAATCTTGTAACAAGGTTCCCAAAATAACAAATGTCGAATCCCTCAAGGCTTCCACGACATTTATATTTTGAAGATGTTTCGGACAGTATTTCTGAAAGGTCCCTTCGGTATTTGACCAAGGTTACTAATAGTATATAATTCCCCTCACAAAAATCATCGGGCAGGGTATTTAAAGCAGAAGATAAATATAATTCCAAGTCCTACTGACACCGTACAAGGCAGAGGTCCTAGCTACAACTCAAGAAATCGGAATAATTTGGCTCACAAGAGACTGGCCTGTGGAGTGAACTCCGTAACGGGTGGATACAACGATTTGAGTGCGCACTGGTGCAATGATTCCGGCCGGGTGCGCGGTCGGGACTCGAGATGGCAGTGACGATGTCATAGGTTGAGTGGGGCCGGCGTTGGTGTGGCTGCGTGAGCTTGCGGTGCCGAGCGTTAACGGGCCCGAAGTTGAGGCGTGCACCCAGCATCACTCCGAGTGTGGGACTTGAGCACCCTTTCGACATTCACAGAAAACCGCTGCCGGACCGAGCGTGGAATGCTGACGACGCGCATGTGCAAACTTGAGTCTTGCGGCTTCGAAGGAGAGTTGAGCTTGAGACATGAGCAGAAAGGCAACGAACTGCACGAGGGGCTGGCGCAAGTGGGCGCAAGCCTCGAGTCGATTTCTGCGGCCTTTCGAAGCGCGACTGGAGGTGGCACATTGTTTGCGGGGCCGAGGAGGCCTGGAGCATCGAAGGGAGAGCATGGGAGTGTGGGCGAGCGGTGACGACATGTTGTGTGAGGCAATTGGAGCGCAGAGCGCAGGGTAGGCGCGAGAGATCTTGCTGAGCGGCGAGTCCGACGCCTTTGGCTTCGCAAGTTCCTGTAGCCGCAGTCCAAGATCGCCCATACCCTCCCTGTTGACTTTGGCCGCTGCATTGGAGTTCCTTGGGCTTGGAGTTGAAGGCCGTGAGGGAGAAGATGAGGGAAGAAAGGACGAAAGAACAATCATCGCTGCCATGTACGTGAGGTCCATACATGACCAAACAATCTCGCACGGACCACGAATCCGAGAAACTTGAATATGCACTACTGTATCCTTTAGCCAACTTCGACTCATAGGAATGATACTTCAACTGATTCCTGAAAAGGTGTGTGATAAAGAATGCTGAGTCGGGTGTTGGTCAGGCGCAATTTGGGCGTGATACTTCTAAAGTTGAACTACTGAGTACCCGGGTTGAAATTTAGTTGAAACGACCGAAGGTGGGAGATTCCTCTCAGCTCAATCGACCAAAGCAGGTTATTGTGTATATTAACTGACATGTTAACAAGAAATTGGATTATTCAGAACATTGCAGCTGATGTATTAGGTATGTATGTCCAGCAGACATTGTTAGAGTGTTGAAAGGATGTTTTCAAAATGTTCCGCCTCAGATGTCATCATGATGCGAATCAAACACAGCTAGGACATTCCATCAGATATTTATGAACGTTCACCGTCAAACATCTGACAAATAGAAGACTCGATTGGCGGTGTAGATGCCGGGAAACAAATTGGACTCTTTTGAGCAGATGATCCGCAATGCGTATGCCCAGATTTCCAGCGTACATCCATGAGAAAGGACTCGACGCGAGGACGTGCATGATCACGGGATTGCGATTCCAACTCCGCTCAACCAATCATCGCATCAAACACCTTTCTTTGTCTCACGCCTCCGCCTCGCCAAGTCTAGTCGCCACTCCTCCATTTCTCTTCCAAATCGCATGCTGTGAATATGCGAACACTCTGCGCTCAATAGCCTGTCTCGGACGATTCTCATCAAGGCCCTGTTGCGAAGATACGTGCCATAAAAATCGGGGCTTTCAATCAAGTTCAACATCCTTGAACATGCGTCGCTCTATTCAGTTTGCCGCGGCCGTCGTCCTCCTTGCTTCTTCCCGCCACATCCTTTTCTTCGACGCTACGATGCGGCTGGGTTGGAAGTAGACTAATTTAAATTTCCTTCCACCGGACACTCCGGGCCTCAGTTTTCCTGGTTGCCCAAATGCCCTCTAGCAGTCGCAGACTCCGCGCAGATTAATGTTACTTCCAAGGTTTCTCTTGCGTCAATGTCGCTATCTCTGGGCAGAAATCATTCTCAGGGCTGCAACTATCTTTCTAGCTTCTCTGATCCCTAATTCAAACATCGGCTGCACATATGAAATCCAGAAACGAGAACCTATCTCGAATTTCCAGTCAAAGCTGGTATCTTTACGAATATCCGCTAGAACTGCGAGGAAAGTTTCTGTGACGGAGGATCAGAAAGCCCGCTGCGCTTAATCAAGAGATGCATGACCGAATCCTACACCCACAAATTATCGGGACTTCTACTGCTTTCTCTCTCGAGGCGCCACTTGAAACGAATTTCTGGCATTCTGTCCAACACCGGCACTTCCTGAGCCTTTGAAAGAGAGTTCTTGCTCGATTCTTCTAATTTTACAACTCACGGCACGAATCCAGATTCGCTGAGTTCGTGGTACATGAAAGTTCCCAATCGTCAATTGTGCAATATCAACTGTGGAAATCCCCCAATCAACACGTTCCAAGCCTCAACTACGACAGCTGTCTCAAATGAACGGCGATGTCGTGTCGAATTAGCGCAAGTCCTCCGTTTCTCCCTCAAGCTTTGTGCAAGCCGGAACTCTTGACGCCCCTAAAAAACACTTCAACCAATAGCTGATATCCCGAATTGCGTTTATAAAAGCCGCATCATTTCTCATTGAATGCGTGAGATTCGCAGCATGATTAAGCTGGCCACGCAACAGTCAGTTCTCAACGCCGGCGAGTCGACTGGCAGGAGTATTTCAAACTGGACTGATTAAGCCGATGGCGAGGTGCACACTTGATCGCAGATGCCGTCAAGTCTGTGATTTGCCTTTACAGCTCTTTGCGGAACTTAGGCGCGAACGGTTTTTTTTCCGTTTTGCATGTTTTGCAGAGAACATCTGCCCTGCGCCCAATTCTCATCAAATCTGCTAGGGGCCGATCCATTCGATTCATACGTGAAATCCGCAGTGGACGGCATCCTCAACTTTCCGTTCCCACCCGTAAATACAAATTTCACCCATTTCACCGTACTTCTGGGCAGGACACCTGTACCTGTGCTAATTGTTTCCATTGGAGTCTCTGTTCCTCATTTTTCCCCGCCTTGCGGCTTATTCGGCTCTCTGCATTGCTTTCTACGCGCCGCGTCCAACATTCTTCGGGTCTGCACCGAATGTTGAACTATCCAGCTATGTGGATCCATTTCGCCTTGAATCTCAGGGACCGCAACACCGAACGTTGGACGTCTGATAATCGCAATATAAAATCCTCCCTCATTCTTTTCAAGTCATTTTTCAATTCTTGCTGGTTCTTTTCTTTGCTCGCTGGTTTGGTCGAGCGGTCCTTTCGCCCAGGAATCAATGGAGCATACTGAAAGGCACTTTCCGCTTCTGCAGGGCTAGCCCTACCCACTCCTTCGTTCGTCTACTTAGAGCGCTCGAGGCACGTGATGGACGCGTCGTGCGTCGCGCTTGCCAGCACGACCAAATAAATCCGAGTCTCACCGGAAAATTAACTGATTCCAGGACGTCTAGAAAATTTGTCCAACTTGTCTTCTGAAGCTTCACCTGCAGTTGAATCGTCACATTCCGACTTCCTTCAAGACTTGTTCGAGCTAACACCAGTGCGTGGTGCAAGTTCATTGCTTCAACTTCTTGGTACATATTTTCAAAGTTCCGTCCGGTTATCAGAAGTACATAATTGCTTCGAATGTGAGTCTGAAATGATATACAGAAACGCCTAATTGATGCGCACATATACGTAGTAACCTAGGACTTCTACGTAGAAAACCTTTCCACCAAGCCAACCAACGTGCGGAATACCCCTTGCGCAAAAAAAGTCAAGATTCAAGTCATGGCCGCTTCCCTGGGACACCACGAGGTCAAAGCTCTCCGCAGCAGGCCATAGCAAACCCTCATCCGCACTCAACGCCGCGACGTCCGCGCACCGGTTGGCGGTGCACAGCAGCTGGTCCTCCGAGCCCACGAGCTTCGCGACGCGTCCGGTGAAGTGCGACGCGGGAATCGACACCACGGGCACCTGCGCTAGAAAGTACACGGGCCCCACGTCTTTCGTGAACGCGTCGAATGCGAACAAGCGCGGCGAAAACGTCGTGGTATCGGAGGGGTAAAAGTTGGTGCGGTTGGCAAAAGTGATATAGGCGGGGTCGAGCGTGCCCCAGCGGATGGGGTCGGCGTCCCTCGCGCTGGTGGGAATGTTGGTTCTCGGCGGCACGGTGGACAGCAGCCCGGTCAGGATGAGACCAGCGAACGGGGAGCGCACGCCGTCGACGATGGCGCCGAAGTTGAATAGGCCGGACCCGGCGCTGTGCCCGATGCCGATGATTTTGGTGTAGGCCTTGAGCCCGGGAAGGATGGGCGTGCTCTTGAGGTGGCGGATGTCATTTGCTCCACAGTTCCACCGAGATGTTGAAATCTGTTCAACTGCTCCACTCGACTGCTGAGTTTCTATTTATAATCATTCCGTTGGCCACTGAAACTGCGGTTCCACGCTTTCTGTCTCCCCATGAACGCCAAACAAGTTCCTGATTTGCAGCCACTGCTTCCCAAGTCTCCTGCTCAGACCATTGGGCCAGAGCCATTCCTGATCAAGGTCGCCCACGGCATCGTTGATGCTGGTAGCTAACTGTTCCCAGGCTACATTGACAACCGATGAAGTCAGTGGTACTCCGATTAAGCCGTGCATTAGCCATTAGATCGAACACTGTAACATTTATCACATAATGCCAGTCTCAGAGCGAATTTGAAAGGTGCTCACTGGGTCAAAAAAAAAGCGGATAAACAAAGAGTCGAAGGAGTAGAATAAGATGATGACGGTTTTTAATTTTAAGCCCCAATCCCATTCACTATTTGCCATTTCTTTCAGCCCCATGGCTCTAAATCGATAAATACACGCCGTTCTTCTGCTCAGCGGGCACGACGGCAGCGTGAACTCGCCAGCATGATCGAGGAATTATTACAAACACGAGGACCTGATAAAGTTAGATTGCAAGCCCAAACTTTACGAAGACGGGTTGAACAGGCAGGATAGTCTTTGAAATCCGACCCTGTTTGCGGTACATATTTTTTTGCGAGTCACCCCGAACTGTTGAGCTCACCCTTGCTGGACCCAAGCTCTGAACCGGGCACTAGACCTCGAATACGAGGTAAATGAACCTCGGCCATAAGACAGGTATCGGGAAGAGTTATAGGAGCCAGATGCTTAGATGCCTTGACATCTAACACAGCTCAATCCTCTGAAAATGCCACTGATTCTTAGCATGTAAAATTGGACCTTGGCACAGCAACGAGCTCAATCAGGACTGGATACCTGTTATTTATGGCAAATGTGAGGTTTCTGCAGAATGTATTACATATCCCCCAGAATATCTTGGTATTGTATCTATCAATGAGGCTGCGAGGAGTGAACTGAAGGTTCGCGACGAGCGGCGTCTTCAAAGATTGAGTAAAATAAATTACCTGTTGCCGATTCTCAGGAATGTCTGATACATATATTCGACTACCTCCGTAGCGTAGCACGGGTAACTGCTAGTCTATATAAGAAATGAAGACCCCCTGTGTAAGCCAGACAACACAATAGACAAACATACATTCGTGTTGGCTGTCGGCAATGCAAATGCCGTGATCTGCTCCACTGACGCAACGAAAACTGTCGAGATCTCGATATTTCTGCAGGAGCTCCACTGAACTACTGTATTGTTGTTTATAACTGTTCAGTTCATGTCCAAACAACCAGAGGTCCATTAAATCACAGAGATATTGGCTACCGGCAATATAAGCCCGTTTCCCCGCTCCAGACCACCATCATCTCCCATTCGAAGTTCGCCGTTATCACGCCCAGACACTCAGACACGTCGAAAATGATGCAGTGGGGCTGAGAGCGTGCTATATGAGCTCCTCTTTCACGCATAGATGCCTGGCGAATTCAAAGCAAGTTTCGGCCTCAGAGCTTCGTTCTTGCACACACGTAGTCCTCGGAGTACCTTCTTTGTCTATATAAGACAGCCCCGGAACCTCCAAAATGATGTAATTTCCCCAGTTGAACGCTCTACAGGTACTCCACCGTAGTGTTCAATTCCTATTTTATGTAACTGTCTTAATAACTCTTTCAGAATCCTCGCTGTCTCTCAACCAAGATCACCATGGTGTCCAACTGCGACCTCTCATTCCCAAAACTGTCTCACAGATGAGGCCGGAGCCGTTCCAAATTGAGGTGAAAGTCTGAATTTGGTGAAACTGCCCAATAATCAACTCCAAATGGTTCTCAGCGAACATTTGAAGACAAGCCACCCGTTAACTTCCGTGGTCCACTGAGAATATCTGAAAAGGTACGCTTCTGTGTATCCGTTGTCCTTCTTCATTTCGCACGGTTAGGCTGAGCAGGAATTTGATCGACGCTCACTGGGCCAAAAGAAGCGGGAATGTGTACGAGTTAAGGTTTGAGCATTCTTTCACCTCATTAATGATATTTTTCAATCACAGGCAGCGCTGCTTGATGGCCCCACGTTAGTCAACCCACGTAGATCTGCTGCTCAGCGGGGACGACGCCAGCGAGAACTCGCAAAACAAATCCAAGGGTTGCTGCAAACAAAAAGCCCCGAAAATGTCCGATCTCGAGCACAAACTTTGCGGAGGAGGGTAGAGGAAGCGGAAGGACGACTTGAGTTTGATGCAGCTTGTGGTAGGTGAAGTTACAGCACTCAGTGGTTCGAGATTCGAACATGACGAGTAGATCCGACTGAGGCTCTCAACCAAGTATTGGACAAGGAGTTCGAAATAAACAATCCCAGACGTGAAAACAGGTACAGGCCAAGTTGTCGAGAACAGATATTGGGATCGGAGGAATATCACCGACTGTTATTCGTGGCAAAGCAATCTGAACGTGAACGCCGGGAATGTGAAGCCCAGCATAGTTAGAAATGATTTACTTTGTGTCTGAGTGATTCCTGTTCCTGTTTGCATCAATTTCCACGGGAATGAAACAAACGGCTTGCATAATGAAAAGACGGGGAAATAACTGACAGTGGACGGGAAGAAATAAATGGAAGTCGATGTGTGACAACACGCGCTCGCGACCTCGTGCAGTCCAGGTATCGACTACACAGGCGCGTAAAATCGGAATAATATTTCTGGATACTCCTAGGAAGCATATGAAAATTTAACCACCCAAATACACTTTGATATGGACACCTCCTAGACCTCCAGAAGTCAATTGCTGAAAAATGACAAAGTGACGATCAATATGCACGCTGAAAGCCAATGGCTACTTATATGAGGGCAAGAAAATACCCCTAGCCAACCTAAACATATGAAATTAAACTAAAAGCTTACACCTAAGGATTAGAGAAAGTACTGAAGTTGCTGTAAAGTGATTTCTAACCCCTGTTTGACGGAATTTGAAGCAAGCATCTTCAGCGAAGGAGCTGCGCGGGCTTACTCCGAACCTATCTGAAGCCCACCATGCTCCATCGAATTACTGGAACGGCGCTGTAAATACTGTCACTAGTTATCCCCCCCAATTTTCGTCGCCATCTGCGCTAAATTGAGGAAGTGGCCAGCTCGTCGTTAATGGTGATGCTGAAGGCTTGAGCTTGTCGTGCCATCAAGATCACACGACTATGGGAGCCCGCCTCTTGATGGTGTTTAGCCGAGGTTTCATGGACTGACCTCTAAGGCGATATATTATGCATATATCTGAATTAGAGGTTTTGAGGTATCACGCCCCACCTCTAACCACAGGTCCGTGATATATCACCCACCCACGATTTGGTGAGATGATTGATATCGAGGAAACCGTTTGATCGTTTAGTTCCATTTATTTATTGTATGCTGGGGTCCGCAAACTAAGCGGAAATTTAAACGGTTATTTCCGTTTACATAAACCGTTTATTAACCAAAACAATTGGAGCCTTATAGGTGGCGTCAACGGTAGTGAAGGAAATGCAAGCTTCAAGCCATACGGTCTGCGCGCGCCTCCGAGTCGGCCTCCGAGTCGGCCTCCTCCGACTCAGACGACTCAGAGTCGATCCCTAAATCCAAGTCCCACTCAATCCCTACGTCCGAGTCACAGTCATCCAACTCCTCGGCCACCACGACCCCATACTCCAATAGGACTTCAAGGACCTCAGCGCGGTTCCACCGGATTCTAAGCCGAACGGCGCTACCATGCTCTCCGCCCGTCGTGTTCACCTTGGCGCCGTTCTTCATTAGAAGACGCACAACTTCTGTGTGACCCTTCCAGCACGCCGCCAGCAAAGGGCTACCACGTGGTCCTCCCGTTGCGTTCACGTCGGCGCCGTGCTTGAGCAGTTGATGCACTATGTCTGTGTGCCCCCACACAGATGCAGCCTGCAAAGCGTTGCCGTAAAATCCACTTGTCCACGTGTTCGTGTCGGCGCCGTTCGCCAGCAGTAGGCGCACAATTTCTGTATGTCCCATCTTGGACGCCGCTTGCAAGGCGCAACCATGACTTCCAGCTGTTGTGTTCGCGTTTGCGCCGTTCTCCAGCAGTAGGCGCACAATTTCTGTGTGCCCCCTCGCAGATGCAGTCTCCAGTGCGTTGCCATCCCGGTTACCCGTTGCGTTCGCGTCGGCCCCATGCTCGAGCAGTAGAAGTACAGCCTCCGTGTGGCCCCCCGCAGATGCAGCGATTAACGCAGTGCCATAGGTTCCACCCGTTGCGTTCGCGTCGGCGCCGTGCTTGAGCAGGTGATCCACGATCTCTGTCTGCCCCCTCTCAGCTGCAGCCTGCAATGCGTAGCCATATGCTCCCCCCGCGTTCGCGTCGGCGCCGTTTTCCAGCAGCAGGCCCACAATGTCTGGATGTCCTATCTTGGACGCGGCTTGCAAGGCACTGCCATGATGTCCGGCGCTAGCATTCCTGTCAGCACCGTGCTCGAGTAGTAAGAGCACGATATCCGTGTACCCCCCCGCACATGCAGCATGCAACGCGCTGCCATGAATTCCGTTCGATGTTGTGTTCGCGTTGGCCCCGTGCTCGAGCAGTAGGAGTACAGTTTCTGTGTGCCCTCTCGAAGATGCAGCCTGCAACGTGGTACCATAAAATCCACGCGTTGAGTTCACGTCGGCACCGTGCATGAGCAGTTGATGTATAATCTCTGTGTGCCCCTCCACAGATGCAGCCTGCAATGCGTCGCTCTCAGTTTCCCCCGCGTTCGCGTCGGCGCCGTTTTCCAACAGTAGGCACACAATCTCTGAGGACCCCATCCCAGATGCAGTCACCAGCGCTTTGCCACCTGTTGCATTCACTTCGATGCCATGCTTGAGCAGTTGATTCACAATCTCTGTGTGCCCCCCCTCCACCGCAGACTCCAGTGCGCTTGCATCCACGGTAGCATTTTTTGCAATGAGTCCACGCACACCATCGCTGTATCCTTCCCTGCAACATAGGTCCATCGGCGAGGACGGTGCCGCCCATGTGCGTCCAGTCAGTTGAAACAAATGGACAAACCCGGCCCATTGTTCACTCCCCTCCTCCAGAAGGTACATAGCTTTGGAAAAAAGGAGACTGTGATCGTGGCAGCGAACCAGATGGTAAAGCCAGTTCTGTGCCACATAGTTGGCCAATGGATGGGTCAGACTCAAAGCTTCATTGCCAAAATGATGGTTGGAAGTGTGCAGAAGATAGGTGATGCATGTTCGGGAAATGAATATGTGTGCAAGACTGCCCGAGCTAAGGTCGGGGCCAAACTTCGTGAATCGTGGGGACAAGAGGTAATCCTGCACAGATGCATGTGCCAGTATGACCTCTGAATCCCCATATCTGGTAGGACGAAGGACCACCAGGCCTTCTAACCACTTGAGAATTGCAGCTGCATTTGCGGAGCGTCGGCCTGGCCTATACTTGAATTGTTCCGGGTCAAAAAAGTCGAATGATATAGCGTCGGAGAGCTCCTCAAGGGTAAGTGGTTCGCGGGAGAAGAGGAGCCACCGCAAGATTGCTGTGACATAGATGAAGTCCTTCGGCAGAACAGCCTGCAGAAACCGGTCATAGACTCCAAACAGGTCGTCTGGAAGTTTTTCAAGAGTGTCTTCCAATTCATCCTCGTAGAAGCAGCGGAAAAGCTCAACGAGAAGGCAGGCAGCCAAGCGAAACCTGGACAAGTGAGTGAGTAATATAGGAAAGACAATCAATGGAGGAACTGACATTCCGCTGCTCTTACGCACAATCTGTTCAGTGATATACTGTGCATGAGGGGCCCAAATATCTGAGCTGGAGAGTTCATTGGACACAAAGAGGGTAATATCCTGTTCAGTTGAGAGAGCGTTGAGCTCAATACAACTGACTCCCGTGAGATGGTCTGTGAGGATGCGACGAGGTTGACTTGTGATCAAGACATGTAATGGGGTGGCGGTCCACCGTCGAAGTCTTGAAATGAATTCTAGAAGATGTTTCTGATCGGTGGACCGGCACTCGTCGAGTGCGTCCAACAAGATATAAGTGCGTCCGAGTTGCAGTAGAAGCTCTTCGAGGATCTTGTGCAGGTGCTGAAATGCCGGCAAGGTCTGTCCCTTCGACACCATGTAATGTTTGTCGAGGACTTTGTAAGGATTCGGAGATTGGGCAGAGAGCTGGAGAATGATACGCCGGAGCGCGCTTTCCACGGCTTGGCCCTCCTTGTTCTTGAAGTCGAAATAGAAAAAGGCCACGGGAGGAGTTCTCTCCGGGTCGAAGGGTTGGGTCTCCGCGATGAGTTTATTGATGATTGTCGAGCTAATGGTACAAAGTTAATAGAGGCAAAAATGGAATCAACCAGAACTCTCACCTGAGAACACTCTTCCCAGCACCCGCTATTTATTTTCTCCGTGAGCATCCGTGAGGAACTGAGCTAGGAGTACTTACAGGGCCCCAGAATCCACAGGCATCCAGGATGATCTTGCCATTGGATAAACCGGGCGCTCTCCAGGAGCCAGATCCCCGTCCCCTCTTGACGGAGTTTCTGTGTTTCCGAATGCTTGAGCCTCATGTTCGGTGGACTCAGCCATTCTTCAAGTTTTTTCTCCACCCTATCTTCGAATGAGCATTGATGATGGGTCGAGAAGGAAAGAAAATAACTGACACCATGTCATGCACATGTTCCAGTGTGGCTGTGTTCGCTCTCTCACTCAACGCGAGGTCTATCAGACGATTGGTCTAACAACTGTGAGTGAAGTATATCATGTACACCGTTCATCGCACTCACCCTGAACCTGGCTCCAAACAAATGAAGTTCTTGATTGAGGGCCGCCAATTTTGTTGCCAGTTGACTGCGCGCTGCGAAACGAATGGCGGTGGGTTGGTTATCATATGTTGTGATGAACGATGAAGCTTTTTTGAGCATGCTAAATGAAGGCCTGAATCAGATTCATAACAAGGAAAGAAAGAAAGAATTCACGTGGCATATGCCTCCATGTCTGCTTGGAGACGTCCAATGAGATCGGCGTGGTCCATTGCCTCCATTCGCAAGATGGTAGAACAGAGATCACCGCTGAGGTTTGTGATACATCTGAAAAGCACATCTCGTTTTTCGTCTGTGTCCTTGACCTCCTGGACAAAGAGTGATCGTCAAGGCAAGGCAAAGATGATGCTTTTAAGCGGACCTTGTACGCTTTCAGAATCCCAGACATGAGAGCCGCAATGGGCGCGATGAACGGTGCCTTCCCAGCAATCATTGCAACCTGTCCGACGAGCTCAAGCACCAAAGGGATATTGTCAACCACTAGCTCCACTGTCGTCGATTTTGCGTGATCACTGGGCGGATCAGTTGCCGAGTGAATTCCACGCCCCAGCGAGGTGGCTAGCCCCGCCGGAATAGAGGGCGGCATCTCCTGCCGGTGAACCTTTGCACGAATCCAATTCTTGACGAGCTCTCTGCGACGGTCAGACATGGTAGAACGTAGCACGGTGGCAGTGACACGTTGCAAGCACGTTGTGACAAAGATCAATATACATATAGTTCGTGGGGCACGTTACGTTTGGCGTGTCGTCACGCGCCGATCGCTTTGGGCTGGGTAAAAGTGCCGCGCATTGACGCGGCGGTGGCTGTGTTATTGCCGCGCAGCGTTTAACGCAGTCCACAAAGCTTCCCCGGCCTGAACTAATGTTTGCGTAAAGTTTCCTGGTTGGGATACATCGTTTAGGCACAAAAAATTCATGGCTGAAATTTTATTAGTCGGGCTTAGTCGGCCCTAAACCGCCACTATTTCTAGGTGATCCTCGCCCCGTATCCGGGCTCAAGTCAATATACCGGGGATATCTCGTCTCTTATATAAAATCCTGGACTCCCACAGGTGAAAAGGGGTACATCGAGCCCAATTATAAAGTAGAAATGACGGTCTTATTGCAGATCTGACTCTTGGTTGACAGTGCCGCGGCACTAGTATATAACATTTACAACAACCCTCCGCAGCGCTTACCAATGCTTTATCCTTCCTTGAAGCAACTCAAGGAAAGTCCTCCGGAATTTGCTCTAAATAATGGAACCAATTAATTGCAATATGATCTTAGGATCCTCGTGTACTATGTATTCAGGTAATCCTGGGTTCCTTGTTTATTTCGAGGAAGTGTGACAAAATCAGAATGGAAATTGGTACCCAAAGACTGTGAAAGCATTGAAGTAGCACCAAGTTGTCTCGGATGTGACTCAGTGCAGCGGCATATGGTGGGTAAATTGACGCGGCACTGGTCTTGTAAAGCGTGTACATAACAAGTCCCGGCTGGCTGCCGCGGCACTTCAGCACCACATTCTATACAACCTATGAACCTCAAATCGAGTGCAGCAAAATATTTATACCTGTTGCGAGATCTGGGTGGTGCATACAGTATTCGTTGAATTGAGGGTGCGGGTTGAGTGTAATCGAGGAGCTAACTAAGTTGGACTAAATATATTTAAAGAAGACTTTGAGAGGAGACCGGGAGCTAAAGGGGTCTCGGGTCTCTGTGAGTGAGCCCTTGGGAAGACCTAACTTTAGTCTTTAAAGGAGGACAGAGTGCCATCTGATTTTGTCAATATGTACAATATATTGAACTGGAGACGGCATTCACGGCCCGGGAAGCGCGATGGCAAGGGCTGCAGGGGCCACGGCAATTATCTGGGCTGGGTGAAAGTGCCGCGCATTGACGCGGCGTTGCCGCGCAGCGTTTAACCCGATCTACACAACTTCCGGGGTCCAAACCATGTGCGCCTAAGGTTCATTTACTGTAACGCTTCGTTTAGACACGAAAAACCCAGTCTAGAATTTTACTAGTCTGGTTTAGTCGGGACTAGGCTGTACTGGACAGCCCCCGTTTTCGAGCTAAGTGCTGCCTAGCACAAGTGGAAATACCCAATTCCCATCCCAGTGTATCGCCAACGTAAAAATTAAGATATTACTACCCATCTGACCAACTGGTTGAAGGTGCCGCGGCACTATTTACCGTATATTGTCCTCAGTAATATGTGGTATGTACTCGTCCTCGTAGGAGCTCACTGGGAATCTGACAGAAGTATTTGAACTGAGTTTAGCGGTAGAGATAACTTGATTCATTGAAATACCATGACAGGGTTGTCATTTATTTACTACTAGTAATATATTTAAGCAACCGTTCAATTTGAGGACGGGTTAGTCACTCTTGAAAGTTCAAATATGAGTGGGCGAATTTCGTTTACTGTGAACATGCGCAAAAGGCTCCGGATGGGACCGAGCAATCAATAGCTGAACTGTTGACGAGAGAATCGAAACACTCACAGTTTTCCCCGCGTTATCAAGACCGAGGATCACAATTCTGGCATGTTTTTGCGCGATGCCTGGCATATATTAGCAGACACAATGATTGAGATAAGGAATAGCTACCAAGTTGAATGAGGACGTCCCAGAACCAGGAAATGACGGACATCGCAGCGAGTTGTTGGGGGCGGATGAAATCAGGGGGATAACTGTCCTCAGGAGCACTCTGGTCTGGACTAAATACGTGCCGCATACGTGGCTCCTGTCGTCTTAAGGAGTCTTGGGTCTGCGCTTGGATCCACCCGATCCCGCACATCTCGAAATCCCGCTACATTGCCCGCGACAGAGGAAATGTGGCACAGTCTGTGGTCTCTCGAATATACAATCTCCACTGGTCTTGCGGCGAGCTCAGACAACTTCGGAGGTAAAATATCGATCTGGTCCAGCGATTTGGGAAGCCACAGACACGGGAGGGAATCGCAGCGCACGGATAGACTCGTGACCAGTCTGCCATACGGAATGCAATAATTGTGGCGAGCACTATTGCCGTAGGCAAGCACCAACCGCAATCAAATCATGATCCTGTTGAACTTGAGAGACTCACTGGTCTCGGAGATATGGAAACATCTTCCTACCGAGTCACGTCAAGATCACAGATACATCACAAGCCGAGTCTCTCTTTGTTAGACCCAGAATCAAGAAGGATCAGAAGTGCCCAGTGTCGGATTCGGCAGATTCAACAGATCCCTGCTCAATTGTCAATCCCGAGAAGTACCAGTGCTCGCCCATTTTTTTTGCATTCCGTAGACAGACTGGTAATGAGTCTTCGCGAGATCAGCCGATATCCATACGTGCATTTTGGTTTGCTCGCGTCCTCGAGACTCAGTACCGTTACTGTATGAATTTCAGCTGTGCCAGACCATCTTTCTTTCCGTTGTCTAGATGTCGGAAAACAAATTGGACTCTTTTGAGTAGATGATCCGCAATGCGTATGCCCAGATTTCCAGCGTACATCCATGAGAAAGGACTCGACGCGAGGACGTGCATGATCACGGGATCGCGATTCCAACTCCGCTCAACCAATCATCGCATCAATGCATCAAACACCTTTCTTTGTCTCACGCCTCCGCCTCGCCAAGTCTAGTCGCCACTCCTCCATTTCTTTTCCAAATTGCATGCTGGCTGGGTTGGAAGTGGACTGGACCTTGGAATTTAAATTTCCTTCCACTGGACACTCCGGGCCTCAGTTTTCCTGGTTGCCCAAATGCCCTCTAG
The DNA here is from genome assembly GCA_029204335.1 of Mycena vulgaris. NCBI lineage: Eukaryota > Fungi > Basidiomycota > Agaricomycetes > Agaricales > Mycenaceae > Mycena > Mycena vulgaris. Next base: position 146,202 of record JARGYA010000071.1, read on the forward strand.
CAGTCGCAGACTCCGCGCAGATTAATGTTACTTCCAAGGTTTCTCTGGCGTCAATGTCGCTATCTCTGGGCAGAAATCATCCTCAGGGCTGCAACTATCCTTCTAGCTTCTCTGATCCCTAATGCAAACATCGGCTGCACATATGAAATCCAGAAACGAGAACCTATCTCGAATTTCCAGTCAAAGCTGGTATCTTTACGAATATCCGCTAGAACTGCGAGGAAAGTTTCTGTGACGGAGGATCAGAAAGCCCGCTGCGCTTAATCAAGAGATGCATGACCGAATCCTGCACCCACAAATCATCGGGACTTCTACTGCTTTCTCTCTCGAGGCGCCACTTGAAACGAATTTCTGGCATTCTGTCCAACACCGGCACTTCCTGAGCCTTTGAAAGAGAGTTCTTTCTCGATTCTTCCAATTTTATAACTCACGACACGAATCCAAATTCCCTGAGCTCGTGGTACATGAAAGTTCCCAATCGTCAATCGTGCAATATCAACTGTGGAAATCCCCCAATCAACACGTTCCAAGCCTCAACTACGACAGCCGTCCCAAATGAACGGCGATGTCGTGTCGAATTAGCGCAAGTCCTCCGTTTCTCCCTCAAGCTTCGCTCCGGCATTCGTCCGATTACAGCTATTTGATTTAGCATCCCCCCTCCGCCTCAACATTTGTGCAAGCCGGAACTCTTGACGCCTCGCAAAAACACTTCAACCAACAGCTGATACCCCGAATTACGTTTATAAAAGCCGCGTCATTTCTCATTGAATGCGTGAACTCGCAAGGAAGATTCGCAGCATGATTAAGCTGGCCACGCAACAGTTAGTTCTCAACGCCGGCGAGTCGACTGGCAGGAACATTTCAAACTGGACCGATTAAACCGATGGCGAGGTGCACACTTGAGTGCAGATGCCCTCAAGTCTGTGATCTGCCTTTGCAGCTCTTTGTGGAACTTAGGCCGCGGACGGTTTTTTTTTTCCGTTTTAGGATGTTTTGTGGAGAACATTCGCCCTGCGCCCAATTCTCATCAAACCTGTTCGGGACCGATCCCATTCGATTCGTACGGGAAATCCGCAGTGGACGGTACCCTCAACTTTCCGTTCCCACCCGTAAATGCAAACTTCACCCATTTCACCGTACTTCTGGCCAGGACACCTGTACCTATGCTAATTGTTTCCCATTCGAGTCTGTGTTCATCATTTTTTCCCGCCTTGCGGCTTATTCGTCTGCACCGAATGCTGAACTATCCAGCTATGTGGATCCAGTTTCGCATTGAATCTTAGGGACCGCAACACCAAACGTTAGACGTGTACCCTCGTCTGATAACCGCAATATGAAATCCGCCCTCATTCTTTTTAAGTCATTTCTCAATTCTTGCTGGTTCTTTTCTCTGCTCGCTGGTTTGGTCGAGCGGTTCTTTCGCCCAGGAATCAATGGAGCGTACCGAAAGGCACTTTCCGCTTCTGCACGGCTAGTCCTACCCACTCCTTCGTTGGTCTACTTAGAGCGCTCGAGGCACGTGATGGACGCGTCGTGCGTCGCGGTTGCCAGCACGACCAAATAAATCCGAGTCACCGGAAAATTAACTGATTCCAGGACGTCCAGAACATTTGTCCAAATTGTTTTCCGAAGCTTCACCTGCAGTTGAATCGTCGCATTCCGACTTCCTTCAAGACTTGTTCGAGCTGATACCAGTGCGTGGTGCAAGTTCATTGCTTCAGCTTGGTACATACTTTCAAAGTTCCGTCTGATTATCAGAAGTACATAATTGCTTCGAATGTGAGTCTGAAATGATATACAGAAATGCCTAATTGATGCGCACATATACGTAGTAACCCAGGACTTCTACGTAGAAAACCTTTCCACCAAGCCAACCAACGTGCGGAATACCCCTTGCGCAAAAAAGTCAAGATTCAAGTTATGGCCGCTTCCCTGGGACACCACGAGCTCAAAGCTCTCCGCAGCAGGCCATAGCGCACCCTCATCCGCACTCAACACTGCGACGTCCGCGCACCGGTTGGCGGTGCACAGCAGCTGGTCCTCCGAGCCCACGAGCTTCGCGACGCGTCCGGTGAAGTGCGACGCGGGAATCGACACCGCGGGCACCTGCGCTAGAAAGTACACGGGCCCCACGTCTTTCGTGAACGCGTCGAATGCGAACAAGCGCGGCGAAAACGGCGTGGTATCGGAGGGGTAAAAGTTGGTGCGGTTGGCGAAAGTGATATAGGCGGGGTCGAGCGTGCCCCAGCGGATGGGGTCGGCGTCCCTCGCGCTGGTGGGAATGTTGGTGCTCAGCGGCACGGTCGACAGCAGCCCGGTCAGGATGAGACCAGCGAACGGGGAGCGCACGCCGTCGACGATGGCGCCGAAGTTGAATAGGCCGGAGCCGGCGCTGTGCCCGATGCCGATGATTTTGGTGTAGGCCTTGAGCCCGGGAAGGATGGGCGTGCTCTTGAGGTGGCGGGCGAGCTGCGAAAGGACGGCCGCGCCCGTGGGGAGCTGTACGTCGGAGGCATTTGCAGGGCGCGAGCTCAGCCCGACGCCGAGTGAATCGATGGCGAAGGTGGACAAGCCGCTATCGCAGGAGAAGGCCGTGTAGGAGTAGTTTTTGAACTCTTCTATTCCGGGGGACCAATATTGGTTGTTGTAAGTGAATCCGTGCATGAGGAGCTGTAATACATCTGGAAAATATTAGACCCATCGCAAGATCTGAGGACGCGATGTGAACTGACCTGAATTCTCGGGGGTCGTGGACTCTGGGCGACAGAAGACGCCGTAGATGTCGTATGTGTCGTTGACACGGCGAAGACTGCTTGCATTGCTCTTCAGCCCCGCAAACATATCGGTTGGGTCTTTGGGCACGAGGACATCGACGTCAACTGGGATAACTACGGTGGAACAGCTGCAGGATGCACTAGACACGCCGGTGTAGAGAAGGAGCACACACAGTGCGGAAAGCAGCATAATTCCCGCTTGATCCCCGCTGCCTTTTTAGCTACGGGTTCTTATATAGCGTCCCATCAATTTTTTTGGCGGCGATCACATTTTCGTCAGCTGTTTTTGCGTAAAAGCTGCTTTTCTCTACTTGCTTTGTACACCGGGATAATTCCTGGAAACCGGCGTTCGTTATTCGGACCGTGCTGTGTAATGCTACCTACCCACCTCCCCGCCAATATCGTCGGGCCGGGCCGCTGTTCCGCTTGATGGACATGAGTTCATATTGACACTGACTTAGTCGTGGAGCATGAGACCGGAAATTATTTAACAGCTTCAATGCATGCAAACAGCTGAGAATTATGAATACCAGGCTCACTGTGAGCTGGCCGATGCGAAAGCGTCGACCGAGCGAACATTGAGCCGTCCGGTCAGAACGCCAGTCTTCGTCCGAGGAATAAACGTAGCCGGTAGCGGGCTGTGCGTGTCGGCCTTATGTACCCGCTTTTTTGAATGATGTTCCAACCGCACATGGCGGGATCCTTACTTATACCCCATAAAACTAACGGATATCAGGGCGGCGGGACCGTGTCCGAATGTGACATAGGATAAATGAGTAAAAACCTTAAAATGATGACTAATGTACACCAGGAGACAACTCCGAAAGCAACGCTGGTGAATTTAAGGACATACTTGGCGTAGACTCTTGGAGCAAGATTACATGTCCAGCATGCCATTGTTGGGATTGGTAACATTCGATGCTGACATTGGGATATGTGCCTTGCTGAAACTGGAAAATTTCAGCTCCGGCGGAATTTTCCACGAGATCTGAACCGCTCATGTAGTCTACCCAAAGTATCGAACTGCAGGGCGAGTGGAGTGAACACGGATGTACAAGGATTGGTCAGGTAAACCCTGGCGGCAACCCATCGACAATGGCAAAGAGTTGCTGTCGTTTACTTATTTCCGTGTGGGCTTCAAGCCCAAGCCCAGGCTTGGGTCGGGCTCAGCTTCTGATCCCTTGTCATAGTTGGCGATAGTCGCTGAAAGATATGGAGGTCAGGGTAGCTATAGGCAAGGGTACGAGTTTCAAAACTTAGATACACGATGAGCGATGGCGATGACTGTGAAGCCCAAGTTCATCTTGGAATCCACCACATCCCGGATCTTCTCGTCTGCAGCTGTAATGCAATCCATGCTACCGTTGAGAGAGTGTGTCAATAAACGTTGGCGGATGGTTAACAAGCTGACTCGCAGACCCCTTGGCTCAGTGGTAGAGCGTCGCATTCCAGTCCATCCGTTGCGTCGCGAAGGCCGTCCGTTCGATCCGGGCAGGGGTCATTTTGAATACCGGATGTCATCCACACTTGACATGCTCGGACGCCGGTTGCGGCCTGCACTGTTTTTGTTTCTTTTCCTTTTGGTGAAGCGTCGTTGATGCACAATTACTGTAACATTCACACTATATTGAGTCACCGTGCTATGAATTTACGCAGTTAGCGAGTAAGAAAAGATCTTTTGTTGGGCGCAAGTTGGGCGACGCGTTTGGTTCACGTGATCGCGGTTCGAACTCCGCTCCTCCACCTACGTCCACGCTATCGTTGAGCACTTCACATTGAAGTTCACAACATCGACGGTCGTCGCATAGTCACTTCGCCCATCGCCGTTATGTGGCACTCAGCCTAGGTCCAGCACCAGAAACGAATTGAACACCCTGGAACCGGCGGAGTACCAGTCGTACTCAAGCTCCGAGTCCCTGCGACGCACACATATTCCCCTTCCTCCTCTCCAGCCTCGATGTGTCTACCACCCATGCCCTTTGTCCCGTACGCCAACCATGTGCGTGCCGCCGCCGTTCTTGAGGGCTTCCCGCACTAGATACGCGGGCTCCCGGACTGCATGCATCGTTTCTGCGCAGCTCCGCAGTGCGTCCGTCCCCTGCCCTGTGCGCTGTTCAGCTCCCGTCTGAATCTATCGCAAGGAGGCGTCGCATTCTCGAAGCACACCGAGTCGTTTCCAGACCCACACTCGCGAGACAACGACGACACACGGCGCCACAACGTTGACGATCCTCTCCCGCTTGTCCAGCAGCGACGACTACGCACTGCGGCCCTCTCTCTCCCCCTCCCACGCACACCCGCTGCCCCGCCAGAGTACCAGTGACGCGTGCGCCCTCCCCGCCCCGCCCCGCCCCACGAGCTGCTGCCACGCACCGCCCCAGGACCGCGGATATGGACATCGCGCGCCGCGCCGCGGAGCCTTTGCTGCAGTGCGAATGCGGAGGGCCCTTGCCTGCGCGCGCTGCAGAGCGAGATACGGGCGACGTGGGCTCGCGCTGCCGGCAAGAGGGGTGGGTGGGCGACGAAGAGGAGAAGGGGCTACGAGAGAAGAAGGGGTGCAGAGGGAGGGGAAGGGGGGTGCGACGAAGGGAGAGCGGACGCTGGCGCGAGGGACGGATTGAGGAGTAGGACGCGCACGTTGGGGTACGCTACTCCTTCCTCCCTCCTACCTGCGCATCGGCGCTGACGTCGCCCGTTCGCAGCGAGGCGAGCCGGACGAGAAGGGGAGGGGAAGGAGAGCGGCGCGCATGGGAAGAGGGAAGCGAAGGGAGGGGAGGATAGGTAGACAGGCCGCTGAAGGAGGCGATCTGTGGTCGTGGTCAGTCCCTCCCTCTCCTTCAGAAGCGCATCGGCGCTGACGCCGTCCGTTCGCAGCGGAGGGGAAGGGGAAGCGAAGGGAGCCGAGGCAGGGAGGGGCCGCCTCCGGGGGAAGGGCGGGGCCGCGTCCGCGTCGAGTGAGAATGAGAGTGAAGGGAGAGTTCAGCTGCGGGTGGAGGGGATGTCTCACCTCTCGCTTTTGCGCATCGATGCTGACGCCTCCTCGCAGCGAAGGGAGCCGAGGCAGGGAGGAAGCCGAGGCAGGGAGGGGCCGCGTCCGCGGGAAGGGCGGGGCCGCGGCTGCGTCGAGTGAGCGTGAAGGCGCGCGAGGACGGTTAAAGGAGCTAAATGCGCGCGCGGTCGAGGTACGCTGCCTCCCTCCCCTGCCTTCTACCTGCGCAACGGCGCTGACGCTATCCATTGCAGCGAGTGGCGCCGGAAGGGAATGGTTGGGCGGCGCTGACACCGTCCGTTCGCAGTGAAGAGAGCCGAGGCAGAGAGAGGCGGCGTCCACGTCCGCGTCAAGGGCGGGCCGTCTGCGTCTGCGTCTGCGTCTGCGTCTTCGTCTGTGTCTGCGTCTGCGTCTGCGTCTGTGTCTGCGTCTGCGTCTGCGTCTGTGTCTGCGTCGAGTGAGCGCGAAGGCACGCAGGGCGGATGAAGGAGCTGGATCCAAGCGCGGTCGAGGTACACTGTCTTCCTCCCCTCGCTTCTGTGCATCGGCGCTGAAGCCGTCTGTTCGCAGCATCGGCACTGACGCCGTCTATTCGCAGCGAAGGCGCCGGAAGGGCAGGGTGGGGCCGCGTCTGCGTCAAGCGAGAGTGAGAGTGAGAGTGAAGGGAGAGTTCAGCTGCGGGTGGATGGATCTGCGCGCGTTGAGGTACAGTAGGCTGTCTCCCTGCCCCTCTTTACCTGCTGATTGGCGCTGACCCGGCATCTATGCGTGTTTCTCGTCCCACGAAAGTAATCAACGTCCTCACGATCCACGCTTGCCACCTCGTCCCCGCGTATCCCTCTCGAGTCTTCATGCATCTCTGCCAACTCGAGGACCCATGCCGACTTGAATCATTCATTATTGGGTTAGTCCACTCCGACTGCAGCTCGTCAGCGGCCTAGTTCAAGCTACAGCGCAGCCAAGATTTGATTCCCCTCTCGCAATTCACAACGTGGCCCCCCCAGAAAGATCCCATGGCGAAATGTATCGCGGCCGCTTCACATGGATTGATAGGCTGCAGTGTCCGCGGGGGGTCTGGTTAGATTCTAGGTCGGGTCGTGGCCCATACTTTACAGTGTCTGTTTTTTCCTCAATACGCAACGTCTTTATTGGAAGTTTCTCGTTGACTGCTCCCTCTGGTTCTCCGAGCTGCGTATCTCTTCACAACAGCCTCCTCTGACTCTCTCCTCCCAAGTAACCGGATCCCTCCTCGCGTCTCCTCCGCCGGATTTTACCTCAACTCCGCCTACCTTTGTACAAAATAAGGTCTTGGGAAACACATTTTGTCAATTACCACGAAGGAAAGACCCGATGGCGAAGAAATCGCCCCCTCCCGTTGTTCGGAGATCCCAATCAAGTCAGCGGAAGATTTTGGTTCGAATCCAGGTAAGGTCATGTCGGAAGCACTCCATCTTTTTTCTGCGGCAAGTCAGCATGCTAATCCGGTTCTACGTTTTCTGTGAGGTACGTCCTCGAATCCTTCATTGATATTCGAGCCGGTGTCCCTCATTTTGCCCCGCCTTGCGGCTTATTCGGCTCTCTGCATTGCTTCCTACGCGCCGCGTCCAACATTCTTCGGGTCTGCACTGAATGTTGAACTATCCAGCTATGTGGATCCAGTTTTGCCTTGAGTCTCAGGGACCGCGACACCGTTGGACGTGTACCCTCGTCTGATACCCGCAATATGAAATCCGCCCTCATTCTGTTCAAGTCATTTCGCAATTCTTGCTGGTTCTTTTCTTTGCTCGCTGGTTTGGTCGAGCGGTCCTTTCGCCCAGGAGTCAATGGAGCGTACCGAAAGGCGCTTTCCGCTTCTACAAGACTAGCCATACCTAATCCTTCGTTCGTCCGCTCGAGGCACGTGGATGGACGCGTCGTGCGTCGTGGTACCGGAAAATCAACTGCTTTCAGGATGTCCAGAGCACTTGTCCACATTGTTCTCCGAAGCTTCACCTGCAGTTGAATCGTCGCATTCTGACTTCCTTCAAGACTTGTTCGAGCTGATACCAGTGCGTGGTGCAAGTCCATTGCTTCAACTCCTGGTACATACTTTCAAAGTTCCGTCCCATTAACAGAAGTAGTTGCTTCGAATGTGAGTCTGAAATGATATACAGAAACGCCTAAATTGATGCGCACATATGCGTAGGGATTTCTACGTAGAAAATCTTTCAACCATACCAACCAACGTGCGGAATACCCCTTGCGCAAAAAAGTCAAGATTCAAGTCATGGCCGCCTCCCTGGGACACCACAAGCTCAAAGCTCTTCGCAGCAGGCCATAGCATACTCTCCGTCGCAGTTAACGCCGCGACGTCCGTGCACAGGTTGGCGGCGCACATTATCTGGTCCTCCGAGCCCACTACCTTCGCGACGCGCCCGGTGAAGTGCGACACGGGGAGTGACTGCGCGGGCACCTGCTCAAGGAAGTACACGGACCCCACGTCTTTCGTGAACGCGTCGAATGCGAGCATGCGCGGCGAAAACGTCGTGGTATCGGAGGGGTAGAAGAGGGTGCGGTCTTCAAAGGTGAGATAGGCGGGGTCTAGCGTGCCCCAGCGGATGGGGTCGGCGTCCCGCGCGCTGGTGGGTTGGATGGGGGAGCTCGCCGGCACGATGGACAGCAGCCCGGTCAAGATGAGACCGGCGAACGGGGAGCGCACGCCGTCGATGATGGCGCCGACGGTGAATAGGCCGGAGCCGGCGCTGTGCCCGATGCCGATGATTTTGGTGAAAGCCTTGAGCCCGGGAAGGATGGGCGTGTTCTTGAGGTGGCGGGCGAGCTGCGAGAGGACGGCCGCACCCGTTGGGAGCTGTACGTCGGAGACATTTGCAGGGCGCGAGCTCAGCCCGACGCCGAGTGAATCGATGGCGAAGGTGGACAAGCCGCTATCGCAGGAGAAGGCCGTGTAGGAGTAGTTTTTGAACTCTTCTATTCCGGGGGACCAATATTGGTTGTTGTAAGTGAATCCGTGCATGAGGAGCTGTAATACATCTGGAAAATATTAGACCCATCGCAAGATTTGAGAACGCGATTTGAACTGACTTGAATTCTTGCGGGCCGTGGGCTCGGGGCGACAGAAGACGCCGTAGATGTCGTACGTGTCTTTGAGACGGCGAAGACTGCTTGCATTGCTCTTCAGCCCCGCAAACATATCGGTTGGGTCTTTGGGAACGAGGACATCGACGTCAACTGGGACAACTACGGTGGAACAGCTGCAGGATGCACTAGACACGCCGATGTAGAGAAGGAGCACAGACAGTGCGGAGAGCAGCATACTTTGAATGATGTTCCCACCGCACATGGCGGGCCTTACTTACACGGCTATCCCGGGTGTCATCAAATTTTGACGGGTTTGATGGCCGTCGGAATCCAATGGGTTTTCATTGGATTCCGTCAAATATGCAGCCCATTGGATTTCAATGGTCAGGACTCAAGCAATTCGATGGCTAGCCTAAGCCTTGCGAGCCTGTGGTATAGGATATTTTGGCATATAAAATAATAATAAAAATTGGCAAATAAATAATCAATTGCAGTGTATCGTCGCTATCTATGAGTTACAGAAGTGAGGACTCAAGGGAATGGCTCGTTGTAAATGATATGGTAGTATTATAATGTCCTAAACTCGAACAACGGGGCCGACGCTCAAGGCTGCGAGATTACCCAATTGGGACACACGTACGTCCCGCTCCTCGGGTGTGTCCTCGCCACCGGTGGGGTAATGGGGCCAGTGCAGACAGCGGAGGTGGGATCGGTGAGCTGTGAAGAAAGTAAGGGCGGGGCGGGCGATGGGAGGGAAGGGGACATACAGGAACCAGGTATCTTCAATATCTTCTCTTGCCTGTGGATTGTCTTCAATGACTTGGTATTGATATCTTGCAACGAGAGGTACATGAAGATATCGGGCAAGATAGAGAGCCGCTGAGTTTGATCTGGAGTTAGACTTGCAATGTTGAGAGACGACAGGGCTTTGAAGAACATGTGGAGGGAAGCTTCTGAGCTGATCCTAAGCGGCAGGGAAAGGAGGGCGGCCAGGAGGGAGGTCCTGAGCGGGGTCCTGAACGGGGAGTAGAGGGAAGGAAAGAGAGACGGGATTTGATGGGAGCACCGAGCAACCAACATTCATCACTCTGATCACATCAGCGCACGGACCAGTTGATGCGGCGGAGTTTAAAATGACTTAGAGAAGATTTTGTTGATTGCCACTAAGTCTCGGCCAAGACAAAGATGTCGAAAGATGTTCCCCAAAGGTACAAGATGCGAAAGACAAAAGTGCAGTTTTACTGATGGACCAATTGCGACGACATTTGGGATGCACGCGCCTGCCAAGCAGTAGGATCAAAGAGAGAAAAAGGCCTGAGGAGGAGGAGAATGATGGGCTGCGGCTGCGCTTAGGCACTTCAGGCGCAAAAATGACGCGTCAAAGCGTGCAGACTCACGGCGGTCACAGTACACAGCAATAATGATGCGCGCTAAGGAGTCACGTGTAGCCCCCATTGAATTTTCAAAGGTAATTTTAACGCCGGGAGATGGATCATCGGAATGCAACCATGAACCCATTGGATTCCGCCAATTTGCAGATTTGACGGTACCCAGTGATTGTCCCTCATAAATTCAAGCAAAAATCCATTGGATTTCAATGGCCATCAATTCCTATCAAATTCCGATGGCTGACAGGATAGCCGTGTATACATACCCCATAAAACTGTTAGCCGGAGGACCGTGACGCCCCGTCTATTACGTACTCGCACTTCCCATTGCCGTCCAATGATCTCCAATCTGGCCTTTCTTGGTTATTCTCCCCTATATGCTATCGCTCGCAATGTACCTTTGTCCTTTGCCCCTTGTACCTTTCCTTTGCGTACCTGGTCCCTTTAATTTGTCTCTTCTCATACCACTGTGGACCCCAGACTCCGTGAAATTCACCAACATTTTCACTGCCAGGATCAGGGGAATGTCACGTCTGAATTGTTGTGAATTTCGCCCCTTGACCGTGAATTTCACTGTGAGAAATACGTGAAATATTTCACTAACAAAATGGAACTTTTCACCATATCATTTCACTGAGTTTTTGACGGTGAAATTCAAGCCGTTTAAGTGAAAAAGATAGTTTCACCAGGATTCACTCTATCCCCCATCCCCCCACTTGACTACTAACTAACGACTTATCCAGTACCACATAAACTAGCTAACTAATTCTATCACTTAGTGTCTCCGCAGCGGCACGCACATATGCCTGTAGTATAAAATGTCCAGTACTGATGAGCAGAGTTATGTACCTTGCTCCGGGGACCGCGAAGGCTATGTGAAAAACAGGATTCACACTCTTTTGGCGTGAAATTGATTTTTCATGTACTTCGGGTTATCTGAGACACTCTTTCACCTAGATTTCACGGAGTAGGTGAATTTTCCTTTTCACTCCCTTTTTACAGTGAAATGTGAAGTTCACACAACTACACCGTGAAATTCACGGTTTCTAAGTTCCACAGTGTACTACTCATTACTTGCTGCTGTAATACTTAATCTTGTATCTTCGACGCCTTCGAATATAGTGTTGGGAGCCGAGTCAGCCGACTTCTAGCGTGACCTGAGTTCTAACAAAAACTAACGGGCGACCCTGTGCGAATGTGATAGGATAAATGAGTAAAGACCTTGAAAAGATGACTGATGTTACGTCGGGCGCTGTTTTTGATTCCCCAAGGATTTAAAAACCGGCTTATACACGGCGATTCTTAATCTCAGCTCCAGATCTTTACGGGGATGGCGCTGGGCGGAGTCTGAAATTTGGGGCACATCAATCAAAAAAACCCCACCGCACATCACCCCGTACTTACAGTGAATCGCCATCAAATTTTCATCAAAAACTGCCTCGGAACAATTTCCGAGGATCCGGTGCTCCCCTTGCGGTCTCTCTCTGATTCACTGCCCGGGAGCGCAACGAGCGGGCGCCCTACAACGTCTGGAAACGAGACTAGGTGATTCTTGGCGATCCTAGGCTCGTCTAATCTCGGGTCCAGATGTTAGGGGGTGACGATTTTGCCAAAATCCAGACGGATTTTATGGTGCGGCTCCGCGAACGCGGCTACCCAGGACGCTGGCTCCAACACGTCTTTGAGGAGATAAAGTACACGGTCGAGCGCCCAACTGCGCTCAAACTCGTTGTGCGTAAAAGCACGAACGGGGACCATGCACTCCACGTCCTCAAGCTTACCCACAATCCAGTATGGGACAATTTAAATTTGAATCCCATCTGGCGCGAGTTGGACGAGACATGGAGGGAATTCGGGGCCGGCTACCCTGAATTCCAATTCATGGCCTCGTTTAAGAAACCTCCCGCGCTGGGTGACCGGTTAAATACCACGAACCGAGACACGTTGGACACATACCATGCATCAATAGTGACACCCGTTTAGTCCTGCCCGGCAGCGCGCTCCTTCGGATTTCGAAAAAAAGCAGAGTTCTAATCGTAATCAGTGTCCTCTGATAATAACGCGACTGTACTTGCCTGCAAACCTGTTGAGCTTCGCTCCAGCGAGCACCCGACTTCAACGAAACCACCGCTATTTCTGATCCGTCCGGGATCTAAGCGAGGTTCCTTGATAGCCGGCGGCATTTCCAGAAACGTTCGCGCTGATCATAACCGGTAATCTCTTGCGTATGCTAGCGCTTGGGAATTAAAATGACAACGTGAAAACCAGAGCGACGCAAGCAAACGTTGAGACCATCCCAGGAACTCCGGGAGCTTCGCGCCGGCGCGTTTGTTAATTACCAGTGGTGATTGACAAAGATTGATCTGGTATATATATAGGGTTTACGCCACCTGATGAGTCCTTTGACGAAACGTTGACCTTCAACGTAGTGGCCCCGTTTCCAAAGTCCTCTCTAGCATCCACCTGCCCCCCTGCTTGCTTGGCGCTTCGCGCCTCACTCGCTCGGTCCCCAAACCGTCAAATGTGGTACTTTAGCTCCAAAATGAGGAAAACATCGGCCGCAAGGAATGTAATGGCCACAAGTACACGTCATTCGTGGAGTTAAATGTCCAAATAGTATTTTAAGACTATTAGACTGCCTCCCACATCAAAATACGCCCATTAGGGATGTGTACCACAGGTTGGTGAACACATATGAGCGCGAAAGATACCTCCGGCGACCCTACGTTGAGCCGCAGAGCTATGTCGAGCATTTATAATAGCTATACAGAATATTTGGAAGCCTCAAGCCCGAGATAATCGGGCTTTTGCGGTCAGAGTTCGTGCAAATAAGGTATACCATATTCAGGCCATTGTATCATAAATAGAATGCGGAAAATTGATTTTGGGCTACTAGGGCTCCAGAATGGATGGTAGGCGTGGCCTGAACAATTTTCACATCAATTGGTGGTGTGGAGGAGGAGGAATAATAAAAGAGAGTACAAGCGTGACATGATCGCACCCCTGCTATACAATGTACACCAGACGTTATAGGGCAGCGTTCCTCCATCATTTTCTCATCAAAATCTGCCTCGGATCATATTCCGATTGATCCTATTCCTCCTTGGCATACTTGGCGCTACATACAGTGAACGCCCGCGAGCGCAGCGAGCGAGCCCTATAACGTCTGGAAACGAGGCTAAGGCTCGTCCCCATCTGGCTACGCACAAAAATCTGCAACCAGTGAGTCCGAGATGAACGCGAGGCTCGGACAAGAGGGAAGCGGGATTCGAAAAACGGATATCGGGTCTAAAAGTTTTTTTCGACCCTCCGCCAGACCCCCGCCCCCCCGCCCCCCCCCCTGTATCCGAAATTTTAATGCCGAAACTCCTTTGGGCTCGGAGGAGGAACGCGCCGCAGAAGCCTTGGCGTGCCACCGGAAACGCCAGTGAATGGGGTACGAGCCCTGGACCTCACCGATTAGAGCCCATTCCTCTTCCCACCCCTCGATCCACGGTTGAACTTGTCAACGACGCGTTGTTGTTTATTTGAATTTGATCAACGCGTTTCGGAGCGGAGCTTGAATCTGTCACGCTCGACGCCTCCCCCCCCAGAACGCTGCGACCACGTCCCGGCAAGAAATTTCTGGGAAGCCAAAATCGTTTTTTATCCCCCATTAGACCCCCTGAACTTTTGTGGGGTTCTGGGACCAGCACGCACACCAGACCCCCGGCACTTACACCTATAGCCTTGGGTTTGATGGACCGGCAACTGTTTCTCAGTTGCTTCCCCTCCACGTATTCCTTAGATATTTGGTTGATATACACACTAGTAGTACATGAATCGATCCCGGAAAATTCCGGGGGTATAGAGGAAGAGGGGAAATGGAGAAACTCGACTTTCTGACCCATTGTGCACTTTCTGACCCGTTGGGTCTAATAGTATACAGGCGCGGTTCGAAACCCTCGAAAGTTGAAACTACTGTATAAGGCTCCAACCCTTTCCGTTTTTAACCGCTTTTAAACCGTTTCTACCGTTTAGTTTACCGTTTAGTTTACGGACCCCAGTAAACAGTCAATAAACGGAAAAGTAAATGGTAAACAAGTATTTTTTTGAGAGGTAGGGATTAAGCAGGGATTGGTCGACCCCTTAGCTCAGTGGTAGAGCGTCGCATTCCAGTCCATCCGCTGCGTCGCAGGCCGTCCGTTCAATCCGGGCAGGGTCACCTTTGAATACCGGATGTCATCCACCCTTGACATGCTCGGACGCCGGCTGCAGCCTGCATTTTCTTTTTTGGCTGTGAGGCGTCGCTGATGCGCGGTTGCCATTCACTTTCTGTTGCATCACACGAAATTGTGGGCGGCGCTATGAAGCCCCGCAGGTAGCGAGTAACTCAGTGAGAAAAGATATTTTTGTTGGAGGAACTCTTTTCGTCTACTTCACGTGATCGCGATTCGAACTCCGCTCTGCCGTACGCTGCCTCCCGTATTCCATGGCAATTCCACGACGCTCATCGTTTTCACAACATCGACGGTCGTCCCATAGCTCCATGTCTCGTCGCTTGATCTATCACGGTTGTCCCGCAAAGAGCCTCGGTCCAGCAGCACCAGATACAGATGTCTAACAGCCCGGAACCGAGTACCAGTCGGCGCTCAACGCCCACAGTTTCCTGACCGCATCGCGGAGAAGTTGCCCGCGGATCGAGTCCCTGCGACGCACACTGGGTAACCAACGGTGGTGCGTGCTTGCAATCCCGCCGTCCCCGCATCGCGTTAATCCTTCCTCCTCCTCCCGTGGTCAGTCCTACGCTCCTCGGCATCGGTACCCGTGTACTGCCCATCGCAAGACAACGCTCTAGCCTCAATTTGTCTACCACCCCTGCCCTTCGTCCTAAATATGTGCGTGCCGCCACCGTTTTTGTGATCTAAACTAATACCTCTCTCTAGAGGTCTGCTCGCACCAGATACGCGGGCCCCGGACCTGCACCTGTCGAGGCGCATCGTTTCTGCGCAGCTCCGCGGGACGACCCCTGCCCTGTGCGCTGGTCAGCTTCCGTCTGATTTCCCTACAGATCGTAACGCTGGCTCCCTCCCCTCGCTTCTGCGTATCGGCGCTGACGCCTCCTCGCAGCGAAGGAACCAGAGGGGAAGGGTTGGGCGGCGTCCGCATCGAGGGAGAGTGAAGGGGTTTCGCAGCGGGTGGAGGGGCTGGAGCTAGATGCGCGCCCGGTCGAGGTACGCTGTCTCCCTCTCTTCGCTTCTGCGCATCTGCACTGACGCCTCCTCGCAGCGAAGGCGTCGGAAGGGAAGGGCGGGTCAAGGGCGGGGCCGCGTTAGCGTCAAGCGCGAGTGAGAGTGAAGGGAGAGGCCCGCAGCGGGTGGAGGGTGGAGGGGATGAATTCAAGCACGCTGAGGTACGCTGTCTCCCTCCCTCGCTTTTACGTATCAGCGCTGACGCTGTCTGTTCGCAGCATCGGCGCTGACGCCGTTCTTTCGAAGCGGAGAGAGCCAGAAGGGAGGGCTGGCCCGCGTCTGCGTCAACGGTGGGGCCGCGTCTGCTTCAAGCGAGAGTGAGAGTGAAGGGAGAGTTCAGCTGCGGGTGGAGGGTGGAGGGGATGAATCTGCGCGCGTTGAGGTACGCTGCCTCCCGCCCTTCCCTTCTGCGTATCGGCGCTGACGCCTCCTCGCAGCGAAGAGGGGCGAGCCGGCCACGAAGGATCCCACCTCCCAAAAGGACGAGCACGGACACGATACCCAAACGGACGGACGGCAGATACATGCAGTGCTCTCCACGCGGTGGGATTCCTTGCGGGGGAGAATGTGTGCGACGGCATCTTCCAACGGAGGCGTCAGGATTGGGCCGCGTGGAAGGAGGAGGAGAGCGTGTCAATTCGCGAGGTGTCGATGTCGATGTCCCTGCGAAACTGGATACCTGGGCAACGGCGGCGATTCGCAGGGCGCGGGAGCATGGGAGAGGGTGGGCGGTGGGCGGTGGGCAGAGGGGGTAGGATGCCAATAGGAGGGAAGGAGGAGACACGCGCTGGTCGACGAGCGCAATCTGAAGTGATGTAAAGTTGACGCTCGCGAGACCACAAATTCAAGTAGACTTTGTCGTCGAATCTTGGAGAGTTGAATAGCAGATAAGGAAGCGTAATCTTGGGGCAGGAGCCGGAGAAAGAGGAGTGAGAGTGAACCCATGTCAGCGATCAGCACGTCTCCAGGAAGGTCGCGCTTCTGATCTGCAATGGACAGCCGTTCCAACGCCGCGAGAGCAGAGAGGCATTCAAGAAGGTCTGCTTACTACGTGATGAGGACATGACGCACTGGCAGGGCGAGGACACGGAGTTGGTCGGGGATCGTCGGGTGGCTGGGAGTGGGAACGCAACAGCTGGTGTCACTGAGATTCGTGCGGGAAAGAGTCGACGGGTGGGCTGTTCTGGTTAGGGGAAGGACGCCACGGCGGGAAGAAGGAAATATACACATGACCATCCCCGTCGTGAGGTTGGGTCCAACACGCAGATTCGGACGCACTGTCGCAAAAGTCTCGGGAGATACTGAAAGTAGCTATGGGGTCATTCTTTACTTGTCAATTTCCTCAGTTAGAGGTGCGCGAGAGATGGAGTTGACGCTCTCCCGCAGCAGTATTGCGGCTGAGAGTCTCGCCATGGCGTAAGGGATTTTACATGCGCGCGTGGTTCTATCATTTGTTGGGGAATTTGATTAAATCGAGGCTCAATATGGGCGCGTCGGCGTAGGACATATATCTTTTCTCCCTCAATGAGTCAAATCTACGCGGGAATGAGGCAAGGAAACATGTGGGCGACGAATTGACTTACAGATTGCGACAACCCGGGCCATCGGAGCCCTGGAGCTACGTCAGCACCGAAATGTAATATAAACCGGAATTACTGGACCTTCTTCATACCCCTGCCGATGTGCGACGGAGCACATGAAGATTTCTATTGCACGAATGCAATGGAGAGGATGTTCGCCCTGGCGCAGCGTGAGGATTACACCTATGCAATACAACCCCAAGCACAGAACTCACCTTCCCTGTTCCCTGGTCCAGTCCAAGATGCCCTGCGAGCTCCTCCTTGCTTACCGCCCCAGGCACGTCAATCTTGGTCCCAAGGATGAGTACTGGAACTTTCGAGGACGCCTCAAACGCTAACATATCGTCGAGCTCGGCTTTGCATTCAGGGAACCGTGCAGCATCGACGCCAATGTTAAGGCTCCAACCGTTTCCGTTTACAAACGTTTGTAAACGGTTTAACCGTTTATATTAACCGTTTAGTTTACGGACCCTTGTAAACGGTAAACAAACCGTTTGTAAACGGTTTAAACGGTACTTTTTTTTTTTGTGTCGCAGCGCTGGCCTGGCGTCCGCGGTGACTTACAATCGCTGCAACAAATGGGCATAAAAAGCTTGCCACGCAAATTTAGTGCCGCATCCTTCCCTCGGCATGCGGTAGTTCCACAAAGTGAGCTCAGAACGGGCCGCTAATGCCCGCACCCTGTTCGAATTTGCTTTGGAGGCTTACAAGAAAACCTACGATGAAAAGCACCGAAGCAGCCAGAACAGCCGACCCAAGCCAGCACGAAGTACTAGCCATTTTCTGGATGATGTATGTATGCTTGACGACGGTGAAGATAATGCAATCCCACAGCAACCGGAATATGAACGGTTTTATATCACCGCACGTATGGCCGCGGCGAAACTCACGGTCCGTTGATGTGGTGGAAGATAAGCCCCATCAACTCCAATTTTGTTCCTTTGACTTACTCAAGTTACAATGGGCAGAAGCATGAACATGATTTCCCCGTCATCGCGTTGATGGCCCGAGACTTCTTTGCCATTCCAGGGACCAGTGTCTCTGTGGAGCGACTCTTCTCGGGATCACGGCACTTGTGTCATGAAAATCGATCGTCTCTGCATGCCGACACGATAGTGCGTGCGATGCTTACCAAGATGTGGATAAAGGCGGGGTTGTTAAAATTGTAGAGTCCTAGTCAAAAAAAGTTGGCAGAAAATATACCGTTTACAAACGATTATAACCGTTTGTAAACGTTTACGAACCGTTTTCGTTTAGTTTACGGGAATCCGTAAACGAAAACTAAACGGTTGGAGCCTTAGACGCCATCCACAACATAAATGACAGCATCCACTTCAGATACGTAGTGAGTAAATACAGAAGTTGTAGAAGTAGAAGTGATCCAGTAGAAGTAGAAGTGATCCAGTAGAAGTAGAAGTGCCGCAGTAGAAGTAGAAGTCAAGGCCAGTAGAAGTAGAAGTCGAGGCCAGTAGAAGTAAAGTCAGCCCAGTAGATGTGCGCGATGTGTGACAATCTGTGACATATGGTGCTTGCTTCTCCCATTGACGCGCCCGACGCGTCTCCCAATCAGGTAATCTGTGGCCACCCATTGTAAGGATGCAGGCCACCCAACGAAATCCACTGTGATTTTCTCCTCCTCCCGCCATCCTCCCTGGCCCCAATGGACGAAATAGACCCTACCGCTGCGCAGAAAATAAATCAAATTGTAGCGGCTGCAGGTGAGGAACATCTGGCGGCATACATAATGCAGGTATGCATATCTATATAAGAAATGAGAACCCCTTGTGTGGGCGAGACAAGATAATTAGACAAACATACATTCGTACTGGCCCCAGAGGCTCCAAATGATGTAATCTTCTCCACGGTTCCACCTAGATGTTGAAAGCTCCACAGGTACTCCACCTCAGTGTTCAATTTCTATTTATAACTGTTCAATGTTAAGTTCGGACATCGCGCTGGGTTTCTCAACGAACATGACACATGCTGGCCAACTGCGACCTCTCTTTCCCAAATCTGGCTCACAGACGAGGCCGGAGCCGTTCAAAATTGAGGTAAAAGTCTTCATGACAGCGAATGATCTCCTTCGACGGGCTTTCAGCGAACATTTCAAGATAAGGTGCCAGTTAATTTTGACACATAGGTACTGGGTGTAACCGAAAAAGTACGCTTCTATGTATCTATGGATTGTCGTCATTGATTGCATACGGTGTCTAGGCTAAGCAGGAATCTGACGACGCACGATGGGCCAAAAAAGGCGCCGGCAAAAAGAAAAAGAAAATCGGGGACAGGTACGACTTCAAGCGCAATCTTCCACCGCATTTTTGACATTTCACAATCAAAGTCAGAGCTCCTTGGTGGCCCCCAGTTAGTGAATTCACATAGATCTGCTGCCCAGCGGGCACGACGCCAGCGGGAACTTGCAGAACAAATAGAAGAGTTGCTGCAAGCGAAAGGCCGTAAAAATATAGGATCTCGACCACAGACTTTGCGGAAAAAGGTAGAGGAAGCAGAACGGCGACTTGAGTTTGATGCAGTTTGCGGTGAGTGCAGTTACAGAGCACAGTAGTTCTAGAATTGTGACATGACGAGCGGATCCAACTGAGGCTCTTGATCAAAGCATTGGACAAGGAGTTTGAAATAAACAATCCCCGACGAGAACAGGTACAGGCCAAGTCGTCGTGAACAGATGTTAGGATCCGAGGAGTATCACCGAATGCTATCTGTGGCAAAGCAATCTGAACGGGAACGCCAGCAACGCGGAGAGAATGTTTGTAGTCTAGCATAGTTATTTACCAATTCCCATTTCAGTGACTCCTAACTACAGGTGAGCATAATTTCAGTATGTAGTGTAGTTTGAATACTGTTTACTCAAGTCGGCCGCGAGGAGCCAACCAAAGGTTGGCGACGAGCGGCACCTTCAAACTTAACATGTCTTCGGATGATTGTGAACTTATATCTACGGCAAAGCACTCACGGACTTACTTCCTTATTTTCTCACCATCAATTTGTTCACAAGACCGCGAGGAGTCAACCGGAGGTTGACAACGAGCGGCGTCTCAGGAAGTCTAGACAAAAATCAACCTATATAATGTAAGCATCGGAAACCCGATTTCTCCGTAGCATAGCACGGGTAACTGCTAGTATTCTATCATTTTCTCTTGTTCTGCGCCGGAATTTACCTGCGAAATCTAGATGTTTCCGCCCCCGCTAGTTGCTCTACCCCAGCACCCCGCACCCCTTCCACGCATAGGCCAGTGCCAACACCAACACCAATGCATTCCCTGGCAGCCCATCAATTCTCTCCCATCCCACCTGCTCCTCTCCCAGTACAGTCCAGTTCACGCGACTCAAGCATACACCCGAGTCCTAGCGCGATGCGATCATTACTCAGCTCTCCCCCTCGCTCTAATGCTGTCGATATGACGGACTCCCCACCTCCCGCACCGCTGCTCCGCCACCACCCATGTGCGCGAGGAAATTGAAGGAATTGACGCGCAGGTGAAAGCCCTCGAGGAGAAGAAAAAAGCCCTTCAAGCGACCAGTGGCATCAAGAAGACGAAAAAACAAGGGGAAAGGAGAAGGTAAAAGCTCCCGATGAGAACGAACCGGCAGGCTTGTACGAGGATATTCCAGACTCATCGGACGAGGCGGGTCATGGGCTAGCTCCCATCCCAGCAGCATACACGGAGCAGGCCGCCTTCCTAGCAGCTCCGATGCTATCTAATTTCGGATTTCAGCTCGATCCGGCGCTGGAACCTTCATTCCCACCGGGCGCTGGTTATGAAAATCTAGATGAAGCTGTACCTGTTCTGATTTTCTGGGAATATCCATAAATATTCATGTCGGTTTAATTCTGTACAAATGGGAGCCTCACAAAGCTCCGTAGTCCATCTCCAAATATTTGCGGAATTAACTACGCCGCCCCCCCACTCTCAGGTTCAAATGTGTCTGGATCAGCATTATTGCCTGATCGGGTAACTGGAGGGCGGGAAGGGCGGTGCCCAGGTGGCGGACGGCGTGACAGTAGAAGTGAAAGCTACCAGTAGAAGTCGGGAACTATGGGTGGAAGTAGAAGTACAGCTCAGTAGAAGAATGAGCCACTTCTACTGGGATTTCAAGGCGCAGTAGAAGTAGAAGTGACTTCTACTTCTACAGTTTTGGTCATTCCTCATACGTAGTCGGGCCACAGAAGGCGGGCTATACGGGCGTATTCAATGAGACCAGTTCGCTGAGAAAAACGGAAGTACGGACCGCCCCTATGTGCCCCAAGTTCGTAAGCAGAGACTCTAAGTCTCCCGATCATGAACCCCTCCCAAGCTGTGTCATATATCAGGCGAGCCGTTTAACAACGAGATGGGCGTACTCTGCACGGTCGACACGATGAGTGGGCGAATTTCGTTTGCTGTAAACATGCGCAAAAGGCTCTGGATGGGACGATCGATCAATAGCTGAACTGTTGACGAGAGAATCGAAACACTCACAGTTTTCCCCGCGCTATCAAGACCGAGAATCACAATTCTGGCATGTTTTTGCGCGATGCCTGGCATAAATTGGCAGATACGATGAATGAGAAAGGAGTAGCTACCAAGTTGAATGAGGACGTCCCAGAATCAGGAAATGACGGACATCGCAGTGAGTTGTTGGGGGCGGATGAAATCAGGGGGATAATTGTCCTCAGGAGAACTCTGGTCTGGACTAAATACGTGCCGCATACGTGGCTCCTGTCGTCTTAAGGAGTCTTGGTCTGTGCTTGGATGATCGGGGACAACGTGTCGTCCACGTCACGAGTCCCGATCCTGCCCAACTTGAAATCCCGCTACATTGCCGCTACATCGCCCACAACAGAGGAAATTTGGCAGTCTGGTCTCTCGAATATACGATCTCCACTGGTTTTGCGGCGAGCCAAGGCAACTTCGGAGGTAAGATATCGATCTGGCCTAGGAAGCCACAGACACGGGAGGGAATCGCGTGGCGCGGAAGACAAGGCGATCGCGGCCACACAACAATGTTCTTGGGCTGAGCAGAGAGCACGGGCGGTAATTAAATGCGAGGTTGACGGAGTCTAGAGCGAGTCGACGTGTGAATCACAGAGCGCCTTTGAACGGAATTTAGCTTGGCTGTGAGACGCCTGCGCATGAGGATAAAGAAGAGACTCGCACATGATAGTGAGAAACGAGTCTCCGACGCTTGAAAGCGAGATAGGATCCCAGCGCACAGGCCGTTGAAATACCAGTCAGGTTGATTGATTTGATGCACTCAAGCTGATGCAATTCATGTACACAAGCTGACTGCCTATTCTCCCCACAGTGGATATCAGAATGATACACGACTGTAGCACCAACCCCAATTAAATCCTGTTGAACTTGAGACACCCACTCACTACGTTCCGGCATCGCCTAAACTTAGAAATTTAGCCGAGTCTAGCCCAAGTCTGGCAACGATCGATCAACCAGACAGATCAATAGACACTTCTAAACAGACCTATTGATCTGTCTGGTTGATCGATCGTTGCCAAACTTGGGCTAGACAGAGTCTAGCCCGCTAAGTTTGGGCGATGCCGGAACGTAGTGACTGGTCTCGGAGACATGGAAACACCTTCCCATCCCAGTCGCGTCAAGATCACAGATACACCACAAGCCGAGTCTCTCTTTTGAATCTGCCGAATCTGACACTGGGCACTTCTGATCGTTCTTGATTCTGGGCCTGACACAGATCCCTGCTCAATTGCCAATCCCGAGAAGTACCAGTCTGCCTGCAGCAATAGGGCTCCCCCATTTGTTACATGCCGTATAGACAGACTGGTAACAAGTCTGCGCGAGGTCAGCCGATATCCATACGTGCATTTTGGTTTGCTCGCGTCCTCGAGACTCAGACAGTACCGTTACTGTGTGAATTTCAATTATTTCAGATGCGCCAGACCATCTTTCTATCCGTTGTCCAGATGTCGGGAAAAAAATTGGATTCTTTGAGCAGCTGATCCGCAATGCGTAGGCCCAGATTCCTAGCGTACATCCATGAGAAAGGACTCGACACGAGGACGTGCATGATCACGGGATCGCGATTCCAACTCCGCTCAACCAATCATCGCATCAATGCATCAAGCATCTTCAGCTCGCTTCGCCAAGTCTGCTAACTTGAGCCGCCACTCCTTCATTTCTCTTTCAAGTCGCATGCACTCTGAACATGCGAACGCTTTGCGCTGAATCGCCTCCACCTCTCGAGGAGCCGCAACATCTGAAAGACTGGGGCATGTTTCCCGGCCATCAGACTTTGAGCCGTCACAGAACCTGAACGCGGGAAACCATCTTTGAGCTCCAGATTCCTAACCTCGCATCGTCCTGGACATAACCCCGTCGAGATCTTGCGTATCAGTTTATTTCACCTGTCGAACTTTGGACTCAATTTCGGAGGTATTTAACAGGCTGCCTACGATGGTACCGTACCGGTGTACCTCCATCCCCCGCAGTTAATCTCGGAGCCGGTTCAGCATCCAAAGCAGTGGCGGACCTCACTGCCCCCATTTTCACCAAAGACTGGACCATGTCGCTTCTGCCCGATCCCAGCTACGACTCGGAACCGCCGAGTTTTGAAGAGCAATTCCACTACTGGGTGGCAGTGGGTCCGACCATCCCCTACGCGGGAGACGTCCAGTTTCCCGCCGGGAGGGTTGAGCCCGCGTGTTATACTGAACCAGATCCCGCGCTCGAGGGCCCGGATGAAAGGTATATACCCACGACGCTTTTTCCACACTTGCTTACCTGTTTTCCGTCGCTTCCAAGTTTGCTCGGTGTTCAAATACCCTTGGAACCCCTGGATGCAGACCTGCTCTTTAACCTGCAACACCAGTTCCCACGCAATCCATCCTGCGCATCGCAGAATCCACACCTGATTATGGGTACGCGCCGCTCTCGGCGAACGAGCTCCTAGCAAATAAGTAAGCAAGGACTTGGGCGCTTCCCGTAACTACTCACACTGTTCTGTAGGTTCGAGTCGGGCCCCCTTGCTGCCCCGTCTCCCAGCAAGGACGCGCTGCGCGACTTCGATTCGGCGCTCGAGATACTGCGCGCGCTGATCCCGCGATACGTGGTGGATATCGATAGACTGGAGTCGCGCGCTGAGCTCCGAGTCTACTCTGGGTATCCGGTGCATCCGTGGCAAGGGAGGTGCGTGCGACCTGCAGCGGTTTTCGTGCTGGCTCACGCCGTGTTCAAGTTGCTCTAGCTTCAAGCTTCAAAGCGCCGCTGAGAGCGCAACCTGAACTCAAAGGCGAACCAGCGTCGGCTATGTCCAACCAGGAATTCGAGCAGCCGATCCAGACATTAATGTCTAATGGCGGATTTCGCCTCGAATGCGGAGGGGTAGCTTATAACCACGCGCTCTGGGAACCCCACGCCCTCGATGACGATGCGCTGGACACTGGCTTCATTGGTGGAGGAAAGCAGGGCCCAACGGTGCTCGGCGATGCCTGCGATCACCCTCCTCTCTCCTATGCGCGTTCCCTGCCCCTGCTAGACCGCCCCGGAGTGGATCCGGCGAGGAGGACGCGCGCGCGGAAGCGCAGTCGGACGTCGGGGGCCATTGTTGTGGAGAGCACGGATCGATAAGTGCCGCTCAATGCAACCTTATTTGTCCCTCGTCTCCCCTCCCCGCTGCGGGTATTTTTTTATTTCAGGTTCAACATGCTTCTCTTCGTTCGTCTACTTAAAGCGCTCGAGGCACGTGATGGACGCGTCGTGCGTCGCGGTTGCCAGCACGACCAAATAAATCCGAGTCTCACCGGAAAATTAGCTGATTCCAGGACGTCTAGAACACTTGTCCAAATTGTTTTCCGAAGCTTCACCTGCAGTTGACTCGTCACATTCCGACTTCCTTCAAGACTTGTTCCACCTGATATCAGTGCGTAGTGCAAGTTCATTGCTTAAACGTGGTACATACTTTCAAAGTTCCGTCCGATTATCAGAAGTAGCTGCTTCAAATTTGACTCTGAAATGATATACAGAAACGCCTAAATCTATGCGCACATATACGTAGGAATCCAGGACTTCTACGTAGAAAACCTTTCAACCATGCCAACCAACGTGCGGAATACCCCTTGCGCAAAAAAGTCAAGATTCAAGTCATGGCCGCTTCCCTGAGACACCACAAGCTCAAAGCTCTTCGCAGCAGGCCATAGCACACCCTCCTCCGCACTCAACGCCGCGACGTCCGTGCACCGGTTGGCGGCGCACAGCATTTGGTCCTCCGAGCCCACGACCTCCGCGACGCGCCCGGTGAAGTGCGACGCGGGGATTGACACCGCGGCCACCTGCGCAGGAAAGTACTTGGCCCCCACGTCTTTCGTGAACGCGTCGAATGCGAGCATGCGCGGCGAAAACGCCGTGGTATCGGAGGGGTAGAGGGAGGTGCGGTCGTCGAGAGTGATATAGGCGGGGTCGAGCGTGCCCCAGCGGAGGGGGTCGGCGTCCCGCGCGCTGGTGGGAGGACTGGGGAAGACCAGCGGCTCGGTGTAGATCAGCAGGCCCGTCAGGATGAGACCGGCGAACGGGGAGCGCGCGCCGTCGACGATGGCGCCGACGTTGAATAGGACGGAGCCGGCGCTGTGCCCGATGCCGATGATTTTGGTGAAGGCCTTGAGCCCGGGAAGGATGGGCCTGCTCTTGAGGTGGTGGGCGAGCTGCGAGAGGACGGCCGCGCCCGTGGGGAGCTGGACGTCGGAGGCATTTGCAGGGCGCGAGCTCAGCCCGGTGCCGAGTGAATCGATGGCGAAGGAGGACAAGCCGCTATCGCAGGAGAAGGCCGTGTAGGAGTAGTTGTTGAACTCCTCTATTCCGGGGGACCAATATTGGTTGGTATAGCTGAATCCGTGCACGAGAAGCTGTAATACATCTGGAAAATATTAGACCCCTCACAAGATCTGAGAACGTGATTTGAACTGACCAGAATTCTCGGGGGCCGCGGGCTCCGGGCGACAGAAGACGCCGTAGATGTCGTATGTGTCGTTGACACGGCGAAGACTGCTTGCATTGCTCTTCAGCCCCGCAAACATATCGGTTGGGTCTTTGGGAACGAGGACATCGACGGCAACTGGGATAACTACGGGGGAACAGCTGCAAGACGCACTAGACGGGCGGATGTAGAGAAGGAACACAGACAGTGCGGAGAGCAGCATGATTTGAATGATGTTCCAACCGCACATGGCGGGATGCTTACTTATACCCCATAAAACTAACGGATGAGTAAAGACCTTGAAAAGATGACTGATGTACATCAGGAGACAACCCCGAAAGCAACGCTGACGAATTTAAGGGCATACGTCATTGTTGGGATTGGTAACATTCAATACTGACATTGGGATATATGCCCTGCAGGAAAAAATCAGCTCCGGTTGAATTTTCCGCGGGATCTGAACCAGAACTTACTCATGTAGTCTACCTGAAGTATCGAACTGCAGGACGAGTGGAGTGGTCACGGATGTACAAGGATTGGTCAGCTAAACCCGGGCGGCAAAACGGAGGAGAAACGCATCGACAATCACTGCGTTCAGTCCGCTAGCCGGGCTGGATAAAAGTGCCGCGGCATTGCCGCGCACTGACGCGGTACTGCCGCGCAGCATTTAACTCAGTCCACCAAGCTTCGCCGGCTCCAACTAATGTTTGCACATGGTTTACTAACTGCAATACATCATTTAGACACAAAAAACCCATAGCTCAAATTTTGCTAATTAGGCTTAGTCGGCCCCTCCACTATGTTGCAATTCTCGCCAGTTACACTGATTTCCCTCAGTCTGAGCCTGAGGTCTGCCCCGGACCGAAGGCAGTGAGTAATCTAGATGTTGTAACTGGAATATTACTCCAGATTTGACGGTCTATCAATGCTTATTGAATGTCCGAGAGCAGAAGTGCCATTTAACTGAGTGACAGGCTGGGTAAAAGTGCCGCACCTGACGCGGCACTGACGCTGCACTGACTGCTGCTCATGCAAGATTCAGTCATTGCAATACATTGTTTAGACACAAAAAACCGAACACTCAAATTTGGCTAGTCGGCTTAGCTGGAATTAGACAGCGCCGCTCATGCTGAATTCTCATCTATCACACTCGGCCTGCAACGTTTACCAGGTCCAATTTGGTGGAGCTGGGAAGCACTGCCACTCTTTGCAATTCAACATTTCGACTATATCTGTTGCCATGCCAGTGAAGCGGTATTCGTGATCTACCTCTATCATATAAAATTGAACTCTCGATCAAGAGGTACTCTGGAGAATACTGAAAGAAACAAAGTAGATAAGTATCCCACGGCAGTTGCAGGCTCCCGAATCAAGTTCGCTTACTTCCATCGTGCGCTCAAGAAATCCAGGTCTAAGATTTGACCACCGTAACGTGAATTTCCGGGTGATCTCGCGTGAGATGAATTGAGACGGTATATTTCCACCTGCCCCAACTTAGGGGGAGGTCTATCAAGTGTAATACATTGTTTGGATTCAAAAAGCACTTCATCGACTCGGCTTCAACCACGCAGGATACCTCTGACTAACCCACGATATTCCAGGTTCAAGACCACGACTGCTGCCCCGATTCTTAACACTGTCAGTTCACGGTACGTAAGTCCAACTTGATTTCTCGCGGCGTTCATCGCGGTAATTAATTATATTTACCTGTATGCCGAGGGAATACCCAGTCGAAAGACATATCAAAAAGCGTGCAAAATAAAGGAAGTTTTTCACCGATATTTTCACTGGCAAATTCAAATGCTCAAACAGTGTGTTGTATTTTTGTCTCATTCAATTTTGAGGTTCAACTTGGGTTTGCCGCGAGAGAATCCAGACTTCCCACCCCCAGTTGACCCAGATGGACACTTAGAATACTTCATCCAAGCTTTATAGCAGTCCAGCACATCTCTAGGACTTGATTCTGCAGTACAATTCATGATTAAGGTATTTCCCATGTGGCTTAGTCGGGCTTAGTTGGAGCCTTAATTTTCCCCCTCTCAAGTCTCTGCCTGTTTTTTCATATAGATACCTTACCCTAACACTAACCGCTAACCCTAATCGCTAACCTCTAACCGCTAACCACTAACCTCTAACCACTAACATCTAACCACTAACATCTAACCCTAACAGGCTGACCCGAACCGCTAACCTGTAACCAGCTAACCCGAGCCTAACCGGCCAATCTCGGCAAGCTGTTGATACCATCACTCCGTGGTGTGCCGAGGAGTCGCCGCTTGACAAGCCCGGAATAATAACTCATGAACTTTCATATAAAGCTATCAAAATCACCAGCTTTCACGAATTCCCATCAAAGTTCCAAAGTTTCGCAAAACTAAGCGAAGTAACGAAGTGACGAAAATGGCGCGGACTCTTGTGCTCACCTCCCGCACACATGTCTATCACTGGACAGTGTCTGCCATCCCCGTCCACGGTGCAACAGAACACGGGAAGTTGTCAATGAACGCTCTCCCGGCCCACTCATCGAGGCTGATGTTCACGGCCGTATTCTTGTGCGTCCACAAACCTAATCTCGCGTAAAGACACTTATGTTTTGCAGGTTTATGTAACCAATGGCTTAGAGAAAGATGGGACGTATGTATTTCAAACTCTCCGAGTCTTGGCGTTCGTGTATTGACTCCAAATCCTTTAGCTTGATTCACTGGTGCACTTTTTCTTTTTGACTCGAGTCTTCTTTGCCCTCCCAGTAATCTCTGCGCACAGGCATATCACAGTGCTCCATTCCTCCCGGCGCACTCCTCTATAATTTCACGTTCGGCGGCTTGACGGGGACGACATGGTGGCAGTGAGTGTTCTTCCCTCTCCCTTCGGCAAATTCCAGTCCTTTCTGTCTTTGATTCATATCCCGAGAATACACTGCTCCCATTATTCTTCGCCTCCGTTTCGCCTTCCTCTTCTCTCTTTTTTTGTTTTTGTTTTTTGTTTTGGAACGTTTGGATAAGGAAACTCAATCTGCAGGAGCCTTTCAAGCTCGCGCACTTGTGAGTGAGTCGTCATCCATAAGTATGCCACTCCACGTGTTCAAGACCAGTTGTTTTTCAACGCGAGTGGTCCCAATTTAATTTTGTCAGTTAGGAGTCGGTCACGCCATAAGGCGCCATTGACTGCTTTTGCATCACACGAACTCGTGGGCGGCGCTATGAAGCCCGCAGTTGGCGAGCAAGAACACGTCTTTTGTTGGGATAAACTTCGTTTCGTCTGGTTCACGTGATCGCGATTCGAGCTCCGCTCCTCCACCTCCGTCCACGACAGCGCGATCGTTGAGCAATTGACAACATCGACGGTCGTCGCATAGCTCCATGTCTCATCGCTTGCATAACTGTGCGGCAATCAGCCTAGGTCCAGCAGCACCAGAAACGAATATCTTTCGTTCCTCGTTCTGAACAGCGGAGTACCAGTCGGCACTCAAGCTCCTCCCCCCAACGCCAGTTTCCTCGCCGCATCGCGGAGGACTTGCCCGCGAATTGAGTCCCTGCGATAGCCACCGGTGGTGCGTGCTTCCAATCCCGCCGTCCCCGCATCTCGTTGATCTCTTTAATATTCTTCCTCCCCGTGGTCAGTATCGGTCAGTCCCACACTCCTCGGCATCCGTACCCGTGTACCGCCCATCGCTCCAGCCTCGATGTATCTATCACCCATTCCGAGCTAATGCCTCTTCTCTAGAGGTCTTATCGCACTAGATACGCGGGCTCCCGGACCTGCACCTGTCGAGGCGTATCGTTTCTGCGCAGCTCCGCGGTACGTCCGTCCCCTGCGCTGTGCGCTGTTCAGCTCCCGTCTGATTTCCCTACAGAGATCGCGAGGAGGCGTCGGGTTGTCGGCCTCGCAGCACGATCTCCGCGGCCCCGCCTGCGCTTCTCGCACCATGCGCACCGACACCTCCGCCTCGCGATCCTTATCATGGGCGCCTTATTCCTCACAGCGCCCTCCGTCCCATCTGGTCCTCGCATCTACACCCCCACTCGCGGGACGACGACGGTACACGGCGCCACACTGTTGACGATAATCGATAATCTCCCACTCTTCCAGCAGCGACGACTGCGCACCGCGGCCGTCTCCATCTCCCTCTCCCTCCCCCGCACACCCGCTGTCCCACCAGAACCCTCGTTCCGCGTGCGCTCTGCCCGCTCCGGGTCCGACGAGGGCTCTCCCTGCCCCGCCCCGCCTCACGAGCTGCTGGCCCACGCCGCTTCAGGACCGCGGATGTAGCCATCGCGAGCCGTGCGCAGAGGAGCTCCCTTGCCTGCCCGCGCTGCAGAGCGAGATACGGGCGATGCTGCACTCGCGCTGCCGGCGCGCCCAGACGCAAGAGGAGTGGATGGGCAACGAAGAGAAGAAGGGGTGCAGAGGGAGGGGGAGTGGGGCGCGAGGAAGGGAAAGCGCGCGCTAGCACGGGGAAGGGAGAGCGGGCGCGAGGCACCGCGAAGGTGAAGCGAAGGGAGAGGAGGGCAGCGTGCAATGGGAGGATAGGTGGAGACGCCGCTAACGGAGGCGATCTTTGGCCATGGCCGAGGTACGCTGTCCCATCCCTCTCCTTCAGAAGCGCATCGGAGCTGACGCCGTCCGTTCGCAGCGGCGGGAGCCAGAGGGGAAAGGGAGGGAGTAAGAGGAGGGCGACGTCCGCGTCAGGTGGCGCCGCGGCTGCGTCGGGTACAGGCGAGAGAGTACCGCACGATGGCATCTGCGCGCGTTGAGGTACCGTACGCTATTTCTCTCCCCTCCCTTCTACCTGCGCATCGGCGCTGACGCCTCCTCGCAGCATCGGCGCTGACGCCGTCTGTTCGCAGCATCGGCGCTGACGCCGTCTGTTCGCAGCGGCGGGAGCCAGAAGCGTCCGCGTCCGTGTCAAGGGCGGGGCCGCGTCTGCGTCGACTGAAGAGAGTCCCGCAGCGGGTGGAGGTGGAGGGGATGGATCTGCACGCGTTGAGGTATGTTGTCGCCTCCTAATTGCCTTCTATGCATCGGCGCTGACGCCTCCCCTCAGCGAAGAGAGCCGGACGAGAAAGGGAGGGAGTAAGAGGAGGGCAGCGTCCGCGTCTGCGCCAGGGGCGGGGCCACGTCTGCCTCAGGCGAGAGTGAGAGTGAAGGGAGAGGTCTGCAGCGGGTGGAGGAGCTAGAGCTAGATGCGCGAGTCTTGAGGTACGCTGTCTCCCTTTTTGCGTATCGGCGCTGACGACGTCCGTTCGCAGCGGAGGCGCCAGAAGGGAAGGGTGGGTCAAGAACGGGGCCGCGTCTGCGTCGAGTGAGAGGGAAGGGAGAGTTCAGCTGCGGGTGGAGGGGATGGATCCAAGCGCGGTCGAGGTACGCTGTCTCCCTCCTCTCACTTCTGCGTATCGGCGCTGACGCTATCCATTGCAGCGAGTGGAGCCGGAAGGGAAGGGTTGGGCGGTGTTGACGCCGGCTATTCGCAGCGACGGGAGCTGGAAGGGCAGGGCGAGTCAAGGGCGGGCCGTCTGCGTCGAGTGAGCGTGAAGGCACGCGGGGACGGATGAAGGAGCTAGATGCGCGAGCGTTGAGGTACACTCGTTCACCCCTCTCTCCCTTCTACCTGCGTATCGGCGCTGACGCCTTCTTTCACAGCTCGCAGGGGACTTACGTCACGCATGAAGCTCACACTCTTGCGCTATTCGCTGGCAGTCCTCCGTCCTCCGCTATCCGTTCGCAGTTCGCAGCGCGCGAGGGATCCCGCCACCCGAAAGAACGAGCACGGACACAATACCCAAACGGACAGACGGACGGCAGATACATACAGTGCTCTCCGCGCAGTGTGATTCCTTGCGGGGGAGAACGTGCGTGGAGGCTGCGAAAGCGGCGCAGCGGCGGCTTCCAACGGAGGCGTTAGGATTGGTGATGAGCTCTTGCGCCGCCACGTGGACGGAGGAGAGCGCGTCGATTCGCGAAGTGTCGATGTCGACGTCGGAGACTGGATACCTGGGGCACGGTGGTGGCGGGAACCTGGCGTAGCGGCGCGGGAGCATTGGTGGGGCGGTGGAGAAGTGAGGGGCGGAAGGATGGGGGAAAGGAGACACGCGCTGGACGACGAGCGCGCGTGCAAGGGTGTTCCGCGGCCTCAGTGTCGGCTTTGGTGTCAGCGGAGGCACGACGGATCACCTTCGGTCCACATCCAAATGCAGCACCCCCCATCACGATCGACGCGCGCGGGGCTCGGCGGCGGGGGAGTGGTGCGGATGCGCGAAAGGGGCCGGCGCGATGTCGCTGTCAATCCGCATGATACGCCTAATCCTGTCTCCTTGTGCGGCGGCGACTCGGCATCGCCGCGAGAGGGAGCGGGCGCGGACGCACTGCTCGACGACCTCTTGAAAGGGCTCCATCAGCGCATGCGTTTATTTCCGAGCTCCGACACCGCTGCATCCACGACCCCCGGCTGGGCTGTGCGGTCGTTTCTCCGTGGTACCGATGTTCTCACTGCGATGGCTGGAAGGAGGGGTGGGGGCGCGTTTTATGCCCGGATCTCGCTCAAATCCATTAAAAGCAGACCATTGATCTCTCCTCGCTACCTAACCTTACTGTACGCTCCTCCGTATTAGTATGAGCGAGTATATTGGTACCTGGGACACTCACCACCATCGCGCCAACAAATCGCATCTGCAAGATCATCATCTCCTCATCTCTAAAGCATGACCAGATAGACGGCTGGCACCAGTTCGATCACATCCTGGCTATGCTGCCCACAAATCATATCCCGTTTGTCAAATTCGAGATGTGGACCTATGAGTACGATCATCTCCTGCCGTTGCTGCCTGAAATGAGTGAGAAAAATTTGATGAATGAATTGGTCATATTCAGGCTTAATAACCTCATATAGCCGTGGTAGCTGCTCCGTACCGATCCTACTCATGGTCGGTGGTTTAGGTAAGCTCCCTTTGTTCATAGACTGATTTCGGCGAACCTTACCCTCTGACACAGAAATTCGTCGACACAATGTGATATTGGGAGTCGTACCGTTGCTTTTCCGGTGTCGAAACCCAGATTTTTTGTAAATTTTCTTGATCTAACCAAAGTTTTGCCGAGAGCTTGATAGTTTTGGTCGATTCTCTGTTGGACAAGTCTCGGCCTCATTCGGGATACAAAGATTGGGAATGGTCTACCATCCGCCCCCCCCCCCCGCTTGACTGCGTGTTAGGCATGTCCTTGATTGTCGCTGACCAAGTTTATCGAAAGAATCAGTGTTAAACGGATTTTATAGTGAAGCTGCGATGTATTGAAGCTGGAAGAAGGCTGGTCCATGGCTAATACCCGCAGTCGCATTCTCCACATCTTTAGCCCGGGTTCTACACTGTGCGGTGAGCAAGAGGGGAATCCTGTCAGTGGGTGCGGGCCATCATTCAGCACAAGCTTGGCGCCGTCAATCTCAGCTCCGACGGTCCACGCTATTATGCCGGTATTGTTGAGATCTATGCTCCAAATGGAGTACCCAGCGTTCGTCGGCACCGGGTGTACGGGGCGTGGAACTTCGGTTTCGACGGCGATCGGACGGCCAACATCACACTGGGGACAAACAATGATGCATGTGTAGGTAGGTAGGTAGGTAGCATTACACGGCACGGTCCCGCTTAGGAACGCCGGTTTCAGGAAGTATCCCGGTGTACTACAGGCTTATTATGTACACCATCGTCCCTGACCTCTATATTTCTCCCGAGTCGAGCTCACGCACCCAGTCTCCCTTCCCGTCGTAGAACTCAGGTGAAATATAAAAGCAAAATTGAGGAAATGAAACACCGATACCTCTTAGTCAGCTAGTCTAAAAACCGGAGTTGCGTAAAAAACCTGAAGAACTTCATGTGCAAATTTCGCCACGAGGGCCACGGTCGATCCAAGGGGGTGTCGGCTTTCGAAAATCGGATATAGGGTCGAAAAGTTTTTTTCGACCCTCCCCCAGACCCCCCCCCCCCCCCCTCCCCCCCCAAATAGGGAAGGAGATTCCCACGCCTGGCTCGGTCATTTTCGGCACGCTCTCGGAAGTACCCAGCATTATTGTTCTGTCTACGCCAAGGCGTTGCTACTCCTTCTATCGCTACTACGGTCATATTACGGTCATTTAACCATGCCTCCGCCTCTTCACACTACGACCGCAGTTTGGGCACGGCAGAGTGCTGGTGTTGTTAAATTCTTGTCCTCCTTTCTGGAAGGGAGCTCAGTGGTCATTTAGGAATAACCATTGCTGAGATTACCTGCTTCTTTTTGTTCTTCGGCATTGACGGGGGAGAAGGCGGCGTGAAAATTTCTGGGGCGCGTGATACATGCACGTGAGCGTGATCCGAATTGGGACGAAATCGCCGAACCACAGCACATATGACTTTTGGGCGCCACAAATCGTTAACCCAGCCCTCTATGCTATCCCAATATCATTTGGGAAGTCTTTTGGATCTTTTTGAACCTTGTTCATACTACATGATAAAAGTTTTTTTCAGCCGCCCTCGGGACCCCCCCCCCCCCCTATATCCGAAATTTTAATGCCGACACCCCCTTGGGTTGATCTTTCGTGCACCATGGATTTAAAGAACTCGATTGTATCAAGTTCATCCATGAGACGGCGCAAGGTTGGTGCAGTGGTGAAGAGTTTGGCCAGGAATGCGGTGCGCAGGGACATAACCTCGGGCGAGGCGTCGCAAACTAGCAGGGCATGTTCCGGTGTTTCAACCTTAATTTTGCAGAACCGGCATACACGTCTTGAACGATCGTCCTCTCGTGGTTGCAAATGATCCCCGTATCGCAGAACTTCAACGGCCAATAGATGAGTGGACAGCAGCAGAGAAGTCAGAGCTTCTCTGTGTTTCTGAGTCTTCACCATTGATAAATAGTGCCGTAACCGAAGCGTTTGCGGTGCAGGAGGTTTGTCTTTCTGTGGTTCTCGACGTCCCTGAATCAGATATAACTTGTCCGATGAGTCGACTTCGCCTTGAAT
Organism: Mycena vulgaris; assembly: GCA_029204335.1. Lineage (NCBI taxonomy): Eukaryota > Fungi > Basidiomycota > Agaricomycetes > Agaricales > Mycenaceae > Mycena > Mycena vulgaris. Next base: position 181,174 of record JARGYA010000071.1, read on the forward strand.
CCTTTTTAACATTAACCCGTCAACCATTTTTGCGTATTCCATTATGGATTTAGCCGTAGCGTTCGCAAAATCAGGGGCCGGGCATGGAAATGGAAGCTTGGAGGCGGCAGACATTAGATCCCTTGCCCAAGATTTCTTGCCCATCGCAGCCAGTTTAATTGAATTGGTCACTGCGGCACGGGCATAGTGAGTGGGAAGGAGTTCTAATAGGTACTGCAGATATCCAAGAGCAAGGATGAAACATCGAACTCGGAGAGGTACAATGCCCGTTTCCGTGTATAGCGGGATAAGCATGGAGTGTCCATGGAGATTGAGGATTTGTCGGATAAAAGAAACTTGAACTTCGCAGAGTTGCTTCACGTGAACATCTTCACAATCGAGCGAAATTTCGCAACCGTGGGTAAGATGACAGTCCACGCGCGCCATGTAGAGCAGCTTAAGTTCTTTGGGAGTCAGCCGACCGGTTTTATCCTCAATTGCCATGATACGATGCACGCAGTATCTCGCAGTGCCTGCCTTAGCTTTATAGTGATCCTGCAGAAGATTTTGAGTATCGGATCGTAGATTCACGCCGACATATTTTTCCTCGTTGGTAATCTTGAGCACTTCGTTTCCGAGCATGAAGACGGGTGGGGGATTGGGTACAAGGCCGAGTATCAAGATCACAGCTTTTAACATGTTGATCAGGATGAAGTTCAGGGCACACCAATCCTGGAGAGTTTTTAGCTTCGCGCGCAGACCTCTCGCAGACAGCGAGATCAAAAGTATGTCGTCCGCTTGTGCCATCATCGCTATTCGAGTATTCTCCAGTACCACATCGTCCAGGTCAGGCAGCATTACAAGATCGGCCATGAATAAATTCCAGAGCACCGGCGATGCGGGGTCTCCAGTCAGTAAGCCAATCAGTGCTTTGAACTCGCCGGATTTGGAATCCCCGTGCTTGACGTAATAACCCATGGTCATGTATGTCTTGCGGAGCCAATCCGACACTGGTCCTGCCATCCCTTGTCTCGCAAACTTCAGCCACATGGTGCAGTGGTCCGTCGACGGAAATGCGTTGGTTGCATCAATAGCCGCGACATAAACTGTCTTCCCATGTGCTCGCGCCCAGTCACGTACGCAACGGAGAACGAACGGGTTGTTATTCGTTCGATATTTCTCGCGGAAACCGTTCTGCCAGTCCGGAATTAAACCTCGCGCGGCAGCCCATTGAGTAATGCGGCGGTGGATCAGGGTGAGAATTTTCAGAAAGCAGCTTTCCAGCGCAATGATCCGATAACTATCCGGAATCTCGCCTGGTTTCCCCTTCTTGAGTAGACCTATGATTGCCGTTCTAAGCCAGATCGAAGGACTGTCACCCCGTTGCACACATTCGTTGCAGAAGTGGACCAAGGCCTCGTTAGGAATTCCCATGATATCTGTGTATGTAACAGCATCATCTCCCGAGGAGCTGTCCACTGAGTGCTTAAGCAGATGGTCTGCTTAAGCAGATGGTCTTTAACCCATGCCCCGTCGTCTTCGAGCCATTCCGCAGAAAAGAACCGCTCTGGGGTAAGATCAACAGTATTTTCCGGGATCAAGGTGGCCAACGTCTGATTTATTTTGTGTTGAATCTCGTCAAACGCCTCGGGCATCACCTTTGGCGGGTTCAGACGCTTCTCGAAAACTTCCCGTAGCCTTTCCGCTGTGACTGCGATGGGAGCGGGTTTGGGGTCAGCCATGCGCTTGACTTCTTTCCAGAATACCCCGCTTGACGGTGCGTTCAAGAGTTTATCCCTGTTAGCGTCTTTGATTGCCCCCAGTCTATCACGTCCTCGGTGTTTTTCCGGATATCCCTTCCTGGTAGGCTTCGGGGGAGCATCCGTGACCCTGTCATCTGGGAGGTCCACTGTCACTTTTTCCACGTCGATTGGGCGTGCCCTGGGCTCGGAATGTGTTGGCATGTTGCTATATATTGGAGCCGTGTTGACTCGCGCGAGCTGACTGCCAGTTTTGGCCAATGCCTTGGCTGCGATGATATGACCACTGGCTGTGTTCATCTTCTTAATGTGCAGGAAATGGACCGGCGCGCTGCGTTCTTTGATCAGTGCAGTCATAATTTTCAGTAGGTCTCCATTCGGGCATCTCCATCCGCGCGCATCGTTCTTGAAAGAATGAAACTTTGCACCCCGGATCGCGTATTCTGAGCGCGTCGATATCTCTAGAGACTGGTCTGGATGAGCTAACTGGAGGGCCCATATAACCGCTGTAAGTTCTGCTCGCGCGTTATTTTGTGTACCCCAAACTCGAACGGCTTTGTTGCGTTCAGCATCTGGACCCCAATATATTCCGGCGCCAGCACTAGCGGACAGCTTCCCAGCGTTCTTACAGGTTCCATGCACGGTCACTCTTATTCGACGTGTTTCCATCATAACCGGGCCGAATAAAGATAGGCATTTCTTTTTCTCGTCTTTCCCAGCTTCCAGTGTCTGTATCAGGAGTCGGTCTAATTCTGTCTCTTGCGGGAACACGACATCAATTTTGCGTCGCTTTGAGCGATGTGCGTCGGGATTGTTTTGGAGGTTAATCTGCATCTTTATCTCCGTCCGCAGTGCCGCATGGTCGTGCTTCCCGACCCGATCACAGACATGAAATGACAGGACATTGTCGAATAGCGAGCGCAAGCACAGCATATAGTCAATTACGGTGCTCCGTGTCCCTTGGAACGACGTGAAGTTCCCGCTTTCCGGGCCAAAACGAGTTGCACCGTTGACAAATATCATGTCATAGTCCCCGCATACTCTCGCAAGCCAACGACCGCGAGTTGACTCCTTTGGATCTTTTGACACGCGATCTGGGTCTTGTGGACGCGCTTTACGAGATCCTGTACGTGCATTTATATCCCCCATTAAATCCACTTCAAATCCACCCATATACGCCAACGCAAGGGAGTTTTCAAGGGCCTGGCACGGGTCGGAATCCAAATTCCCCGCCCACGGTGTAGACTCTGGTAATATGTAGACATTATATATGAGGAGGTTCTCGACCTGAATGACCATAAAATCAGGGCCCGAGAGGTCCTCCCGTATTTTGAAAGGAATTTTCATTGCAATCACAGCAGCGACGCCTCCCCATGATTGATCGAATGAGCTCTTAGGACGACGCGTGCGCGAGACAATAGTATAGCCCGGGGGTAGGTCGATCGTATCATGCTGACTCGGCCGAAGATGGGTTTCACTGAATAAATTAACGTCGTACTTCTCAAGTTCGGATCTGAATATCGGGCAGCTCATTTGTAAGGCAAAAGCACTGTTGATATTCCAGCTTTTAATAGTTACTGACTGCTGGGTATCAAAGCGGTGGGTAGAAGGTAATAAAGGTACGATAGGTACGTTTTGGGCATCAGGTACGACACGGGGTGAATAGGCACGGGGGCGATTTTTTTCGACATTAGTGAGCGGGTAATTATGAGCTGCCCTCAGGCATTTGGGCGCGCGACGACCGACGACCACGCACCCGAGCGCTGAGCCATCCAGGTGTCGATGAACCAGCCGGTGGAACCGGCGGACTCAAAGCCGCACACGATGTGCTCGGCGTCGGGGCCGCGACGCGTGAAAAAGGCGCGCATGTTGGGGGACGAGGTCATGCCCTCCGCAATGATCGTGCGGGCCTCCGCGTTGATGTTCGACTTCCATTTGACGGGCCCGAAGATGAACTCGCGGGCCGGGTCATTAGGACGACGAGCGGGTGCGCTGGGGGCGTCGGGTACGGCGGCTACGGCGGCGGGGGGCACCATGTGTTTAACACATGTGGTTCGCACGTGGTCGCACCTGGTAAGTTAGCTGACAAAGCACACATAATGCACCTTTGGTAGACAAAGAGAAGCCAAAGGGAAGACAAAGAGCAGGCAAAATTCTGGGGCTGGGGGAATCTGCCTGCCCTTTGTCTGTCCTTTGTCGGTGCTTTGTCTGCCTAAGGTGCATTATGTAGGCTTTGTCCGCTGGCCTGCCAGGTTTGAACCACATGCAAACCACATGCGTTGGTCTTTGCCCCTGGTGTCATCTTCCCTGGTTTGCTCGAGGTACACGCGGATAGTATTCAAGCCGTTCCGTACCTGTGCCTCATTATTGAGGGTCATGCGAATGAAGTGTTATACATACCGCAACATCAAATCACCCCACAAACGGGTTCGTGAACTGCTTGGAAGTAAGGCACGACGACGTAGATAATAGCAGGCCGTCTTGCACTGCAAAGCCGATGTCGCCCTGGTCCTCGAGCTTCCCGTCTACAACGAAGCGCATGGTCCTGATGCCTACCTCGGCGTCCAGCGAGAGAACGGTGCAATTTTCTGTGCTGAAAGAGACCACGCCGCGCGATGGAGGCCCCCGGTGGAGGTGGACACCCGAAGGGGGGAGCGAGACATTCTTAGTGTCGCCGACGTGATCATCCCACAACATATTTACTATGTGAGTCTGATCCAACGTCATGTTCCACAGCTACAGCCTGTTAAATTATTCAGCGGAGATGGTCTTCAAAACGTATCCGAACTTCTCCAGAGAACTGCGGCATATCACAGTCAAAAATCAGCTCAAGACCGGAAGGTTTGACCGGAAGAGGTGTGATGACCTCGGTGAGCTGCACACCCCTGGGCACGGTATCGAGCATGCGTGCGAGCAATTCCGCGTAGGTCGATGAATTCGTAGTGTCGTTCAAACCCACAACCAGTGGATTCTGTGTCGTGCCCGAAATATATTCTGCAGCGCTGTAGGATCTTCGGTGCGCACATTAAACACATAGTTGCAGGTACTCACACGTTGTTGTCGAAGATCACAAAGGTTGAGTCGAAGTGCGCGACGGAGAGCGTGTCGGTGGTGTCGTTGAATTCAGTCGGATAATGCCGCGTGTTGAACACCACCGAATGTGTGGCTGGTGACGATGAGACGTGTGGTGGTGGAATTCATCCTTCAAACAGTGCTCACCCGCATACAACAAGGCTGCTCATCTCAGTCTATGTGAAACCTTGGCGGGCGAAAGAGTCGATGTGTGATTGCAGGTCTTGTTGCGGTTGCGTACCCCAGGAATATTGGGCTCCCTGCGTCCACGCGTCCCCCGTAGAATGCGATTTCAGGGCCCCCACTTTGAATAAAGTTTAACCAACTCGTATGACAGACGCTGGAACCTACCAGTTCTCGATGGCAAGGAGTGCTCCAATTGCGAGGGCATCGGCAACTACATACATAGAAGGTGGGTAATGATGTTTAAAGCTAAGTTTAATGAACACCTACCGGAAATATAGCGGTCGGCCATGTCGATGAGGACGTTTAGGGTGCTGGAAAACCCGTCGCCTCCGTTCTACGGATACATGACTGGTCGTCAGTGCCTCGCTATTTCCACGGGGCTACATACCTCCGGGCGCGCCTGCTCCTCTGCGAAACGAATCGAGGCGTCTAGGCCTCCGGTGTCGTACATGACATTGTGCGTCGCCATATCATGATACACTTACAATATCAGTTGGCTGAAAGATTTGAGCCCGGTGGACTATGTCTCACCGTGCGTATCCAATCCGCGGTGTCGGACCTCCCTGAGTCATTGACTCATTTGAAGGGACGATAAAGAAATCGATATCGCAGGGATTGACAAAGCTAGCAAACCCTAGGTTGTGGCCGAAGTTCAGCTGAGGTGATGGCCAGACATATCCGTTCACAGTCGCAAGGAGCGCAGGGAGAACAAGACGGAGCATTTCGTGGAAGAAGAAGAAGATCAGGTAAAGTGGGTCAGGTCAGTGTGTTTGTAGTCTCTCCTAGACAGATGCTTCAACATATGCAGCTCGTACCTCGCTTGTTGAAGTCTGTTGGTTACCGTGGGGGTCCGATCAGGGGATTCCGTTATTACCAATCATCCGAGTTTGAATCTGAATACATTTTGGTTGCAACTCACTGCATTTAACGTTAGCCACTCAGAATACATGCACACATGTTTCAGCATCGATAAAGGCCTTCCAGTATTTTCCATAATTCTATGGAGCCCAGATTTCGACTTGTCATGTTTTCTGGTTGTCAGGTCACATGACATTTAATATGTTTCTCTCGCCCGTTTTACCATCTCTGAGTGTTCAGTGAGCCGCGTCACGCGTCACCTGAACACTCGGTCGAAATATTACAGTACAAAATAATCGGTTGAGCCTCGTCTACGTATCCTGGAAATCTCGGATGTTGATATTCATGTTCGCAGACCTCAAAAACCCTTCTCTACACTTCTGCGCGAAGAGATTGACCTTCCCATCTCTGCACGGCATCATGCAGATCGCGCCCGACAACTGTGCCAAATAACAGCACAAACAAATTTAAATCGCGAGAGCGCTACACGACCCTTGTCCGCAATTCCTTGGGTGGAGGAGAGTTTTATATGGAGCACATTATTCTCCTGAAATTTCAGGGCCAACGAGTGCCATTAAGGAGTCAAACAAGCGAGTGTTTCGCTCCCATGTACTGTTTCGTTTGTGGGTTAGCGACTGTATACAAACACTTCAACATACGACGCTCGTACCTCCCGTGTTGAACAACACAGTCAGCCCTTCAAGACCCACAATACAGAAACACTGTTCGTAGCTTTGATAATATTAATAGATACTGTGAACAGCCAATGCGTGCGTGACGGAATTTTACGTGGAAATTCCTCAGTAAATCAAAATGCAGTGGAGAAAATTGAGGCTTGAGTGCCCGTAATCAGTGGCAACTTTCATTTGAACTTGAGAAAGGGGAAAGAAAACAGCTGTGGGTCAGCAATTTTTTCCGAGGAAATAAATGTGAACGCACGGAGTCATGGATAGCGACAGCTTGAAATGTTGCTTAGGTGGAGAATCCCTTACTGGCCAGCTGGATTTCCACTAAACTGGGACACAAATTTTATGAAGTGCAGGCCGATAAGTAATTTCTAATCTTTCCATCCGCATTCTCATCATCATCACTGTACTTGGGGGTTAGGGCCGTTGCAACGCACGGCATGTACTCATACTTATTTGTTTTCATACCTTATTCAATGCTACATCGGCTCCTGATACACGTCGTATGCATCACTCAAACTCGGAACATACAATGATCTACCCATGAATTACTACCACCATGGTTTGAGTGGCGTCTTCTGTTAGGCACGTGTTCCGTGCCACGGTGCCAGCAGCGGAGACAGCATTACAGACCGTCGTATTCCCACTTGCCGCCGGTATCAGTACCATCATGGTTCGAGACACTTCCGCTCTCCCTGATAATCCTAGAACTGAACTGATTATTCCCAGTATAGATGATCCCCCGGAACCTATGACAGTTCTCACCCGCTCCAATGTGTATTGCGAGGTCCAAATTTATTAGTACAGGGTCCCCAATGGACAATTAGAGGTTCTAAGGGACATTGTCTAACTTAAAAGTATTAATCATCCCATTCCGGCATTTAGGACAAGCCTGATTTGAGTTCCCAATTTGCTGGGAAGCCAGCCAGTGAGCTATAGTACAAATCCAGCGGTACTTATCTCGTGTGCAGAGGTCGCTCGGGAAGCTTTGTGACCGTATGACTGCGAAATAAGAGATATCGGCAAGACCCAGATGAGGAGCCAGCAGTAGAGAACGGACAGAGGTCGAGCTAGCACAGATGCCTCGTCCAGGGATGGCAGCGGCAGGTAACAAGTTTGGAAAAATCCGGCGAATGGAAGCCGCGCCGATTCACAATGCAGGTTGGTGTAGTGGAGGATCTTTGAGGCGGAATCAGCAGATGGTGTGATATTTTAAATTTTAGGAAGCCCGCTTGAGCTCGGCGGATGGGTAGCAGATGGAAACAGAATCAGAGAACCTAGCCCAGAACTTGCCATAAGATAATGGCACCTGAGGCCAAAGGGACTGCTAGGAGATGGTCGTGCGCCGGACAAATGCCAGCGAGAGGCTGCGAGGCACTTCCCACGTTTGCCGGAAGTTCGGCATGCCGGCGAGTGCAGATTCCCGCTCCTCCTCTTTAATCACGCGTAAAAGTCTGGCTCGAGCCACATCTTAATCACGCCGGTGATGAGCGGGGAAAAAAATTGCGACCGCGGCGCCAACAATGTAAGACTGCAGTGGACAAGGAAAAGAATTGTACTCGCCGGGCTCGAACCGGCGCCCGATTTGACCCATTTTTCCAAATGCCGAAAGCCCCGAAATAAAGCCGATGCATAGCCACTAAATAGTCATTAAATAGGTGACTCAAATAGCGGCGGTGCTTACAACACAGCCACTATTGGCCGTTGTTGAAAAATTGGTCAGGCTCCAATGTTCAACCTCAGGCTCAATGCGTTCGGTTGGTTTCAGCTCTCGAGCACAATGAGAGCAAGTACACTTCCCTAGCACCCATTGCTAAGCATCTGCCTCTCCGCTGCAACAAGCTTCCGATTCTCCACCACCATCGAAATATCGATGCCCTGATTATGGGGTCCCTGGGAACCAGGGGTGGTCCCCATTCTATTGCTGCTGTTCAGCACATGTCCTCTGGCCATTGTGCAAGCTGCTCTGTGCCACTTCGACCCTGGGTGACTGTTGAGCCTATCCAGAGGAAATGCAGCGGGATCTGATCCGCTCGCTTTCCCGGGGCCTCTACACGACCAACCACTCGAGGCACCGACCTCTCCGCATCTCCACCTCCATTCCTGAGGCGAAACGATGGGTTTTGGTCTTCCCTGCACTTGCTTGCGGGCTGTTGCGGGCTGCTGCGGGACGTCTCGGAGCGGTTTAACAATAAACCCGCTCTTTCGTCATCATCACGCCTTCTCCGCTCCATCGCACATCGCCTTCGGAATCGCCCGGCATCTAGTATTCTGGATAGCTCTGGCTTTGGCTGCAGTTCTTTATCGCAAGACCACGACTTGACACTTTATGAATTTTATTTGTAATTATAATTGTATTCCTCCGCCACGGCGTCCCCTGACGGAGTAAGCCAACACGGTCTCTAATGCTGTTAATACATACTGCATCCATCATCTCCTGCACCTCTTCCGAGGTTCGCCGGGCTGTATCTCTCACAACTTTGCCCACAAATATTGCTAAAGTTATGGGTGGCAGTTTTTTTTTCATTTCCTGACAATATGGATTTCCTCGAGGCGCTACGACACGTGCATCGGTCGTGCACGAGATCTTTCGGCTGCCGGGAATCCTCTGTTGAAGGAAACGACCCGTGGAACTACTCAGATTATGGTTTGATCTAATCGTGCTCTTGTGTCAAAATCGCGAGGCGGCTGGGCTATTTACTGTGCGCTCTGCATACCGGCGGGTTATGTGATGAGGGGGGGGGACTCCCCATGAATCCCGGTCTACGACGACTGGGTTTCCGTCGGTGTGCTGCCCGTAGGTCTTCCCTAGAAGGGCCAGGAGTGTATGGTAGGTAGTGGTGGTTTGTTCACAACGGTGGCGGCATTTGGCATCCGTAGCGTACTTGTAGGCGTCACATGTGCGTAGTACGGCTACCTGCTGTTTAAATTTGGGACCGCGCAGGCAATCCTCCTCCTCCTCCTCCTCCTCCTCCTCCTCAAGTAAACTCACCTGCATTTTTTTCCGCCTGCGAATCATAAAAAAGATGATTACATAAGTATTCATAATTCACCATCACACCTCCACCATGCATCAGCCACCTAACCCATTGCACATCCAGGAGCTGTTAGACCAGTGCATAGCGCTCCTCTCGCTCCTCTGCGATTCAGCGTCCGATTTGAAGGCCTGCGCTTTGGTTTCTCGATCGTGGGCCTGTGCTGCCCAGCGCCACGTTTTCGGAGACGCAGTTATCGCGCTGGAGAACAGATCTAAAAACGAACGGCGGTGGTCTCGACTCCAGAAGGCATTGCACGCTTCCCTCAAGGGGGAAGCGGGATTCGAAAAACGGATATAAGGTCGAAAAGTTTTTTTCGGCCCTCCGCCAGACCCCCCCCCCCCCCCAAATAGGGAAGGAGTTTCCCACCCCTAGTGGCGGGCCGTCTCTCCGGGTCATGTGCGGACCACCGCCACTGTATTAACAGCTTTCTAACCCAACCAACTATGCTACTACTCACCTGTCTGGCACTCTACTGTACTCTGAGGTCTTCTAGTTAATGACTCCTATTCCATACTCAATTCCCAATGGGTGGGCTCTCTTTGAGCAGTTCAATGCTGAATTAAAGGCATGAACTGGCAGTGTTTCCGGCCGTAAAGGCATGTCTGCACTGTCCCAGAAATTACACTGATAGTGTGTACAGTAGTGCTAATTTCTCACATGTATTGTTGACACCAATGGATCTATTCCTTCACCCTTAGAGCTGGCACGCAAGTGTTTCCGAGAACTGATCTCTGCACGTGAGGATCATCAGTAGTCCAAATCGGGACAACGAAGTAGCGCAACAGCATGTACGTCTTCTAGGTCCCAGATTTCACTCTCCTACCCTCCCATGACATCTTACTATGCTCTGAGAGGCATTTTGGACCTCCCTCATACTACATGATAGAATTTCTTTTCAGCCGCCCTCGGGACCCCCCCCCCCCCCCCCCCCCCCCCCCCTATATCCAAAATTTTAATGCCAAAACCCCCTTGGCTTCCCTGCACCTTAGTTCGCTACATCAACCGACTCGAACTTGATACTGATCTTCTCTTGACAGAAACCCTCCGTGTTATCAGCGGTTTCTCATTCGCGAACCTCACGTGCCTAACCATCCGGATGGCTGCTTGCGAATTCTCACTCCCCGTAGCGATCGCCATGCAGCAGCTTTTGAGCCTCCCCAATCTTCAGCGTGTGTGGACATCATGTGCGTTCTTCGAACCCTCCATTTTCCTACGCAAAATGGGATTGCTGCTCTGCAAATATCACCCATCCTGAAGTGCACTGTCTCCAGCAGGGTTAGGCTTTCCCTCCTATCCCTGAGTGTGCGGCGCCTATCAGACTGCGGTCGCTGCGAAACACTTTTTTTGCGGGTGCCACTTCTTGGTTCGCACATCCCTCGTTCCCTTTCGATTTGAACGAGCTCAAGGCAATCTCAATCTCCGACAATGTGGGCATACTTCGCTTGCAGGAATTCCGACCTGCGCTTCAAACGATCGAGGTCCTGAACCTGGTTCTCATCTTTCCCGTGGGTCTCTCACCGCTTGTTGTACCGAGATCTCGCTCGTGTTTATCGGAATCGGATCATGGGTCCCTCCTTTTCGCCTAACCTTACGCCCCTCCGTACTAGTATGGATGTGGAGCCGTCGTATCCGCCACACTCCCCACCATCCCGTCGGCAAATCGTATTCACAAGATCGGCATCTCCGGGACTCTGAGGGATGAATGGGTACATGACTGGCAGGAGTTCGACCGCATTTTGGCCATGCTGCCCAAATCATCTCGCTTTTGTAAAGTTTAAGACCCGGATCGACGGGTACAATCGTGTAGTGTAGCTCCTGCCTCAAATGAGTGCGAAAACTATGGTGCGTAAATTATTTATATCCATGCTTAATGATCTCACATAGCATAATAGCTACTCCGTAGCGATCCCATTCGTGGTCAGTGGTTTGAGGTAAGCTCCTTCATTCACAGACTGGTTTCGATGCATCTTTCCCTCTGACACAGAGGTTCATCGATACAATGTGATACTGGCGGTCGTAACGTTGCTGTTTGTGTAGAAACACAGAGTGTTTGTAACTTTCTTGAACCAACCAAACCTTTTCCGCGAGCTCAGTAATTTCGTGCAAGGAGGGGCCTGTGATATTGACTCCGGGATACCAAACAGCACAAGCTTGACGCCGTTTACCTCAGCCCCAACGGTGTACATGGCGAAAGCGTCTAAGCCAGTCTGGTTGAGATTTATGCTCCAGATGGAGTACCCCGCACTCGTGGGCACGGGCTGTTCAGGGCGTGGAACGTCTGTTTCGATGATAATCGGACGGCCGACATCATCTTGCACAAGTCGCTCAAGGTACACGCGCGTCGGATTCAGGCCGTTCCGCGCCTGTGCCTCATGTGCAGCTAGCTTCGCACACATGTGCTGGGATACCTACCGCAACATCAAACCTCCCTACGAACGGGGGGGAAAATTGCATTCCGGACGTGTAATGCATGTGGACGTGGAGAAGAGCACACCATCCTGCACTGGGAAGCCGATGCCGCCTTGGTCCTCGAGCTTGCCGTCCACGACGAACCGCATGCTCTTGATGCCTGCCGCGGCGCCAAGCGAAACAGGACCTCCATTCTCAAGGATCGAGTACCACGCTGCGCTATAGAGGCCACCGGTGGAGGTAGACACGCCCGCGGCGGGGAGTGAGAGGTTGTGTGTGCCGCCGATGTGATCGTCCCAGAGCAGATTGACGGTGTGAGTCTCATCCAATGTCATGTTCCAGAACTACAGCCTGTTAGAGTTGGAATTTTCTAGTGGTAGGGTTCTCGAGACCTACCCTAACTTCACCAGAAAATTGCACCGTGTCGTTGTCCAAAATCAGTACGAGGTTCGTGGGTTTAACCAGCAGAGGCGTGATGATCGCGGTGAGCTCCACGCCTTTTGGGACGGTATCGAGCATGCGCGCAAACAAGTTCGCGCACGTCGACGCATACAGTTCAGGTGACTTGGCGAACCTGCAACGTAGTCAGCCAGCTGCTAGCCCTAAAATTATGCAGCGCACGAGGCCATAGTTGCGTTACCGTCGCTTCCAAAGATCCGCTTATCCGAATTCGTGGTGTCATTCATACCCACGATCAGTGGATCCTGGGTTGTGCCAGAAATGTATTCCGTGGCGCTGTATGACGGTGAGTGAGTATAATACAAACGAATGTCAATTACTCACATGTTGTTGTCGAAGTGCACAAAGGTTGAGTCGAAGTGCGCGACAGACAGAGTGTCGGTGGGGTCGTCGAACTCAGGGACGATGTCTGGGAATGTCGCGTGTTGGACACCGCCGAAGGTGTGTCTGGTGACGATTAGATGCGGGTCGACGGAGATGATGCTCCAGGCAGTGCTCACCCGCATGCGACGAGGCTGATCATCTCGGTCTGCGTGAATCCCTGGCGGGCAAAGGCGTCGATGTGCGATTGCAGGTCTTCTTGCGGTTGCGGCACGCCCGGCGCATCGGGTTCTCCGGCGTCCACACGTCCTCCGCGGAATGCGATTTCAGGGCCTCCGCTTTTAATATCGTTTAACCAACTTCTATGACAGAAGCTGGAACTTACCAGTTCTCGATGGCAAGGAGTGCTCCAATTGCGAAGGCATCAGCAACTACGAATATAATATTACGATGGGTCAGGATGTGGGAAGCTGAGCTTGCATACTGGAGATATAGCGGTTGGCCATGGCACTGAGTATGTTCACGGCGTTCTTGAACCCGTCGCCTGCGTTCTAAAAATACATGACTGATCGTCAGCGCCTCCCTATTCCAATCGCGAGACATACCTCTGGGCGCGCCTGCTCCTCTGCGAAACGAATCGAGGCATCTAGGCCTCCGGTGCCGTCCGTGATATTGTGTGTCGCCATATCATGATATGCCTGTACAATCTCAGTTGGACGATTCGGACCTGGTGGGCTCCGTCTCACATTGCGTATCCAATCTGCGGCGTCTGACCTCCCCGACAGATTTCCGGCAAAGTTATCCGCATTGCAGGGATCGACGAAGCCGGCGAAATTTTCGTTGTGGCCGAGTTGATCGAAGCGCGCGGACTCGAGGGCGTCCAGCTGAGGGGATGGCCAAACATATCCGTTAACAGTAACGAGCAGCGCAAGGAAAATAAGCCCGAGCATTTTGTGGAAGGAGATGAGGCGAAAACTTCGCTTTTTAAAGGCTCGAAGTTCATTATATTTATACCCATCATTGTATCGGTTTCGGTGAAAGATCACCGCGAGACTACTTCTGAGTCCACACCTGTACAGAAATCAATTACAATCGGAATGAAATCATTGCAAAGCGACATCCGTGCCAAACAGAAATAGATTTGCCTCGAGTGGCGGCGAGAACCTCCCGCGTAGGAACATGCAACCGGTCCGTGCAAAACAGAAATAGATTTGCCTCGAGTGGCGGCGAGAATCTCCCGCCTACGAACATGCAACCAGACTCGGAATTTCCGTGTTTTCCAAGCACTGCATTCAGCAGTGGAATAGCCAGGCTAACGCCTCGCTGTACATAGTCAGAGAGCTTAGGGCTGCACACCGTCGCCGTATTGACGGGTGTAACGGCCGCCCGTAAACGACGACGGCATCTTCCCGTCATGGCCTTCGACACAGGAAACATCCGGGACGGGTACGGGCGGCACAATTGCCGTCCGTCCCGTGAAACTTCAATTCTTGGCGGCCGTAGACGGGTTTGTTTCGGTTTTTACCTGCTAGCAAGTTAAGAACACGGATTTTCCATTCAATTCAAGTGAAGAATCACCCTGGTGACCTTCTTAACTACACTGAGTGGATACCAGATTTAAAGGTGGCGCTAAAGGCAACTCTATTCAAGTTCAGCGACTCACGTGATGTTGTTGCGTTGTTCAAACCGGCTTTAAACCCCAGTGAAAAACGCTCATGCTGGGATCGACTTCCAGCATCTCGAGCTGCTATATTCCGGGAAAAGTGCTGAAATCTGCTGGGATCAGGCGAATTATTTGTAATAGTTCCAGTACAGCAGATCTTAGCGCATATTGCGGACTATAGCAGATCCCAGCAGAACCGTTTTTGACTGGGTTTGAACCTCCATACTTCTCTACAGGTGGTAAGAAAAATTATCGGAGGGATGCAACAGACAACACCCGGTATTTCTTTCAATTCGGACGACAACAAACACAATTTTTCGGCCTAACATCTGGCAGGTTCTGCAGTCCCGTCATTTTTCGGGTAACGGCCGTCTTTTGTGCGTCCCCCACCCGTTAAGCCTTAAAACAGTCAGAATGACGGCCGTATTTTGGACCGTTTTACTCTGTAACGAGATAATTGACGCGGAAGTTGGCCGAAGCGGAGGTCAGATAATGTTCAAATTCTACATATATCGTATTTTCCAACTCTTTTAACTACTGAACATACTTGGAGAACCCTCCGTGGGAACTCCCATTTCACATCGAGCTGGGGCAAGTTTTCGGTGTAACTTGACATCTATGTTCAGCTGCAATTTACTCCCCAAATGCCATCAATGCCTTCTGCAATGATTTTGGGAGGTTCCGTGGGCTACTTGTTCCAAGTCGTTCAACCTGCGGCATCTTCCGGATGACATACACGTGAAATATTACTTCATTTGGACGTCCCGTGGTAGGTAGGTCCGAGAAAGTTTTTTAAAAAAAAACGGCATAGGGTACGATAAGTTTTTTTCAGAACCCCCTTGGATTCCAGCCTCCAGAACACTTGTCCAAATTCTTTTCCGAAGCTTCACCTGCAGTTGACTCGTCGCATTCCGACTTCCTTCAAGACTTGTTGGAGCTGATACCAGTGCGTGGTGCAAGTTCATTGCTTCAACTTGGTACATACTTTCAAAGTTTCGTGGGATTATCAGAAGTAGTTGCTTCGAATAGGAGTCTGAAATGATATACAGAAACGCCTAATTGATGCCATATACGTAGGAATCCAGGACTTCTACGTAGAAAACCTTTCAACCATGCC
Source organism: Mycena vulgaris (assembly GCA_029204335.1). Classification (NCBI taxonomy): domain Eukaryota; kingdom Fungi; phylum Basidiomycota; class Agaricomycetes; order Agaricales; family Mycenaceae; genus Mycena; species Mycena vulgaris. The sequence continues at coordinate 196,722 of JARGYA010000071.1, forward strand.
AACCAACGTGCGGAATACCCCTTGCGCAAAAAGTCAAGATTCAAGTCATGGCCGCTTCCCTGGGACACCACAAGCTCAAAGCTCGCCGCAGCAGGCCATAGCACACCCTCCTCCGCAGTCAACGCCGCGACGTCCGTGCACCGGTTGGCGGTGCACACCAGCTGGTCCTCCGAGTCCACGACCTTCGCGACGCGCCCGGTGAAGTACGCCGCGGGGATTGTGGTATCGGAGGGGTAGAAGAAGGCGCGGTCGTCGGTGGTGATATAGGCGGGGTCGAGCGTGCCCCAGCGGATGGGATCGACGTCCCGCGCGCTGGTGGGAGGGTTGGGGAAGCTCGGCGGCTCGGTGAGGGATATCAGTCCCGTCAGGATGAGACCGGCGAACGGGGAGTGCACGCCGTCGACGATGGCGCCGAAGTTGAATAGGCCGGAGCCGGCGCTGTGCCCTATGCCGATGATTTTGGTGAAGGCCTTGAGCCCGGGAAGGATGGGCGTGCACTTGAGGTGGCGGGCGAGCTGCGAGAGGACGGCCGCGCCCGTGGGGAGCTGTACGTCAGAGGCATTTTCAGGGCGCGAGCTCAGCCCGGCGCCGAGTGAATCGATGGCGAAGGAGGACAAGCCGCTATCGCAGGAGAAGGCCGTGTAGGAGTAGTTGTTGAACTCTTCTATTCCGGGGGACCAATATTGGTTGGTATAACTGAATCCGTGCACGAGGAGCTGTAACACATCTGGAAAATATTAGACCTCTCACACAAGATCTGAAGACGCAATTTGAACTGACCAGAATTCTTGAGGGCCGTGGGCTCTGGGCGACAAAAGACGCCGTAGATATCGTACGTGTCGCTAACACGGCGAAGACTGCTTGCATTGCTCTTCAGCCCCGCAAACATATCGGTTGGGTCTTTGGGAACGAGGACATCGACGTCAGCCGGGATACCTACGGGGGAACAGCTGCAGGATGCACTAGACGCGCCGATGTAGAGAAGGAGGACAGACAGTGCGGAGAGCAGCATACTTTGAAGGATGTTCCAACCGCACATGGCGGGATTCTTACTTATACCCCACAGAACCAACGAATATCAGGGCGGCAGGATCGTGTGCGAATGTGACGTAGGATAAATGAGTAAAGGCCTTGAAAAGATGACTGATGTATGGTAATGGCCGGTCGGGTCGGGATTGAAGCCCGGGCTTGGGCTCGAGGAAATCTTGAGCCCGACCTGACTTGGGGGGTCAGGCGGCGGGCCCAGGCCGGGGCGGGCTTGGGCTTGGGCCAGGGCTTGGCTGCATTTTTTCCAACTGATCTACGATGAGTTTTCAAACCCCTTCAGCGTTATCCAACGGGTTTCTCACTCGACAGGACCCCTCACAGACTGCGGAATTCCCACAATTGCTGTCCTGGCGGGCCATTTGAAGCGCAAATCTGAATGCGGCACACCCATCAAATGTCGAGATGTTATGTTTCATGGTTGAACATAGACAAGTAAGTCTATTTCAGGTCGAAATCCGATTTAACCTGCGATTTAAGCAACGATGGTTCAGTAAAAGTGGAATTCCTTTGAAGAATTTGAACTCGGGCTAACTCAAAGAGACCCGGGCCTAAACCCTCTGCTCAGATGCGGAGCCCGAAGCTGAGCCCGATTTGAGCCCTACCATGACCTCGGGTCGGGCCTGGGTCGGGCTTGGGCTTGAAGCCCGACCCGGACATCACTACTGATGTACACCAGAAACAGATTTAAGGGCATACTTGGAGTAAACTCTTGGCGCAAGACTACATTACATGTTCAGCACGCCATTATTGGGATTGGTCACCTTGCTTGAAAAGCGGACCCACAAGCTGGAAATCCCCCCGGTAATCTGCCAAAGTAAATAGACCTTAGCTTGATCACTCCACAGGCGCGGCTCGAAACCCTCGAAAGTCAAAGCTAAGGCTCCAACCCTTTCCGTTTTCAACCGTTTATTTTTCCGTTTAGTTTACGGGATTAAGCAGGGATGGAACTTCAACTTGCACGCGTGACGCGACTATCTTGCGATTCTCGGGTGCCCGGATCAACAACAAATTACATGTTCGTTCTGCTGTCACTCGATCTCCGCGGTCCCGCCTGCGCTTCTCGCACCATGCACACCTCCACCTCCACCTCGCGATCATCATCATCATGGGCGCCTTATCCCTCACTCAGCGCCCTCCGTCTTATCCGGTCCCTGCATCCACAGCCACACTCGCGGGACAACGACAACACTCGGCGCCACAACGTTAACGATCCTCTCCCGCTCGAGCCTCGTCCAGCAGCGACGACTACGCACTGCGGCTCTCTCCCTCCCTCTCCCCGCACATCCGCGCTGCCCCAGGATCGCGGATGTGGACATCGCGCGCCGTGCGCAGCGGAGCCTTGGTTGCAGTGCGAGTGCGAAGGGCCCTTGTCTGCGCGCGCTACAGAGCGGAGGTACGGGCGACGTGGACTTTCGCTGCCGGCAATAGGAGTGGGCGGGCGACGAAGAGGAGAAGGGGCTACGAAGAGACGAAGGGGTGCAGAGGGAGTGGAAGTGGGGTGCGACGAAGGGAGATCGGGCGCGAGGGAAGGATTGAGGACCAGGGCGCGCTAGCTGCGCGCACGGTGAGCTACGCTGTCTCCCTCCCTTCTTCTACCTGTCATGCATCGGCGCTGACACCGGCCGTTCGCAGCGGAGGGGAAGCCGCTCGGTCGCAGTGGAGGGGAATGGGAAGTGAAGGGGAGGAGGGCGGCAAGCAATGGGAGGATAGGTGGACCGGCCGCTGAGGGGAGGCGATCTGTGGTCGTGGTCAGTACCTCCCTCTCCTTCAGAGGCGCATCGGCGCTGACGCCTTCTCGCAGCGAGGGGAGCCGGAAGGGAAGGGCGGGTCAAGGGCAGGCCGTCTGTGTCGAGTCAGCGTGAAGGCGCGCGGGGACGGACGAAGGAGCTTGCTGCGCACGCGGTCGAGGTACGTTGTCTCCCTCCCCTCCCTTCTATCTGCGTATCGGCGCTGGCGCGATATTCAAGCTACGCGCTCAGAGCCTCGAATATCTCACGCCATGCAATTCGGAGATGAATACAATATCCTGGCGCGTAGGATTATTTCTACGTTTCTGCGCGTCCTCCAGTGCCTGCAACGCTCGAACACCTCTGGCACTCCGTTCGACCATCATTTGCGGCCGCTCTGTTCCATATCAACGTTTTCCCCAGTGGCAAATTCCCCATGTATCTCTTCACGGCAAGAGTCGCTCGGCGCCGTACCAAGAATAAGTGGTACCACCGTTAAATTCAGAACAAGGACGGGCATTGATATCCCACATCGACTTCCGGTCGATCCGCGCCCCCCAAGTAGTAGTTCTCTTCAATTCCTCATAAAAAAAGGCGGCGCCGATGTACCTCCCCGCTCTAGCCTTCTCATCCGGGATTCTCTCCGCTCTTCTCGCACATACCTATATCTGCTGCATCGCCTATCGTAATTCGAATTCTGTCTCGTGGCCCGGCACTCGATCTGCCGTCCCTCGAATCTGTGTACCTACGGTTGAATTTGGATGCACGAGAGGAGCTCTGTCTGGGTTTAATTCAAAGTGTCGTTCCTCCTTTGAGCCCACGAGATAAATCAGGAAGGAGCAGAACTCAGAATTGAATTTCTCTCTCCATCTTCCTCTACGCCTACGTCGAATCCCCATTCGACTAAAGGACAGATCGCAAATTACGCTGATCGACAGTAATGTCAATGAGATAGATACGGCTCGGTCGCAATCACGCGCAACACTGGCGACAGCCGTGTCCACCCGCTGTGATACAACTCCCTCAGGCTAACTACACCGGAATACGGACATTCTCTGGCGAATTCCTCCCGGGATTCTTCAATCCTCCAGACATACATATACCCATTCCATTCTTCGTCCTGCATGCCTGGTTCGCAATTTAACATCATCAACTACCTCCTCATTGTTGCAGTCCCTCTCTTCCACTCAAGTTCACCCAAACTTCTAAAACTCTTAGAGTCAGAATCTCGACCACAGTCCTACGCATCGAACGGTAGCTAGTCTCCAGAGAGACAAAACACACCCCTCAAGACCTTTGGTGGTATTCGATTCTGAAAGTCATCTGATTCTGAAAGAACTTAGCACGACATCCCACGACGAGCACCGCTGCTGCAGATTAGACAGCTTGCGCACCAGCCATTGGAGCCAATCAGTGGATTATTTGGTGTGCGCAACTAATGGCTCCACCCGCCCCAAAATGCCAGGCCAATGGCCCCACTGGCCATTGACGTCATATTTCGGCGGGTGGAGCCATTCGTGCGCGCACACCAAATAAGCCATGTTATGGCTCCAATGGCTTTTGCGCAAGCTGTCTATTAGTCCGTAATAAAGGTTTTTGACGGTCACCGGCATTGAGGCTTCCTCTCTGCGCACACATCTAGACGCAGACTTGGCTGAGAAGGGGAGTTTGCAATTGGAACTAGGAGGGATTGCGATCCAAACCAGTGAAGTAATTACCACCAGTATTGTAGCTTTATATGTAAGGAATGTCAACAAGATAAGGAACGAGTCAGAAGGGTAGCTATGTAAACCATAGCCAGGAACATGGCGCCATATGGTGAAGCTAACACTAGATTCTCGGAATCACTTGTACGAGCACTGGAGAACATGATTACATCCAACGATGGCCCCATCTATAATTCACTTCCTTCTCCAAGTCCTCCGCCTCCACATATGCTCCATTATCAACCAGGATCTGAACCACCTGTGTGTAGCCGGCCTTGGTCGCCTTCTGCAACGCGTGTATCCCAGTCCTTTCGTTAACGTCCGCAGCATTTTCTAGCAGTAGACGAATAATCTCTGTTTTGCGAGCATCGGCAGCCTTGCAGGCATTGGCAGCCTTGTGGACAGCGGCATTGGGTAGGGTCCAAGAATTGGCCCATCGCTGGCCATAATCGTAGCCTGGTGAAGTCAACTCCTCAATGTATAGCCCAGGAATTCCCGCGGTCGCCTGCAGTGCAGTGCCATATATTCCGCCCTGCGCGTTAACGTCGGCGCCATTGGCGAGCAGCAGTCGAACAACGTCTGTGTGGCCCTCCTTGCACGCCGTCTGCAGCGCGGTGTCACGTTCTCCGGCTGCGTTGACATCGGCTCTCTCCTGGATCAGTAGCCGGACAAGTTCGATGGTGCCATTGGAACAAGCAGCCTGCAGCGCAGTGCCACGTTCTCCGGCTGCGTTAAGGTCAGCGCCATTGGCGAGCAGCAGTCGAACAACGTCTGTGTGGCCCTCCTTGCATGCCCTCTGCAGCGCGGTGCCACGTTCTCCGGCTGCGTTGACATCGGCTCCCTTCTGGATCAGTAGCCGGACAAGTTCGATGATGCCATTGGAACAAGCAGCCTGCAACGCAGTGCCACCATATCCACCAGCTGTGTTAACATCAGCTCCATTCTCCAGGAGCAGCTGAACAATTTCAATGGTGTCATTGGAACAAGCAGCCTGCAGCGCAGTACCAACTTCCTCTGTTGTGCTGACATCGACTCTCTTCTCGAGCAGTAGCAGAACAATTTCGGTGTCGCCGCTCGCACACGCACCGTGGAAGGTTCTCTGCACGAGTTCTCCACCGATTGCATTCAAGTCGGCAGCCTTATTCAGCAGAAGACGAACAATGTCAGTGTTCAAGTTCTTTGACCTGATTTCCATTGCGGAGTCATATATTCCGTCCTGTGTGTTCCAGCTCTCTAACGCGGTTTCCAGTGCGCAGCCATATATTCCGTTCCGTATGTTCACGTCAGCACCTTTTTCAATGAGCAGCCCAGCAATCTCCGTGTCCCCACATGCAGACGCGGCCTGCAGTGCGCTACCATATCGTCTACTGACTGAGTTCATATCAGCCCCGTTGTCCAGGAGAAATTGAACCGTTTCGCGGTTTCCCCAACGCCTGGATGCAGCCAGCAGTGCATTGCCAAATATCACGTCCGTCGCATTGATATCAGCACCCTTCTCGACCAGGAGACGAACAATGCCGATGTGGCCGTTTATTGATGCAGACTGCAGTGCATTGCCATATTTTCCGTCTGTCGCATTCACATCAGCACCATTCTCGAGCAACAGACGAGCAATCTCGATTTCGCCTTGCATTGATGCACTCTGGAGCGCGCTTCTGTTAACGGTTGCATGGAAAGGAAGGCTCGCACTCCACGCGGCATTGAAATGGACGGGGGAAAAAAACTATCCATAACATTATCTGTCAAGCTCCCGTCTTCGGATGCTGTTTCCACGCAGTCTTCTTCGGAGGCTGCCTCCAATGCACCTATTGCGTTGATGTCAACCCCATTCTCGAGAAGCAACTCGACTCCCGCTGCGTATCCTATCGCAGAACACATATACAACGGCAATGGAATAGGGTGTGACCGATTAGGGAGGTACCAGGAAGCAGGAATCCTACAGAAAGCAAGGTATTGCGGGCTATCCATCTGGATGAGATGCATTGTGGAGATAGATAGGATGGCCTCGTCTTGGCAGCCCTTGAGGTGATGAATCCAATATTGTGCTGCATATCGCGCCAGTGGATAGTTAGGCAGTGTCTCGTTGTTGAGGGGACTGTGTTCGAAGTGAAGTAGATATCCTACACATGTTTGGGCAATAAATTTGTGAGAGTGCTCTTGGTTGAGATCGTACTGATGATGCTGCTCCGCAAAACCGCGGGAAAAGAGATACTCGGCTACAGATGCATGCGCCAGGATAACGACTAGTGTTACTGGCCGAGGGCTGTCCAGATCCCCATCATCCGATCCATCTGCCAGTGTCGGTATGTCATTGTCCTCGTACAGGTCGTAAACTTTTACCAACCCTTCGAGTAATTCACAGACCTGCTGCGCGTAATCCCCCCTTTTGTTTGGGTCAAACACGCCATTCTGCTGTTCATCGGGAAAATCGAACGCAAGGGCATCCTCGAGCTCAGGCAGTGTGAGTGTTCTTGCAGAGCACACAAGCCAACAGAGAACCATTTCCACAGCGCTAAAAGCTGCGGGGTCAATGGGCCTCAGAAAGCGGTCGTAGATTTCGAACAGATCCGTCGGGAGACTCTCTAGGACTGGTCCTGGATCCCTGGCAAATATATGACGTGACAGTTCCACGAGCAGACAGGCAGCCATTCGAAACCTAGAGATAAAAAGAATAAGTACTCACTTGAGCTCAAGGTGAAAAAAGACATCTCACATTCCATTGCTCTTCTCCAGAATCTTTGTGGTGATCTGTACGCTATGGCGTGCCCAGTGCTTCAGACGCTTGGACCGAAGTTCACTGGCAACAAAGCGCTCAATATCTTCGGCCGTGGTTTTGAGGTCAAGAACGATATGTGGTATATCCTTGAAAGCTGCTGTGAACATTTCACGGGATTGACTGGTGAACAGGAGGTGCAGCGGGCTATCGGTCTGATCTCGAAGCTTTGAGATTAGTTGGATAATTAGGTCGGGCTCGTTACACTCGTCAAGTGCATCGGGGACAATGTAGGTGTGGCCAATCTCCTGGAGTAGCTCGTGAAGGACATCCATAAGATTTTGATAGGTTGGTAGAGTTTGGCCGTTTGATGAAGAGTACAGGTGGTCCAGAGCTGAATAATCATTGGGAGATTGTGCTGAAAGCTGCAGGATGATGGACCGTAGCATGACTTCCACTAGTTGCTTCTTCTCATCCCTAAAATCAAAGTAGAAATATGCCACACTGGATGGGCCGCCAGGTGCGGATTGTCGATGCTCAAAGAGATTCCTGATGATGACAGAGCTGTTGGCTGTCCTCAGCCGGTCCCGGACAGTGGCTGCGAAAAGTATTACCTTAATACGCTCTTCCCAGCACCGGCTGTCACCGATCAGAGTCATCAGACACTTGACTGAGGGTCACCGGAGTAACTTACAGTTTCCTTCAATCCACAAAAATCTTGGCTTGCCCTTCCATTCCCGAAACTGGTCGCCATTCAGGAACCACTCACCGGTGCCTGCGTGATGAAGTTTCTGTGTTTCATGCTGTTTCTCCGCCATACTGGGAGGGAACTGCAGCCATTTCTCGAGCTTCCCATGCAGTCTAGACGCAATTCAGCATCATATCATTTACCCACAAGATTTAACTCACGCTGAGACTTGAATGTGTGCTGTGTTGTCGCCGATCTGAACTGTCCTCTCGGCGATTTGATCTGTTCCTCTTTCAATCCGAGTGGTACTGTCTGTGATTTGACCGGTGCCCTGTTCAATTCGAGCGGTGCTGGTTGCAATTTGACGGGTGCGTTCGTGAATGCCAATCATCCTGTCTTCAATTCGCGTAGCACTTTTTGCGATTTGAACGATCTTCCCTTCTGTTCGGGCAGTGGAGAATAGCTACATTTCCATGACTTGAACTTCAGCCACACCAAGATGGTTGATCTACCCACCATGAATTTGGTGTAGCAGTCGTTCGTATGCTCTTGAAGACTTTTTATTTCCGCCTCAATCTCAGCGCCATTCCACAATCTCTTTACCCGCGACTTGAAACGCTCTGTTCGTCCCTGGCTGGGATCAGTCGCCACCGGGATTTCACGGCACCCCTCCAGGACTTGCTTCATCTTTCTGGTCAAACAATCAGCGACACAGATCGACAGAGGTGGCGAGGCACTCACTGTTGGAGCCCGCCAAGTGCCATAAATAGAGCAGGCGCCTGGAACACATCTTCGTTCCCGGCAGTCAGGTTCACCAGGCCATCCAGTGTGCGCACAACGTCGTCTGTGAGCTCCTGTAGGTGCTTCTTATTCTCCCCGACCTGCACCATCCATTAGATACTCGGGGGAACCGGCACGTCAGCAATATGCGGACCTTATCCGTCGATTCTTTGATCTTGAGCGCTAGCTCGACGAGATCTTTGAGGCAGGTCCCGACCGTGATCGCAGCTGTAGTGAGACTGAGTGGATCCATGGCGGGAGCTCGAGCACGAGGAGGAGGGGAAGGAGAGTCGTCGTCGTAGTGGTACAGTGGCAAGAAGCAGACGCATCACGAGGCTATAAATGTCTCAACAGCTTTCTGGGATCAGAAGTTCAGGACAGCCTCACTTTGTTCCATGTGGAGTGTCAGACTTGGCGCCCGAGAATTTTACAGTGTTGGGAACCAAGTCGGGGTGGTAAATACCTTAAGACGCAGCAAGCCGAGCGAAGCGCGGCTCCGGCTTGAAAAGCATGACCCCTGAGTTCAGTAGTAGAGCGTCGCATTCTAGTTCTGATTTCATTCACCGCGTCACAAGGTCCGTCCGTTCAATTCGGGCAGGGGTTACCTTGAATAGCGGATGTCATCCAGCCTTGACGTTCTCGAACGCCGGTCTGGATTTTTTTTCCCTTTTGGGTGAGGCGTCGCTGACGCGCGGTTCATTCACCTTCTGTTGCATCGTACAACCTCGTGGGCGGCGCTGTGAAGGCGCAGTTCATGAGAGTACGAAACATTATTTCGTTGGGTCAAACACGTTTCGTCTGTTTCACGTGATCGCGATTCGAACTCCGCTCTGATGAGACAACTTGGGCACAACTGCTGCCTCACACTCCACGGCAGTTCCACGGCGCTCGTTGAGCAATTCAAAACATCGAGGCTCATAGCTGCATGTCTCATCGCTCAGCCCATCACCTGAGATTGAGTCGTCCCTGCGAACAGGTATTCTGACGAATCTGCACAACGAAGTGGCCCATCGGATGGCTCGCAACTCTTCACGCCAGTCCAAGATCACGCAGAAGACACGTGAGTCCAACGCGCAAACCGAGGAGCGTAAACAGCAGATCGCGATGGAATCCGAAGCTTGCCGACAGTCAAGTGCCCGTTCGAAGGACCTTAACGAGCAGCTGAAGGCCGTGAAGGGGACCGGGAAGAAAGGGAAATCCTCTGGTTTATCCGTCGCTCTATCCGCTAGCTCGTGTGGACGGGTGAAGACTGCGCCGATGAAAGCAGGTGAGCTCTTCTCATTCTGACTTCGATCTTTCTCATGAAATCATAGCCTACGCACTGTCATCAGACAGGTCATGCCCTGTTCCAGCTACTGGTACTGTCTTGGTGGACCGGACTCCCGCTGTCCATACATCCGCATTGGAATTCACGTCAGGTAAGCTCCTGTCGTCAATAATCTTCCCGGTGCTAAGAGTACAAGGGGATTCGTCCCAACCGCTCACACCCTGGTCCAATGACATGCACACCACGGCTAATGTCTCATTCGATCCCCCTCAACTGCACGGGTCGAATTTCCACACCATCCAGCCTAGTAAGTATGTTTTTATTCTGAGTATAGCGGTATTGACGATGGAACCAGTGAGCCAAGATAGCATTAATTCTTGGTATAACCCCGCCTTCTACTCGGAAGCCTTCATGCAGCCCCTACTTCCATCAGAGTCGGGAATCTCGCCAGCCTATGCCGAGAGCCTCCCAGGCGTCGCGGGAGCTGCGGCTTCACCCCCTTCCAGCTAGATGCATTCTTCGACCTCAATGCGAGCCTCGATGCAGGCCCTTCTTACGCCACACCAAACCGATCCTCCCTTTGCGACGTCGTCTCATTATCTCGCCCCTGAATCGGAGCCATTCAACTTGGACTCATCCTCCTTTCCCTCGCTTCGGCTCCCCCCGCCACAGCCGAGTTCCCCCTCTGAATTGTCCTCAGTTTTCGACGATTTTCGACCGCAGATTTCGCCTCCTCTGGTGCGCCCACAACACGCCGCGACAAATTGGATGGGCTTGACCCCGCCAATATCCTTGCATCCGGATCCTCGCGCTCCAGAGAGCGAACGGCGCGAAAACGGCTAGCGGAGGAAGAGGCTTCGAGTTCGGCGCAGGCTAAAAAGAAACCTAGATCGCGCAAGGTCTGTTTATTGACTATCTTTCTCTGTATAATTACTAAATTCATTCAAATAGATGTGATTTCAACATGTGGGAGGTGTAGGATTTTGTTCAATACTTGTAGTGAATACAATCGTTGCTCTCCGCTATGTTCTCGGCGAGCGGAAATCGTTTCCGGTTTGTACCGGGCCACTGCATTGATTGATGATCAATTAATCCTGTCAGGTCGCCGGTAAAAGTGCTACATCAGATGTGCCGCTGTTGTTTCAGAGGGGCCACATTTGGTATCAGAGGCGGCACATGTACCTGAGAAAGGCGGCACATAATACCAAATGTGCCGCCTCTCAGGTGCATGTGCCGCCTCTGGAATGAATGTAAGGTCCATATCTCCTCCATCCCGCTCTAGAGGTCTTCTCGCACTAGATACGCGGCCCCCGAACCTGGTCGCGTTCTCGGAATCACACCGAGTCGTTCCAGCCCGGCCTCGACAGCACGATCAGCGCGATCCCGCTTGCGCTTCTCGCACCATACACACCCACACCTCCGGCTCACGACCATAGGCGCCTTATCCCTCACTCAGCGCCCTTGACGTCCCATCCGCTCCCGTCCACCCTGGCGCCTATCCCCGTCGAACGCCTCCGCTCGGCCTTTACATCGTGCATCCACCCTCGCGCGACAACGACGAAAGACCGATAACCCAGCGACTCCCGGATGCGCACTGCTTGCCCTCTCCCGAATACCCGCTGCTCAGTACTCCGCCTCGCCCCGCCCCGCCTCATATGCTGTTGCTCGCACAGAGGCACACGCCGCTTCAGGACCGCGGATGTGGGTATCGCGAGCCGTGCGCAGAGGAGGTCCCTTGCCTACGCGCGCTGCAGAGCGGAGATACGGCGACGGTGGACTCGCGCTACTGGCGCGCCCATGCGCAAGAGGAGTGGGCGGGCGCGCCATGGGAGAGAGTACGAGAGACACGGATTGAGGAGAAAAACGCGCTAGCTGCGCGCACGTAGGGATACGCTGTCTCCCTCTCCATTCTGCGCATCGGCGCTCACACCGGGAGCATAGGTGGACAGGCCGTTGACGGTCGTCAATCTGGGGCCGTGGTCAGTGCTCCCTCTCCTTCAGAAGCGCGTCGGCTGAAGCCGTCTGTTCGCAGCGACGGGAGCCGGAAGGTAAGGGGAGGGAGTAAGAGGAAGGCGGCGGGGAGGGGCGGCGTACCCTTCAAGGGCGGGGCCGCGTCTGTATAGAGTGAGAGTGAAGGAAGAGTCTCGCAGCGGGTGGAGGGGATGGATCGGCGCGCGTTGAGGTACACTGGTTCACCCCGCTTTTACCTGCGTATCGGCGCTGACGCCTCCTCGCAGCGAAGGCGCCGCGGGTCAAGGGCGGGTCAAGGGCGGGCCGTCTGCGTCGAGTGAGAGTGAAGGGAGTGACCCGCAGCGGGTGGAGAGAATGGATCTGCACGCGCTGAGGTACGCTGTCTCACCCCTCGCTTTTGCGCATCGGCGCTGACGCCTCCTCGCAGCGAAGGGAGCCGAGGCAGGGAGGGGCGGCGTCCGCGGGAAGGGCGGGGCCGCGGCTGCGGCGAGTGAGCGTGAAGGTCCGCAGCGGGCGGAGGAGCCAGAGCTAGATTCGCGCGCGTTGAGGTAAGCTGTCTTCCTCCCCTCGCTTCCGCACACTGGAGCTGACACCGTCCGTTCGCAGCGACGGCAGCCGGAGGGGAAAGAGTTGAGTGGCGTCCGCGTTAAGTGAGAGTGAAGGAGTTTCGCAGCGGGTGGAGGGGCTGGAGCTAGATGCTCGCCCGGTCGAAGTACGCTGTCTCGCTCCCCTCACTTTTGCGCATCGGCGCTGACGCCTCCTCGCAGCGAAGGGAGCCGAGGCAGGGAGGGGCGGCGTCCGCGGGAAGGGCGGGGCGGCGTCTGCGTTGAGAGTGAAGGAAGAGTTCAGCTGCGGGTGGATGGATCTGCGCGCGTTGAGGTAAGTACGCTGTCTCTCTTCCCCCCCTTTACCTGCGCATTGGCGCTGACCCGGCGTTTCTCGTACCACGAAAGGAATCAACGTCCTCACTATCCACGCTTGCCACGCCGTCCCCGCGTATCCCTCTCGAGTCTTCATGCATCTCTGCCTACTCGAGGAACCATGCCGATTTGAATCATTCATTATTGGGTCCACTCCGACTGCAGCTCGTCAGCGGCCTAGTTCAAGCTACAACGCAGCCAAGATTTGATTCCCCTCTCGCAATTCACAACGGTCACATCCATCCCCCCTCAGAAAGATCCCACGGCGAAATGTATCGCGGCCGCTTCGCATGGATTGATGGACTGCAGCGTCCGCGGGGGGTCTGGTTAGATCCTAGGTCGGGTCATGGCGCACGCTGTACAGCATCTGTTTTCCTCTTCAATACGCAACCTCTTTATTGGAAGTTTCTCGTTGACTGTTCCCTCTTGTTCTCCGAGCTGCGTATCTCTTCACAATAGTCTCCTCTGAATCTCCCCTCCTAAGTAACCGGATCCCTCTTCGCGTCTCCTCGATCGAGGCTCAATATGTGCGCGTCGGCGTAGGACATATATCTTCTCTCCCTCAAATCTACGCGGGAATGAGGCAAGGAAACATGTCACCGTTACATGTGGGCGACGAATTGACTTACAGATTGCGACAACCATCGGAGTCCTGGAGCTACTTACGTCAGCACCGAAATGGAATATAAACAGGAATTATTGGACCTTCTTCATACCCCTGCCGAGGTGCGACGGAGCACATGAAGATTTCTATTGCCCGAATGCCATCGAGAGGATGTCCGCCCTGGTGCAGCGTGAGGATTACACACCTATGCAATACAACCCCAAGCACAGAACCCACCTTCCCTGTTCTCTGGTCCAGTCCAAGATGCCCTGCAAACTCCTCCTTGCTTACCGCCCCAGGCACGTCAATCTTATTCCCAAGGATGAGTACCGGAACTTTCGAGGCCGCCTCGAACGCTAACATATCGTCGAGCTCGGCTTTGCATTCAGGGAATCGTGCAGCATCGACACTATCCACGACATAGATGATAGCATCCACTTCAGATACGTAGTCGCGCCACAGACGGCGGGCTATACGGGCGCATTCAATGAGACCAGTTCGCTTCGCTGAAAAAAAACGGAACCACGGACCGGACATGTGTGCAAGATCGTAACCAGAGAGTCTAAATCTCCCGATCGTGAACTCCTCCCAAGCTGTATCATATATCAGGCGAGCCGTATAACAACGAGATGGGCATACTCTGCACGGTCGACACGATGAGTGGGCGAATTTCGTTTACTGTGAACATGCGCAAAAGGCTCTGGATGGGACCGAGCAATCAATAACTGAACTGTTGACGAGAGAATCGAAACACTCACAGTTTTCCCCGCGTTATCAAGACCGAGGATCACAATTCTGGCATGTTTTGCGCGATGCCTGGCATATATTAGCAGACACAATGATTGAGATAAGGAATAGCTACCAAGTTAAATGAGGACGTCCCAGAACCAGGAAATGACGGACATCGCAGCGAGTTGTTGGGGGCGGATGAAATCAGGGGGATAATTGTCCTCAGGAGAACTCTGGTCTGGACTAAATACGTGCCGCATACGTGGCTCCTGTCGTCTTAAGGAGTCTTGTTTGTGCTTGGATGATCGGAGACAACGTGTCCAGGTCAGGAGTCCCGATCCCGCACATCTCGAAATCCCGCTACATTGCCTGCGCCAGAGAAAAATGTGGCACAGTCTATGGTCTCTCGAGTATGCAATCTCCCTTGCAATCTCCCCTGGTCTTGCGGCGAGCCAAGATGACTTCGGAGGTAAGATCTCGATCTGGCCTAGCGATTTGGGAAGCCACAGACACGGGAGGGATCGCGTGGCGGAAGACAAGGCGATCGCGGCCACACAACGTAAGGCAGCACGGGGATTTAAATGTTCTAGGGCTGAGCAGAGAGCACGGGCGGTAATTAAATGCGAGGTTGACGGAGTCTAGAGCGAGTCGACGTCAATTCCAAGTGAATCGCAGAGCGCTTTTGAACGGGATGTAGCCTGGCTGTGAGACGCCTGGGCATGAGGATGAAAAAGAGACTCGCACATGATAGTGGGGAACGAGTCTCCGACGCTTGAAAACGAGATAGGATCCCAGCGCACAGGCCGTTGAAATACCAGTCAGATTGATTGATTGGATGCACTCAAGCTGACTGCCTATTCTCCCCACAGTGGATATCAGATTGATAGACGACTGTAGCACCAACCGCAATCAAGTCCTGTTGAACTTGAGAGACTCACTGGTCTCGGAGACATGGAAACACCTTCCCATCCGAGTCGCGTCAAGATCACAGATACACCACAAGCCGAGTCCCTCCTTTGAATCTTCCGAATCTGACACTGGGCACTTCTGATCCTTCTTGATTCTGGGCCTGACACAGATCCCTGCTCAATTGCCAATCCAGAGAAGTACCAGTCTGCCTACATCAACAGTGCTCGCCCATTTTGTTGTATTCCGTAAACAGACTGGTAACGAGTCTGCGCGAGGTCGGCCAATATCCATACGTGCATTTTGGTTTGCTCGCGTCCGCGAGACTCAGTACAGTATCATTATTGTATGAATTCAGATGCGCCAGACCACTGTATCATTCTATTCAATTCGAATGGGCTGTGATCCGTGACCCGGAACTTCGAACTTTGGTTTTCGTATATCGGGTCGGGAGACCGTGACATGAAAGAAAAGTTCGAATATCCGCCAAAAATGGCTGGGAACCTCCCAAAAGTTGTAGAAATACCTGTAGAACACTCCCTGAAACACAGGGAAATCAATCCGCCGAGGGAACACCAGAAGCGGTAAATTGCATCAATGATTTATGTTAGTGACTTTTTTACATGAATCCCGCCGCTCCCGCTGCGATGAGTGGCCTTCCCGTCGCACTCAGGATTCCAGATGGGCCAGAAAAGCTCTCACTTCCCCCCAACAACCTCCCAGTGTCCAGCCTCGGGTACCAATGGGGATCTTTGCGGGGAGTCAACCCATGGCTCTGCAGTCTGGAGCGAGGAAGCAGGGGAGAGGACCAAGTTTGAGCAGTAAACCGCGCAAACTTGTTGTGTTGGCAAGAGGAGAGGGTTGCGTGAGAATCGTCAGCGGAAGCAAACACACACGCTCAGCGGATCACGCCAGAAATTGGCAGGTCATAAGAGCGCCGCGGTGTTTCGAGCTCAACGCGCCGTGCGCGCGCGAAAAAATCGTTTTTAAAGCATTTTTGGGCCATTTTGTGACTTGGTTTTGAACATTTGAACATCCCCTGGATGAATCGTGACAGGTTCGAATTTTTTTTCGTATATTTTGGCCGCGGTGACCCGTGACATACGAATTGAATAAAATGGTACAGTATCTTTCTTTCCGTTGTCCAGATGTCGGGAAACAAATTGGATTCTTTGAGCAGCTGATCCGCAATGTGTAGGCCAGGTTCTCAGCGTACATCCATGAGAAAGGACTCGACGGGAGGACGTGCATGATCACGGGATCGAGATTCCAACTCCGCTCAATCAATCATCGCCTCAAGCGCCTTTCTTTGTCTCACGCCTCCGCCTCGCCAGGGCTGGTCGCCAGTCTTCCATTTCTCTTCCAACTCGCATGCTGTGAACATGCGAACACTCTGCGCTCAATCGCCTGCGCCTCAAGGAGCCGCAACACACATCAGGAAAAGTCTTCTCTGTAATTTTCTCCCAAAATATCTTGGGGCACTAAACTTTCAAAAAATTCGGTAAATTTTCGCAAGTTTTGTCGCAATTGCAGAGTATTCACACTAGATTTGCACATTCGGTACCCGGTCATCTCATTCTACCGAACTCTTCAACAAAATCTGCAATATCGCCTACCATCCCCGGAGGCTATTCCGCTACCCCACTCATAGTGGCTATCATTTTGCCTGCCTGTCGCAGTTACATTATTCTAATACAAAGTTGCGTATATATGCCTATCGGTCCACGGGTTGGCAAAGAAGACAGGGCATTTGTCCAAGACATTATGGGATTTCCATTCCGGTGGAGCGATGGGTCCGAATTTAGGTAAGAGATGGATCCTGCGCCGAATGTTGCCCACCGGGATGATGCTCGCGAGCCGAGCACCATTCTTGATGATTCTCGAGACCTTGTACATCATATGGTGCCGTTCGGGTTGAGGCTTGAAGCTCGAGAACCATTCAACATATGCCAAATATTTCGGAGGTTCAATGTTCGACGGGAAGATCATCTTGGCCAACCGAGGTGGAAGAGTAAACACCACTCGGACTTGCGCAATTCGGTATCCTGAATTACCGATCAGTGGTGAAACGGGGCAAAGGTTAATACAAGACAGACCTGCAGTGCCTGTCTTCGCCTTCTGGCCAGTGATGTCAACCAAGGCAGTGTCGAATCGGGCGGGTACCTCATCTCCGTTCTTCAACAACTTTCGCAGCTGGACGTGGATAGAGTCGACAATCGAGGCCGCAGGTTCACCGTTGGCATATGGGTTAGAGGCGCTGAATTTGTTTGGCCGGTGCAAATGTATGTGTTCTCTTTGTTATGTCCTCCTATACTGAGTGGGTAGCGCAGGCCTGGGCGGGGCTACAAGCTTGGGCGACTGGGCACTATGTGCCCGCCCCGGAGTTTAGCCAGGGTTGTCTTGAGAGCACATACCAAAGTCTTCTGGGAATTTTGGAGGACCAACGCAGCGGCAAGTCATCGAAGGCCTTCAACGGAATCATGCATGATCTTTATGTAAAAGTCTCATGAGTGCACTACATGCTATTTCATTGTTGTCCCACTCACTTTTTGACCCGTCAATCCCAGCCGGGCGTCGCTCCGAACGCCTCGGGCTCCGCCAACAACGTGATTTCCCTAGACATCGATAGCGACTAAGCTGAGTCACCAGCAACCCGAGTCCCCAATTCGTAACTACGTTTAATGCTCTTACCGTACATACTTTCCTATACCTTATGTTACTTGACTATAATAAAAATTGGCGGTGTTGCTGCATTCTATGAACGCGATATTAGAACAAACTGGCGAAATAATTCACGCAAAATGGATCATAGATTCATGCAAGTTTTGTGCATAAGTTGGTAAAACTTTGATATTTTCTCGGGGGGGGAACATATTTTTTCTCAATCTAGCTCACTCGTGGAAGTGGCGGATTAGCCGAAAATATCGCAAAATATCTCTGGGGAGTTTTCCTGATGCAGTCTTACCTGAAAGGCCAGTGAGGTATGCTTTCCGCCCTTTCATCTGTCACAGAACCTGAACGCGAGAAACACCTCTTTGAGCTCCAGATTCCTCACCTCGCATCGTCCTGGACATAATCCCGTCGAGATCTTGCACATCAGGCTATTTCAGCTGTCGAACTTTAGACTCAATTTCGGAGGTATTTAACAGGCCGCCTACGATGGTACCGGTGTACCTCCATCCCACGCAGTTAATCTCGGAGCCGATTCAGCATCCAAAGCAGTGGCGGACCTCACTTCCCCCATTTTCACCAAAGACTGGACCATGTCGCTTCTGCGCGATCCCAGCTACGACTCGGAACCGCCGAGTTTTGAAGAGCAATTCCACTACTGGGTCCGATCATCCCCTACGCGGAAGACGTCCAGTTTCCCGCCGGGAGGGTTGAGCCCGCGTGTTATGTTGAACCAGATCCCGCGCTCGAGGGCCCAGATGAAAGGTATATACCCACGACGCTTTCTCCACACTTGCTTACCTGTTCTCCGTCGCTTCCAAGTTTGCTCGACCCCTGGATGCAGACCTGCTCTTTAACCTGCAACACCAGGTCGACCCAGCGGTCCATGGCCTATGTCTCATCTTCTCCGACGCCGGCACCACGCAATCCCTCCTGCGTATCGCAGAATTCACACCTGATTATGGGTACGCGCCGCTCTCGGCGAACGAGCTCCTAGCAAATAAGTAAGCAAGGACTTGGGCGCCTCCCGTAACTGCTCACACGGTTCTGTAGGTTTGAGTCGGGCCCCCTTGCTGCCCCGCCTCCCAGCGAGGACGCGCTGCGCGACTTCGATTCGGCGCTCGAGATACTGCGCGCGCTGATCCCGCGATACGTGGTGGATATCGATAGACTGGAGTCGCGCGCTGAGCTCCGAGTCTACTATGGGTATCCGGTGCATCCGTGGCAAGGGAGGTGCGTGCGACGCGGTTTTCGTGCTGGCTCACGCCGTGTCCAAGTTGCCCTAGCTTCAAGCTTCAAAGCGCCGCTGACAGCGCAACCTGAACTCAAAGGCGAACCAGCGTCGGCTATGTCCAACGAGGAATTCGAGCAGAGGGTCTAGACATTAATGTCTAATGGCGGATTTCGCCCCGAGTGCGGAGGGGTGGCTTATAACCACGCGCTCTGGGAACCCCACGCCCTCGATGACGATGCGCTGGACACTGGCTTCATTGGTGGAGGAAAGCAGGGCCCAACGGTGCTCGGCGATGCCTGCGATCACCCTCCTCTCTCCTATGCGCGTTCCCTGCCCCTGCTAGACCGCCCCGGAGTGGATCCGGCGAGGAGGACGCGCGCGCGGAAGCGCAGTCGGACGTCGGGGGCCATTGTTGTGGAGAGCACGGATCGATAAGTGCCGCTCAATGCAACCTTATTTGTCCCTCGTCTCCCCTCCCCGCTGCGGGTATTTTTTATTTCAGGTTCAACATGCTTCTCTTCATTCGTCTACTTAGAGCGCTCGAGGCAAGTGATGGACGCGTCGTGCGTCGCGGTTGCCAGCACGACCAAATAAATCCGAGTCTCACCGGAAAATTAGCTGATTCCAGGACGTCTAGAACGCTTGTCCAAATTGTTTTCCGAAGCTTCACCTGCAGTTGACTCGTCGCATTCCGGCTTCCTTCAAGACTTGTTCGAGCTGATATCGCTTCAACCTGCTACATACTTTCAAAGTCCCGGCCGATTATCAGAAGTAGTTGCTTCGAACGTGAATCTGAAATGATATACAGAAACGCCTAAATTGATGCGCACATATAGGTAGGAGGAATCCAGGACTTCTACGTAGAAAACCTTTCAACCATGCCAACCAACGTGCGGAATAGCCCTTGCGCAAAAAAGTCAAGATTCAAGTCATGGCCGCCTCCCTGAGACACCACAAGCTCAAAGCTCTTCGCAGCAGGCCATAGCAAACCCTCCTCCGCACTCAACGCCGCGACGTCCGTGCACCGGTTGGCGGCGCACAGCATTTGGTCCTCCGAGCCCACGACCTTCCCGACGCGCCCGGTGAAGTGCGACGCGGGGATTGACACCGCGGCCACCTGCGCAGGAAAGTACTCGGCCCCCACGTCTTTCGTGAACGCGTCGAATGCGAGCATGCGCGGCGAAAACGTCGTGGTATCGGAGGGGTAGAGGGAGGTGCGGTCGTCGAGAGTGATATAGGCGGGGTCGAGCGTGCCCCAGCGGATGGGGTCGGCGTCCCGCGCGCTGGTGGGAGGGCTGGGGAAGACCAGCGGCTCGGTGTAGGTCAGCAGCCCTGTCAGGATGAGACCGGCGAACGGGGAGCGCGCGCCGTCGACGATGGCGCCGACGTTGAATTGGACGGAGCCGGCGCTGTGCCCGATGCCGATGATTTTGGTGAAGGCTTTGAGCCCGGGAAGGATGGGCGTGCTCTTGAGGTGGTGGGCGAGCTGCGAAAGGACGGCCGCGCCCGTGGGGAGCTGGACGTCGGAGGCATTTGCAGGGCGCGAGCTCAGCCCGGTGCCGAGTGAATCGATGGCGAAGGAGGACAAGCCGCTATCGCAGGAGAAGGCCGTGTACGAGTAGTTGTTGAACTCCTCTATTCCGGGGGACCAATATTGGTTGGTATAACTGAATCCGTGCACGAGGAGCTGTAATACATCTGGAAAATATTAGACCCATCGCAAGATCTGAAAACGCGATTTGAACTGACCTGAATTCTCGGGGGCCGTGGGCTCTGGGCGACAGAAGACGCCGTAGATGTCGTATGTGTCGTTGACACGGCGAAGACTGCTTGCATTGCTCTTCAGCCCCGCAAACATATCGGTTGGGTCTTTGGGAACGAGGACATCGACGTCAACTGGGATAACGACGGTGGAGCAGCTGCAGGATGCACTAGACGCGCGGATGTAGAGAAGGAGCACAGACAGTGCGGAGAGCAGCATGATTTGAATGATGTTCCAACCGCACATGGCGGGATGCTTACTTATACCCCATAAAACTAACGGATGAGTAAAGACCTTAAAAAGATGATTGATGTACATCAGGAGACAACCCCGAAAGCAACGCTGACGAATTTAAGGGCATACTTGGCGTAAACTCTCGGCGCAAGATTACATGTCCAGCACGTCATTGTTGGGATTGGTAACATTCAATACTGACATTGGGATATATGCCTTGCAGGAAAAATTCAGCTCCGGTTGAATTTTCCGCGAGATCTGAACCAGAACTTACTCATGTAGTCTACCCGAAGTATCGAACTGCAGGACGAGTGGAGTGGTCACGGATGTACAAGGATTGGTCAGCTAAACCCGGGCGGCAAAACGGAGGAGAAACGCATCGACAATCACTGCGTTCAGTCCGCTAGCCGAGCTGGGTAAAAGTGCCGCGGCATTGCCGCGCACTGACGGGGCACTGCCGCGGCACTCAGTGTTGTCGGGTCAGCGACTAAAAATGACTAGTCGATTTTGACAGTCGGTGACTAGTCAGTGACTAGTCGCCGGGTCGTGCGACCGGCCTGGCTTGTGCACTGCCTTTGCGTGGGTTAACCGAAACTAACCGAGGCTAACCGAGCGACGCTCCCACGTCTGCGGCAACGTTGCGTGGCAACGTCGCTGCTGTGAGTTGGGTCACCAAGTCATGCCGCTTGGGTGACCTGAGTGACCTGACTAAATCGACCTTTCGACTAGTCACTGACTAGTCAGTGACGTGCACAACACTGCGCGGCACTGCCGCGGCGGTGGCTGTGCTATTGCCGCGGCGCTGCCGCGCAGCATTTAACTTAGTCCACCAAGCTTCGCCGGTTCCAACTAATGTTTGCACATGGTTTACTAACTGCAATACATCATTTGGACACAAAAAATCCATAGCTCAAATTTTGCTAATCAGGCTTAGTCGGCCTCCCACTATGTTGCAATTCTTGCCAGTTACACTGATTTCCCTCAGTCTGAACCTGTGGTCTGCCCCGGACCGAAGGCAGTGAGTAATCTAGATGTTGTAATTGGAATATTACTTAGATTTGACGGTCTATCAATGCTTATTGAATGTCCCAGAGCAGAAGTGCCATTTAACTGAGGGACAGGCTGGGTAAAAGTGCCGCACCTGACGCAGCACTGACGCAGCACTGACTGCTGCTCATGCAAGATTCAGTCATTGCAATACATTATTTAGACACAGAAAACCGAACACTCAAATTTGGCTAGTCGGCTTAGCTGGAATTAGACAGCGCCGCTCATGCTGAATTCTCATCTATCACACTCGGCCTGCAACGTTTACTTTGGTGGAGCTGGGAAGCACTGCCACTCTTTGCAATTCAACGTTCCAACTATATCTGTTGCCATGCCAGTGAAGCGGTATTCGTGATCTACCTCTATCATGTGCCCGCTATCTTTAGTAGTGGGTTTTGGGGGCCTCAAATCGACTTTCAGAAAAAAAATTGGCGCGGTTTCATACACCCTCTTTGGGCCATCTCATATTTTTATATATTGATTTTTCTTTCCTTTTAAAGTAATTCTTTGTCATAATTATCAGTATTCGTCAGCAAATCTTGCCTTTTGCGCTCCGTCTTCCCACGCCCCTCTACGTCCCATCATCCCTTGATGCGCTCCTTTCCGCCACCCGCCTAATTGTATACCCCTCGTCCGTTATGAAGTCACGTCGAGCGCTCCCCTGCCTGCCAGTTGCCCCATGTCTCTCTTCATCCAAGGCCTTCCTACCCAGTCGGTAACCTTCGCCGCCATTCCTAGGACCCTTCTGTCTGGCTCTCTCGTCTCCCGGCTCCCCACTGCTCGCGCTTCCGCGCACGCAACATCTTCGACCCCGTATTATTCAATCCACAGTGTCATGTCCTCAACAATATATTGGCATTTGATCAGGCCGAGGCTAAGGTGCGCTGCGTCCCGCCGTGGCGGTCTTGTGGACTGACGTCCTCCTGTTAGTTGTGTTGAGAGGCCTTTTATGTGCTTGACAAGTGGACAACAGATGTGCCCTGGTCCCCTAGCGCACTGCATGGCGACGATGCTCCGAATTCCACCAACTATATTGTGTTGCAACATACGCAACTGTGTATGGTGAGTAATCTTGGCCGTCCACCGCGCCGCTGACGGTTGACAGACCCCCATCGTCGCCATTCGGCCAGGGGACGTTGTGCTAATCAAGTGCGCGCTATATAGGCGGGACGGCTTTGAGCACGGCCAAACAGCGAAGGTGTACGGACTGCTGGCCGGGTCCATAAAGAAGTTGTCTAGCGCGTCGTAGGGAACAAATTGTATAGTAGGTAAAATGATGTTTGAGGCTGCACGGTATGGTTGGGAGCGATAGGTAGATAGCGGGCCATGCCGCGGAGCGGGCTACCCAACTTATAAAATTGAACTCTCGATCAAGAGATAATCTGGAGAATACTGAAAGAAAGAAAAAGTAGATAAGTATCCCACGGCAGTTGCAAGCCCCCGAATCATACTTCCATCGTGCGCCCAAGAAATCCAGGTCTAAGATTTGGCCACCGTAACGTGAATTTCCCGGTGATCTTGCGTGAGATGGATTGAGACGGTATATTTCCACCTGCCCCAACTTTGGGGGAGGTCTATCAAGTGTAATACATTGTTTGGATTCAAAAAGCACTTCATCGACTCGGCTTCAACCACCCAGGATACCTCTGACTAACCCATGATATTCCAGGTTCAAGACCATGACTGCTGCCCCGATTCTTAACACTGTCAGTTCACGGTACATAAGTCCGACTTGATTTCTCGCGGCGTTCATCACGGTGATTAATTATATTTACCTGTATGCGGAGGGAATACCCAGTTGAAAGATATATCTCCTAATGTGTTCATCCTAGAAACCAGTCAGAGGAGAGGGGGGGAGGGGAGAATAAGTCTAAGCGGTGATGAATTCAAGGCACAACTTGATTCTCTCCCGCGTGGTGTCTAAATTATATAACTCTAATTGGAATCTTGTGCAGACACAAGAACCAAGGCTCACATCCCCACAGCATGTCTCAGGAGAAGAATGGCGGAAACCACGGTGGCGTGGAAATGTTGCGATGAATTATACCAGTTCCCACGGTTGAATCCCGTCGGGACAGACAACCAGGTTAAGTTAAGCATTCTCAGCACTTATTTCGCGGTGGATTCCTTGGACAAATATTCCCTCATAACAAGGCTTTTCATTCACATCATGTGCACGGTACATGTTGACGAGGTGCCGCGGGAAGACCACTTTAATTTTTCTTAATGACATTGCTGGCCAGTGACGGTTTACTGTTGCGTATTGAGGGGAAGAGGCCTAGGAATCAAACATCAAAAGGATCGGTCATGGGCACTGGCTCTATTAATTATCAGTTGAGTGATTTGAGGCTTGATACTCGAGAATTCAAGCAGAGGCAAGGATATGCACTGCACATTTACGGATGCAGGGATACAAGTCTGGACTCTGAACTGTAAAGCCTTAAAGAAACAAGTAGTCAAACTAGCTTGGAGGATGCCCAACACACTGTTGCAGAACATGCTGGGTTCATATGTCTCAGAGAAGTGTTGTGTCCCCGCTTGATCGAGGGTTTATCCTGTGTATCACCAACACTGGGTGCTGATGATTAAAAAACAAGATATGCCGTCGCTTCGCTCCGGCGCGGGCGTTCTAAGATTCTGAGAAGTTGTCCTTCATTCAGGAATTACTATTGAGTACACACATCCGACGTGAATTTAATTGAACTTTCGGAAAGCCGTGTCGGACACGAAGGGGCATCCCAGATGCTGCGGGCAGCATATACGTATCCAGACATTCGGGACAGCTGGGCAAGTAAGCATATGTAGATCTTCTATGTTAGGACCTATTTTTTGGGTCAGGGGCAAGGGTATGTAAATGGCTTATGCAGGACCTAAAACCTCCGGCGGATCCCATTCCACCCGTTCGCTTTCTGCGAAGTTGGCGTGGTGAAAGGCATCAAGCGAACGGGGATTGTAAACGGTTGTGGGCCGTGCCTTTAGGGATCCCAATGCCAGGGTTGCACCCGAAAATGTGAGAACGACAGGCTCTGAGGCAAATGTGAATGCAGTGAGGAGTATAAGTGTTGAAGGCAATAGCATCGGTAGATTGGGCAGTGTCCGAAGGGAAAAGTTTCCCAAGATAGCTGGTTCAATTGTGGCGCCATTCAATACATACATCTTGTCACTACTGAAGCACTTAAAGCACAGCTGGGCCTCAGACCGACAGATATGGATTCTGCAATACGCGTAATCAATAAAGAGAGTCAGAGGCGTGCCTATCAGCGTGCCTATCCAAAGCCAAATGGACATGGACATCAGTATTGAAGAAGAATACAATGAATGTCGAGCACCGGACCTGGCAAAGTGAATGAAATTTTAATCAGAGCGTATCGATGGCCACCGATAATTTGCGAAATGACGAACCCCTGACAGCTCAGACTCGCAGATGTCAAAATGTATCAGTGAGGAGACGTCTGGCTGCTTTGAGGACTGCGCGAGATCAAGTCAGTTGCGGCTACCTCGCAGTGGACTGTCTACAAATACACGAGTCTGCATATGCCCGAGTCCCTACGCATGGAGCGCCAGAGTTGCTTGCAGGTGCGATTAGAGGGTTAATTAGTATGAAGCTCATGCGCACCTTGGCGAGGGTGTAGTCGTAGGCCGAACATTCGGGTAGAGATCTATCACATGAGCTGCGGCAAAGGAAACCTGGCGGGGATCAACGGAGCGGCGGGACAGAGCCGGAGGGAACATACAGAATAAGCGTGAGGTTCATAGCCTCACGACGGTGTTGACGGGTCATGCGGAATGCATAAATAAAGCGGGGAAAGGAAGCTTACGTTTGGCGTGATATTTCGCGTGAACTTGTGTGGCGTGCGGGGGAAAGTGAGGCCGTTATTGAAGACTTCTTGATGCCGGATGCAACAGATGTTTGGACGTCATTCGATTGTCGAGGAAGGTGTTCAAGACATAAGAGGGAGGCTGACAGAAAGCGGGTCACATGTTGGTGAGAGAACACGAAAGGCCACAGCAGCAGACAGGACAGTTCTCGCCATTGGTATGAATTGCAGGATGGTGTTTTGTGCCAAAACGCCCGAGGGTCTTGCACGACTTGAGCGATGTTTTGATTCCACAAAGGAGTGGCCCGTCCAGGTCGAGGTCTTGTAGCGTCTTGGAGAATTCTTGCGATTGCAGCGGATTCTCCAACGACGTGATTAACCAAGCCTCTGAAAGCCCTAGACAACTTGAAGCCTTGTGTCTTGCTCATTTTGAGAAGAAATGGCTCGTCATTTTGCGCATCCGAAGCGGTAGGATTGACCTGAAGAGGCAGGGGTCTCAATTTGTGATGCTTGCCGGGTCTTGAATCTTGACCGAAGGAAGGACCGACTTCAGGCGGCGTACTGAGAAGAAGAAACGCAGCGGGAGGGCAGGAAGACGGTGGGACGAGAAGAGCGAAGGAAGATCCGACGAGTGTTCCTTCAAATACTTTATTAGCTCATCTTAAGTCTTAGGCGGTTCCATCCCTTTTCAGACTTGAGTTTTACTACATCTTAAGTTCTTCTACTGTAGTCTACCGTACTGTATATATTGCCGGCTGAAACCTCGATCTTAAGTTTGCACCGTGCACTCAAGTTTGCACATGACTTAAGTTCGACCCTCAGTCAGGAAATCGAGATCAGTTCATATGAATATAATATTCTCAATTAATGAAGTACTTACGTTTTGACCGAAGTGAAGTCTGTCTTCAGTTCTAGCTGTGAACTTGAGTATGAATCCCTTGAATGGCTTGTGAATATTAATGTTGTGCGAAAACGAAGGACACGGAACAGAAACTCACCTCTAGCAAGGATAAACAATACTGTGTACCTATTGAGTCGCATAGTTGGTTCCTGATGCTGCTTTATGAACACAAACAGGGTGGCATACCAGAATGCATTATACCACCAGAAATTTGTTTACAACAGAGGTCGGTACAACTGAGCTTGAACTAGCCCCAAGTGATATGGACAAGTTCTGGGATATGCGAGGGTGCATGGTGAAGTGTCGAGGAGACCGAGAAGAGCCCATCGAAGTCAGAGCCAAGTCCAAGTGATGTGTCGTGGCGTGTTTGGCGATCACGGCCACGCATTCAGTAACGTCACGCATTACTCATTCTGACTTCGAAGTTCTCTCTCTCTCCACCACCACTAAACGTGCCGTGCCCACCACCGACCAACCAACGACCTGCGAAGCCGGGCCTCGAGACAGGGTGCCGCTGCTAGCTGCTCCTGCGGTGACATCTCTCTCGCCGTTCTTCCAGATTCCGAGTCTGATATCAATAATGCCACCCGCCGGCAAACGGGAGGAAGAAAGGGGGGTAAAAAAGATAGGACAACAAGCAGGTTCCTGATGACGTGTCGTATCTCTCTCCTGGCTCCTTTCACTTGACTTGCTCCTCAGCTCCCTCGCGCAGACGTCGTCGACGGCACACCCAGGTGCGTGTCCTTTTCATGTCGCACATCATTCCCTGCACGACCTTTGCCTCCCTCTTTTCTTCCCTATCCCTTCCTCTCCCTTTCCTCCCCCTATGCACACATAGACGTCGTGCAAGGGCACCGTGTCCCTGCGAATCGGCGTCGCCTCTGCCGGCCATGTCATGCACGCATGTTGGCACGCTGTGGATTTCGCAGACTCCAGTGTGCGCCACATCCAGGACTCTCCCACCGGCTGCGCCTCTGCGATGCTGCTGTTTCCTCGTCCCACGCGCATCAGCGCCGCACACGCGGCACTTATTGGCGCTACTTAAGTCTCAGTAGGGCTTCAGTTGTCAGTACTTCAGTCATGAATAGAACTTGAGTTTTGGATGAAACTTGAGTTTGGGTGAACTCAAGTTTCAGTACATATACGGTGAGGGATATATGCTCAGACGGACGTTACCGGGAACTTAAGTTTGGGCGGAACTCAAGTCCGAAAAGGGATGGAACCGCCTAGAACTTAAGATAGGCTTGTTTTATTTCATGTTCCTTATGAGCGGGTCTTGAACGCACGTCTGTGGAGCAGAATGGAATATGCCGGAGTTCTTCCGAGCTAAAATGTGATCGGCATGATCTGGGAACGTGGCTGAGAAAAAAAGTTCAAATTGAGGGGATCTGCTTGAGATGCAAGTAATAATAGACGGATGATGCGGACATGTTGAGTATTGTATCGAGCGATGACAAGATGCTGATGGGAGGCGTTGAGGAGGCGGGATGATCGTGGGGAGAGGGACCAAGCAATGGTAGACATGTGTCGCTTTTGAGTGGGCTTTGAGCGCTCGATTCACGGCATGGGGCGCCTCTAAAAAGATTAGCGCGTCGTAAGTGACAGGCCCCCGAAAGCTAAACTGTGATGTACAGAAAATAAGTGTGCAAACAAAAGCGTGGCACCCGAGATAATGGAATGGGGGAGTGAATGGGGTTAGAAAGGTGCAAAATAGGAAGCAGACGAACACGTACGATGTAGGCGAGGACATGACGACGGCGTTTAAGAGTGAGAGATTGCGCAAGAGGCCTTTCCTTTTGCACGGAAATTGAACGGTTGATCGGATAGGTCGAAAATAACGTTGTGGAGCGTCCAAATCCCTGGACCAAAGCTAATTGGGCATGAAATCGGAAATAGGATGGACATACAGGAGCTGCCGGGCGGAGAGTGGGAGAAAAAGAAGAATGTAAACATGTGCACATAAAATCAGGGCATCTGCTTAAGATACGAGTAATAATACTTCAGTCTGGGCTGCAAGCTAAATTCAGCGTACAGGCCATTGGTTGCAGTCCGCTCAGCATATTTTTGGGCTCCAGAATCACGGCTGATATTAGTCTCTCTTGACAGACTCCATCGCTCGTTCTTCGTTCTGAAGGGTGATATGTACGTGATCCCATCGGGTTTTGAGCATCTTGGTCAATGATTATGGCGCTTCGCAGTCTGATTTTTTCAGCACATGGGATGCATTGAACACAATAAACATCCATGAGCGTGATTCCTGTCCTACTAATCACGGCGGCAGGTGTTAAATGAGCCACACTGATTTACCTGTACGGTTTAAATCATCACGGCCTACCTATGTGGTTCATACTGGAGTCACGGAACTTTAGGTGGCATGCTTTTCTGTCTAAGCAGTAGACTGAGAATTCCAAATCCTTTGAGAGCTCTAGGATTTGCCAGAGAAGGAGCTAGGGTGTGCGCGGCGGCACTTTACCCGGTGGCTGTAGCCTGTGTTGCCGCGGCACTGACGCGATACTGCCGCGCACTGACGCGGACGTGCCGCGGCGTGCATGCAAGTCCCAAATTACAACAACCAAGTCCAACATGTCTTAAAATTATTTAAAACATGTTGTATTCCTGTCTCATTCAATTTTGAGGTTCAACTTGGGTTTGCCGCGAAAGAATCCAGACTTCCCACCCCAGTTGACCCAGATGGACACTTAGAATACTTCATCCAAGCTTTATAGCAGTCCAGAACATCTCTAGGACTTGATTCTGCAGTACAATTCATGATTAATGTATTTCCCATGTGGCTTAGTCGGGCTTAGTTGGAGCCTTAATTTTCCTCCTCTCAAGTCTGAGGTCTCTGCCTGTTTTGTTTCATATAGACACCTTACCCTAACACTAACCGCTAACCCTAATCGCTAACCTCTAACCGCTAGCCACTAACCTCTAACCACTAACATCTAATCCTAACAGGCTGACCCGAACCGCTAACCTGTAACCAGCTAACCCGAGCCTAACCGGCCAATCTCAACAAGCTGTTGATACCACCACTCCGTGATGTGCCGAGGAGTCGCCGCTTGACAAGCCCGGAATACTAACTCATGAACTTTCATAGAAAGCTATCAAAATCACCGGCTTTCACGAATTCCCATCAAAGTTACAAAGTTACACAAAACTAAGCGAAGTAACGAAGTGACGAAAATGGCGCGGACTCTTGTGCTCACCTCCCGCACACATGTCTATCGCTGGACAGTGTCTGCCATCCCCGTCCACGGTGCAACAGAACACGGGAAGTTGTCAATGGACGCTCTCCCGGCCCACTCATTGAGGCTGATGTTCACGGCCGTATTCTTGTGCGTGCACAAACCTAATCTCGTGCGAAAGACACTTATCTCTTGCAGGTTTATGTAGCCAATGGCCTAGAGAAAGAGGACATATGTATTTCAAACTCTCCGAGTCTTGGTGTTTGCGTATTGACTCCAATCCTTTAGCTTGATCAGAAGTTTGGATGCACTGGGGCAGAGTCGCCGTAGATACCTCGCTAATCAACAAACTGTGCTTTCGGGAGTTTTCGGCAAAGCTCCGATGTAAACATGTCTTGCTACGCACGTCGTCCTGAGATCTCAATGAGCGGGAGCTCGTCTCCTCGCTCACTCATTTCTTCTTTGGGGCACTACCTCCTGCTTCCTAGAATAGAATTCTAGTACTCCGCAATCAGCTGGACCAGTCGGGATACTTACGTTCTCAGAGGTTCTCGACCATCGATCCCGACGTGTTCCACACGGCCCCGCTCCCGCCCTTCGCGCAGAGCTGATACATGTTAGCTCGGTTAAATATCCATGTCCAGCTGGTGCCGACTTCGTCTGCTTGCCTTAGGGTTTCGCTCCTTTCTGTTCCCAAAATTTCATTGGTCGGCAGTTTATCTTGGGCAAGACTTGTGTAGCGCAGCTGCGCACTCCGGCATGTACTACATGTACTACCTGATATCTACCTGAGGTCCTTCATCATTCTACCATCATTCTACCATCACTCTACCAATTTTCTCTACATCAACTCTACCCGACGTCTACGCGGTCTCTCTGGTAGATATTGATCCCAACACACTCGAAGCTCTCGACTTGATCCACTGGTGCACATTTTCTTTTTGACTCGAGTTTTTTTTTGCCCTCACAGTAATCTCTGCATGCAGGCATATCACAGTGCCTCATTCCTCCCAGCGCCTTCCTTCTCTATAATTTCACGTTCGGCGGCTCGACGGGGACGACATGGTGGAAGTGAATGTTCTTCCTTTTCCCTTCAGTAAATTCCAGTCCTTTCTGTCTTCGATTCATATCCCGAGGATACACTGCTCCCATCGTTTTTCGCCTCCCTTTCGCCTTCCTCTTCTCTCTTATTTTTTGGGACGTTTGGATAATGAAACTCAATCTGCAGGAGCATTTCAAGCTCATCCACTGGAGGCGTAGCCTCAGGTCGGAATGACGGCGGCTCGGCGTCGGCGCGATGAGACCTCGCGGAGGCCGGGTGGACGAGGTCGAGAATGTTCGCAAGTGGTAGGAACCAAGAATGGATGTGTTTGGCTACTGATCGAAGACTAAACAACCACTACGATCCGAATGGGGAGTGCAAAGTGCACTGCCACATGTGCCCCCTCACGGTGGACACGGCGCCCTCGTCGTGTCGCCTAGCTCTCCCCCCCCCTCGTCGTCTTCATCGTCCGCTCCCGCGTCTTCATCGTCCCCGTACACATCTTCATCGTCTTCCGCGTCCGCTATGCCCAACTACTCCAAACCTGTCACCCACTCCCGCTGGAGCTCGTCCAGAATCGTACCCCTCCTCGGGATAAATTGCCGCAAGAGCCTCGAGCTGAACCGGCCGCTAATCGGCATGCCCTCGAGGGTCTCGATTTTGTAGGAGTTCCGTGTGTGGCTGGTGATGCGCCTGGGCGCCGACCACATCGGTACCATTTTGTGCTCGACCTTGAAGGTTGCGCCAGTTTCGTACTCCATGTTATACTGCTGTACCAGAGACCCTGTTTTGAATATATGTAAGGCTGCTGCTCCAACCTTACAACATCCAGACAGACACATCGATATTCACACACCACTATTTCCGCTATCTTGCTTATCCTACTGCCGCACCGCTACCTATAGTTCCGCCCTTACATTACTGCATCCTATCACTTGGGACTTGAGACCTCCCCTCTGTAATTACTGTACCTCATGCCTCCATACCCTATCACCCGTGGACGCACTCCGAGACATTCCTGTTCTTGGGTCTCACCGCCGGACCTTTGGTCACCACACATACTTCTGACTTGTATAGTTTATCACCGGAGCTTCAGTCGTGTCCACATTACTCTTCCTTTGCTGCCGCCTTCTTCTATGGTCATCCTCTCTCCGACATATCCACTATGATCATCCCTCCCTTCTGATCCTCTGCATCACTGGCATGATCACACTACCACCTCTCTGCACCGATGATGGCAACATCGGTTCAGCCCCTGTCCTTGGATTAGCGCCCCATCGACATCCTCTGGTACTGCACGGTTATCTCCGGACCATCGCTATCAGTACTGACACTGTTCCCCTCTGGAGTCGCATGGATTGCCTGTATCTGGCCTTCCCATCCTCCCCCTTCGACATCGCATGGTCATCACCGGACTATAGCCTTCCAGATGTCTTCTGCCACCAACCTTGATTTCGTCGCACACTGTTGTTCTGGGCTTGGCCTCCCGGAGCTGTATTGTCGTCAGATTCCTCCCTTCTACGCTGTCAGCCATGTACACATCTCATTGCCTCTACATCTGCTCTCCGCCTCCACATGCATGTGTCCCTCATATCACCTCTGTGTTGCCCTCTGTGTATGCTGTTCCACGCTGCACCACCAGACTTTACTCTTCCAGGTATTGTCACCACCGCCGGACTCTACCCCTTCATTGCGGTACTGTCATCCCTGCCGGACTTTGCCTTTCTTGGTATCGTCATCCTGTGGCTGTCCTCTGTCCTCCCATGATATGACTTCCACCTCTCGACTTCATCCCATCTATGTTGTCACCCTGCAGTCCGCACAGCTTACTGTTCATCCTGCTATTGCCTTCTCTGCACCGTCCAACCTGTTCCTTCCAGGATTGGTTCCGCCTTTGCTGTCCGCATTGTACTGCCACTGTTCCGTGCTATCGCACTGCACTACTGTCATCCATGCCGTCCTCATTGTATCGCCGCTGGCCCCTTCAGCCCTGGTTTAGCACACCAGCGCCTCAGTCCTCATTGCTCCTTGCAATCCCACATTGTATCTTCACCGCTACCATTGACTGATCCTCATTGGTTTCGATCTCATTGTCTTTCGACTGATCCTCGTTTGACCTTCAGATTTTCCTTATCATTGACTCGCCATATCCCTCCTCAATGATCACCTATACCGCTCTTCGACATCTTATCTTTCATATTGCCATTGTTGAGTCCTTATCTTACATTCTGATTTATATCTTATCTTACATTCGATTCCGTTACATATTCCGTTACATATCCGATCACACATTTATTGTGACAGTCATATAGTTACAGGATTCTCTCTTCTTGGTCTTGACCACCATGTACCCTTCTATAGTGGCCGCTCTTGAATGACCACACTATTGTTCTGTCATTCTGGGCTACTCTTAGTTTCGTCTGGCCGACCGCTCTAGTGTTGACTGCCTCCACAATACAGCAGCCTTCCAATATAGCCTCCTTGGGCGCGCGTGCGAGAACCTTCTTGTCGAACTGGGCCTTACGGCGCACTGCGTGATCGACCATTTCGGCGCACCCATCTGTATGCAGCTGGCCCATGTACGCCATCTGGAGGCCCGCATCCGCCTCGTCAACAGGAAGTATGGCCTCGTCGGCCGACATGCGTGCGGTGTTGATCACCAGCCCGTATAACAGCTCATCTGGGGAGAATTTCAGTGCAGGCAAGATGCGGTTGTTGAGAGAGAAGGCCGCGGCCTCGAGATGCTCGGGCCAGTTCTCCGGCAGGTCCTCCCACTGCATCTTGTCGTAGTCGTCCTCGCCGAGGCCTGGGGTGCACAGACGCTTCAGCCGCTCGAGAAGCTTCGAGTTCATGCCCTCGAGGAGGCCATTCACCCACGGCGAGTACTTCGGCACAATGTGTAACTCAACACCCGACTCCTCGCACAGCTGTCTCAGCTTCCAGTTGTCAAACTCGGGGCCACCGTCACACATGTAAGTTTCGGTGATACGATGCTACTCGGGGTGCGGTGAAACGATAACTATGAAGCCGAGATAAAGGTCTAAACCAATATAACCAACTAAACATGAAATAAAACAAGCCTATCTTAAGTTCTAGGCGGTTCCATCCCTTTTCGGACTTGAGTTCCGCCCAAACTTAAGTTCCCGGTAACGTCCGTCTGAGCATATATCCCTCACCGTATATGTACTGAAACTTGAGTTCACCCAAACTCAAGTTTCATCCAAAACTCAAGTTCTATTCATGACTGAAGTACTGACAACTGAAGCCCTACTGAGACTTAAGTAGCGCCAATAAGTGCCGCGTGTGCGGCGCTGATGCGCGTGGGACGAGGAAACAGCAGCATCGCAGAGGCGCAGCCGGTGGGAGAGTCCTGGATGTGGCGCACACTGGAGTCTGCGAAATCCACAGCGTGCCAACATGCGTGCATGACATGGCCGGCAGAGGCGACGCCGATTCGCAGGGACACGGTGCCCTTGCACGACGTCTATGTGTGCATAGGGGGAGGAAAGGGAGAGGAAGGGATAGGGAAGAAAAGAGGGAGGCAAAGGTCGTGCAGGGAATGATGTGCGACATGAAAAGGACACGCACCTGGGTGTGCCGTCGACGACGTCTGCGCGAGGGAGCTGAGGAGCAAGTCAAGTGAAAGGAGCCAGGAGAGAGATACGACACGTCATCAGGAACCTGCTTGTTGTCCTATCTTTTTTACCCCCCTTTCTTCCTCCCGTTTGCCGGCGGGTGGCATTATTGATATCAGACTCGGAATCTGGAAGAACGGCGAGAGAGATGTCACCGCAGGAGCAGCTAGCAGCGGCACCCTGTCTCGA
Organism: Mycena vulgaris; assembly: GCA_029204335.1. NCBI lineage: Eukaryota > Fungi > Basidiomycota > Agaricomycetes > Agaricales > Mycenaceae > Mycena > Mycena vulgaris. The sequence continues at coordinate 231,500 of JARGYA010000071.1, forward strand.
GGCCCGGCTTCGCAGGTCGTTGGTTGGTCGGTGGTGGGCACGGCACGTTTAGTGGTGGTGGAGAGAGAGAGAACTTCGAAGTCAGAATGAGTAATGCGTGACGTTACTGAATGCGTGGCCGTGATCGCCAAACACGCCACGACACATCACTTGGACTTGGCTCTGACTTCGATGGGCTCTTCTCGGTCTCCTCGACACTTCACCATGCACCCTCGCATATCCCAGAACTTGTCCATATCACTTGGGGCTAGTTCAAGCTCAGTTGTACCGACCTCTGTTGTAAACAAATTTCTGGTGGTATAATGCATTCTGGTATGCCACCCTGTTTGTGTTCATAAAGCAGCATCAGGAACCAACTATGCGACTCAATAGGTACACAGTATTGTTTATCCTTGCTAGAGGTGAGTTTCTGTTCCGTGTCCTTCGTTTTCGCACAACATTAATATTCACAAGCCATTCAAGGGATTCATACTCAAGTTCACAGCTAGAACTGAAGACAGACTTCACTTCGGTCAAAACGTAAGTACTTCATTAATTGAGAATATTATATTCATATGAACTGATCTCGATTTCCTGACTGAGGGTCGAACTTAAGTCATGTGCAAACTTGAGTGCACGGTGCAAACTTAAGATCGAGGTTTCAGCCGGCAATATATACAGTACGGTAGACCACAGTAGAAGAACTTAAGATGTAGTAAAACTCAAGTCTGAAAAGGGATGGAACCGCCTAAGACTTAAGATGAGCTAATAAAGTATTTGACTAAACAATCAATCAAACAACAACTCCTCCTCCTTATGAGTAATGATAATCGCGGGTGTTCGGGGGTAAAGACCAAGTATTAGGTCAATAGATCGCTTACTGTTCAGAGAACAGGGGAGTGGGATAGACAAGGGTTGTGAAACCAAAGTCGAGCAATACGCGCTATGTTCGAGACTTCGTACAAGCGGTGGGTTCGTGGGTTTTTAAGGCAATAACGGCCAGTAGCCGGCGAGTTTATGTCAATTAAGACGGGTTTGTTGGATTTCTCCAGGTTTGGGACCACTCCTGCAGGACCGCAGTATATAACACAACACAGAACACAAATCACAGAACACAAAACACACACAATACGACCCGCAGTGCTGGACAGAGTCCACACAATTCACAATTCAGTCACACAGTCAATCACAGATACAATCCAATCCAATCCAATCGTTGCCAAAGGTACAGTACTTGAGTCGAGATAACGGTCACTTGGGTCTTAGAGCTAAACGACAACTCCGAGCCACAACGCCGTTGCGTATGTGAACAAGGTAAACCGAGTGATGTCACTGCACCGTTGTGCGCGAAACCCCAAGGCAGTCTGCTCTAGAAGAGTCAAAGACTAATCCTAGCCACAGCACCGATGTGCCTGTGAACAAGATGAACCAAATGATGTTATGCACGCGAGTTGTGCACAAAACCGTCGGGCAGTCTGCTCCAGAACCTTTCTAAACTACGTGCTTTATACTACTGGGATCTCGACTTTACAACACATCTATTACTACACCTCGGAAAGCACTCCGTCCCGGCGTGGAGCCGCGGGACGATCTTAGGGAATCCCCTGACTCCTATTGGCCACGCGCCGGCTCTATGAGTCAGAGCTCTCCTTGGTACTCGATCGGTTTGAGAGTTATTGGTTAATCGAACGGAAGCTTCCGAGCTGGCGTCTTCTTCGTCTAGTGCTCGTCCCGAGCGTCAGTCTTCATCGTCTATGATATGGCTACCTGTGGATACCTTCCCCGTGTCCGTAGCTAGTCTGGTTGTTGTGATAGACCAAAGTTCCACTTGTCTCGGTAAGTGCCGGTGCCATCGCGATTTGATGTTTAACCAGCACAGCTATTCTGATGCGTAGGCACACTCGGCCGTCGGCAACTCACTTCGTCCGTGTCTATTTACAGAAGTCTCGCCCCATCCAAGGGTCTGGACCCATCATGTGACTTGTCGCGCTGTTCTTGATAAGAGACACAATGGTAAACAATCTCGAAGTCAGCCGCTTTGGAAGGCCCCAGTCGCCTGCATGCGATGTCATGTATTCCTTCCCATCTCCTTGATACTAGTCTAGCACTCAGCTCATCTGTACGCACACGGGTACTGATATAAGGTAGTTAGTCCTGTTCTCGGTAAGTCGTACTTTGGCCCCAAGTCGAGGTACCGCCATAGGATCATGCCAATAGAGAACCTAAGCTATGTGACTGTTAAGCTACTCGTTCGGAGCTCCCGATAGCCTCTTATAGAATAGAGAGAGCGTGCTTTATAAGTATAAAGACGCGAAATGCGAAAATACACCTGTGGTTTGTACACGGCTTATCATCTCCCCGGGACATTAATCTTGACCGTCCCTGGTCAACCAGTCTCGCTTCTCTCATGCAGGGTCTCAGCTAGCCAACACTTGGTTAACGGTCGTTTATTTACTTCGCTAGAACCCGACTTGTGTACGTCCTCGACTTTAGGCACCACACAGGGGTCATTTCTTGCTAAGTCCACTTCATTGTTCCTCCGTGGAGTGGTCAGCCAATGAGAGCGCGCAATCAGCTTGCAGATCACTTCTCGAAGACCACAGCACAGCTCGATCACACATGTGATTGCACGCTGATCTGCCTCGGACACATTCTGGTACAGTCACCCTGGGGTTTGCCCCTTGAGCCCAATGTCTCGGTCTCGTCGCAAGCTCCTCTGCCATATCCACTTTCCCAGCTTTTCGTCCATTCGTTCTGGATTAAAGTCCTCCGCGGCGCCTCATTGAGACTACCCTTTCAGGTGAGCTTCTATTGCTAAGAATAGAATTCAATTGAACCGTGGAAACTCTCCGTCATTTTCAAAGTTTTTCTCGATTCAAGCTCCGCCGCCCTGAACCGCAGTCTCGTTCTATATACGAGCGCGTTGGCAGGCATTTCTTCCCTTTCCCAACGCCCGCCTCCTGCTGAACCATCTCTCGCCGCAACCCCAACTGTCAACGCTTCCTCTGCCCAGCGCCTACGCTTGGGCAGGGCTTCCTCCCTCTTTCTCGACTTCTCACTTCTGGCCAAATTCAAGATGACGGGCGGTCCTCGTTCCAAGCTCATCGCGCAGGACGATAAGGGACACTATTTCGACCCCTTCCACTACCTCCGCGATGCCAAGTTCCAAAACCTAGTCCTCTATTTGCTCGATGATAGGGAATTCGACCTTGTTGACAAGCAGACGCCAACGGTCCTCCCAGCGCTGTTCATGGGAGCTAGACCCGCACTTGTATGCCTCTCTTCCTTGTCTTTTAATCATTCCTCTTACGTGTTTCCTTTAGCAACGCTACTACAATGAGTTCGTCGGTCGTGAGGACGCCCAACATCCCGAAGCAGTCCTTCTAAAATACAATGTGCGCCGGATTTTCCGAAGGCTACCGGAGGATGTGGCCATGGCGTCCGACCACCTTCTCCCTAGATTCATTGCAAACTTTAAGGTGCGTTGTAACGCCATTGTCATCGTTTCTTGTTCTAAACCTCCTTGCAGGACATTCGGCTTCCTGTTGACTATAAGATGCCGTCACCCGAAGACTTCATGATCCCAGCGGCGGCGCTGGAAGACCTAACGCCCGCAAATTCACCACCAACGGCCGGGCCTAGCGCCTTGAAGAAGGCCAAACTCGCCTCGACTTCTGGTGCGCCCCCACCTAAGGTCAAGGCTGCGACGAAGCCGAAGCCTCCAGCCGCATCCTCTATTGTCACCACCCCGAAGACCCAGCCATCGAAGTCCACCCCAGCGCCACCAGCGCCACCGAAACACAAGTCGAAACCGAAGGCGAAGCCCGCGCTCCCCGCGCCGACCCCTAATTCCCCTCAGCAGCGCTCGCGCTCGCCTTCCTCCGACCCTACTGCCTCGCCGTCTACCTATCAACGTACGGTTCGACAACTCCCGCAGACCGCGCGTTCTCAACGCCCGTCTGCCGCTCCTTCGTCACCTTTCGGTCAGGCCGGTCCAGCACTAGGTGGCCCTGCGACGCCCACCACCCCTGGTCCTGTTATCAAGGCTGAACGGCAAGTCGAGGTGGTGCTACCTCATCTCGCGTCCCTTGCGAAACCAGCCAAGGTTTCGACTTCCGCACCAACTGCCTCAACTTCCAATCCTCTCAAGCGCAAGCGTTTGGATGCAAAGGAGCCCGAGCCGCGTGCCACGCCTGCTCCAGCGCTCCGTCGCTCCACTCGTGCGAAGGGATCCATCGCACCGATTGCCTCGATCGAGACCTGTTCGTCGCCTCCCAAGGATCAAGCCGAGGTGGGCGAGTCCGAGGTGAGTCTTTTCGCTCTTTTCGTTTCTTTTACTGACTCCTTTCTTTAGGTCGACGAGATCAAGGCTTCGACTCCGCAGCCAAAGCGCAAGTCTCGGAGTCGTCGGAAGCCTGCAAACCAAAACCCACCGAAGACCCGTAAACACACCGACTGCCGGTACGATCCTCGTGCGATTAATCAATTCATGTTGCAGCGTGGCCCCGTCCACCCCGTTACTGGTGAACCTGCACCCGAGGGCGAACCGTGGTACCCTCGCAAGTCGCGGAGCTCCGACCGCGCTGCCAAGTCGATTTATTACAGTGGCTACCCGGAGGAGGCCCCGATTCAAGCGCAGCGCGGGAAGATCCCGCCTCCTTACGCTGTTGTCCCTATACTGGCACCAATCCCGGAGAAGGAGATCACGACGGTCGTGACTCGCCTCTTGAAGAACGTGAGCCTTGTTCTTTTTCGTGGTCGTCTCTTTTATTCTAAGCACTTCAACAGCCTGGGTACTCGTGCGTGGAGTGCATTACTTGCCTCCACTTGTGCGAGTTCCGCGGCTACGGCGTCCAGTGCACGACTTGCGAAAGTCAGAAGCGCAAAGGGTGTTCTTTCCGTCGCAACGTCCGAGAGCTGGACCAAGTCCTCGCCGAGCTCACGCCGTTGTTCCAGATCGGCCGTGACCGTAAGTTAATTCATTATTTCTGGTTCTCGAATTAACGATTTTTACAGATACTTGGTCCATCGTGACCCATCTTCATGCCGCTCACGTCCGCGCGCAAAACGCCGCCATCGCCGCTACTCGCGCCGCCTTGGAGTTCCAAGAACAGTTTGTGCACTTTCATGGTCACGCCAAGAGGGTCGTCGACGACATCGGGGCAAAGGCCTTCAACGAACGTTTCACTCCGCTCAACACCAGCGAGACTATGCTGGAGTTTATCAACAAACTCTGCGACGACTTCAACGACGCCAACGCCGAACACGGACGCATCGGCCCTGCCATTGACGATCATGACGACCTCGGCGACGATATCCCACCGCCAAGCTTGCTTCAAATCGACCAGCAAGTTGAGGGGGACGAGGAGGAGCAAGCCAGTCACTCCCGCTCGTCTTCTGTTTCGAAGCCTGTCCTTCGTTCAGACAAAGGGAAGGGGAAGGAGAAGGCCGTTGAGGAAGACGAGGAGTCTGCCCAAGGTACGTTGCAACCATTCTCCTTTTCTTATCCTAACTTTTCGTTCATATCCATAGGCAGCGATCGTGAAGACTCCGACGTCGATGATCGTCCCGCGCTCGTTCCCAACTTGGAGCACGATTCCGATTCCGACGAACTGTGGGAGTTCGCGGTTGAGGAGAACGGCATCCGAAAGACCCGCACCATCCACGATGACTCGGACCGGGAGGACAGTGAGGACGGCGAGGACAGCGAGGAGGGAACGTAAAGCGGTGGTAAAACCATGGAATAGACGTCAAAAGGCGAATGGCGCCTTTTGTTTCCTCTTTCCTCTGGTACGCCCTTTTGCCCGTCTTTGCCCGTGTCCACGATTCCTTTGTTTCGTTTGCTTTTCTTTTATTCTTTTCAAATATCTGACCCATGGACACTACCTACTTACTAGTAGATAGTTAGCGTCCACTTTTGTAATTCCGCGCCTTGTATATCACTAATCGCGAGCGCTATTGCTGACTCTTGTCTTGTGAACACAACTGTAAGAGAACCGTGGGAAGCAATCAATCCGGCGGAAGCCGGATAAGATGAGATGCTTGAGTAAGATACAATAAGATCCCGGATAAGATATCTTATGGTAAGATAATCTCAAGATAACAACTTTCGGTGAAATTTGCCAAACTCCCCTAAATCATCGATCTCGGCATTGGTCTTTCTCTACTGCGACCGTTTCAAATGCCTATTACACTCGCTTTTCTTTCAATTCCGCAAACTACGAACTGAATCATGCCCGCCCTTAACGAGTTCGAAGAATACACCTTAATCATGCTTGAGGACATGAGAGTATGTCTTGTCTCGACCTCGGGGTTTCCTCATTCTGACCCTTTCCTTAGCCGGATCCGACCGCTTCACCGTGCGACCCGTGTGCTCGGCTCGGCTTATCATGCAAGTTCTTTTGCTGGGGCCGTGCATGTATAAACTGCGACCGCCGGCTCGACCCGTCTTGCACAACCATGTCTCTCCAGACTTGGAACCGCTTCTTTGCTTTGAGAGATCTTCCACCCCCTGAGCAACGAGGTACGTCCTAGTCTAATCATCTTATTATGTTTCTTACACACGTGCAAGGTTTCCTGTTTGGAAGGCTTAAGTATCCTTATGCCCAACTCCAGGTCCACGTTCCCCGCGTGTACGAGATCCTAAAGCGTGCTTATTTCAACCGCACCAAGAAGCAGTACCGTGAAGGTCTTGCCGCCATTAACGATGTGGACGAACTCCACCAGATGTGGGTCACCTGGAGCTATCACAGCTATAGTAGATCCGCATTGGGTCTAGTGACCGCTCGTATCCTAGAGCTCGACCCCGAAACTCCGTAGTCAATTCAAATTGTAGATGGTTTCAAGATCGCAATTCAATTCCTGTGTTTTGCCCTAAATTCTGACCGACACTCTTATTTTGGATAAGAACACCTTCCGTTATTTGGCAAACTCCCCAGGACATCTGCTTCTGCCACAATGCCTGTGTTTTCTCGGCTCGTCTTTCAGTATCCTGAGATAGCGCTCATGTTTTCGTCTCGTGTGGTGTGTTACAGAGGTTCTTTTGATCCACTCGAAGTCTGATCTCGACTTCCAGCCTACTCAGCCTTGCTCCAACTGCGCCATTCGCGGCCATGGTTGCACGTTCGACCACTGGTCTGCTCGCTGTAAAGAGTGCGAGTTCACCCGTCGGTCATCCTGCGACTATACCCAGTACGAGGCTTGGGTCGATTTTATCAAAGTTGAAGATGCTGCTACCGAGATTTATCTCGGTGAGTACCTTTTCCTCTGGGTCGTGCCATTCTTATATCCTTAAAGCATCCCACACCGACTATGCTGTTGCTTCCGCTTTGGACATTTATCGGGCGCTCTATGATCGCGTTCGTGTCTTGTTCCAGGGCGATACCGAGGATGCGCAGTCTTCGAGGACGGCTCAGGCTTTCGCCAATCTCGCCACTGAGTTGCCTATCACCGATATCCCAGCGCTGGTTGCGATTATGCTGCACTTGGACCCAGGTCACATCCTTGTTTCCGTGCTTGCTGAACGCAATCGTGCCCATAGTCAGGAATTGAGTGCAGCAGCCCAGGTTATTACTGAGGACACCGGGATTGCTTCCTCCGGTGCTCATGATATCGAGCCTGCTCGCGTGCCTTCCTCTGCCAATGATGACGACTTCCCTCTCTCGTTTAGTGGCCTCGAACTTTACTAGCGTAAATTGTCCAGTAGTCACGACTTTCGTCTGCAATCCTACCGAGACTTCGTTTGCCTGTCTCTCTTTGCCGTTGCCTAGCCTTGCCTGGTTACTTGTAACGTTTATGCATTATCCGAGTCACCGGGAATGGCCTGTTCGATCCCTCCTGGAGCGGGTGTCTTAGTTTAACCCCTGTCTCTAAGTGGAACGTTTTGATCATCAATCACTTGTTCGCGATTGGCGTCCAAGGCATCTGATCCAATTCTTGGTTCGTTTCCGGAAGTACTATGCTGGCTTGAAACTCGTTTTCAGGTATCATGGCTGGTGAATTGGTATAGGATGTTTGTCCGTGCTGCGGACTACTAATTCCGTTACCGAGACTACGGAAAATATGAAATTTCCCGGACCTCCTTCCCCCCGATTTTTATAATAATAACTGTCCTCAGTTATTCTGATCGTCGTTTCAGGATGATTCCCTGGCTCGGCTCGCACAGTATAAAGGCGCTAAGCGTCCGCTCAGAATTTATCCCTCTTGCTCAGTCTAATCTTCCTGCATTCATCGCTCGCATTATGGACCCTATCGCTAGTCCCGACGGCATTCCCAGTACCGTTTGGACCCGCACGTTCCTCAAGGCCAACCATGCCAGCACTCTCAATCATGATGATCGTTCAGCGCAGCTTGAGCATTTGGTCGATCAAGCCGAGGCTTTGGTGCGTTACAATGCTATCCTTAATTCATGTCGTTTTTAACAGTTCTTTTCGAGCTCGGACTTTCTCAGTACGCTGACAAGCTTGCGTACGTCAAGACTGTCCGCGACTTGTGTTTCCTTGTCCAGTCCCGTTACAAGACGGCTTGGGGCAACGCTCTTGGTGAATGGCACCCCGCTATCAAGAAGCTTGGACTGTTCATCGAGGCGCTCAACCGCGCTCGCGTTGTGAGCGCTCGTGCTCATAGCGCCAAGACGTCTCACAACCGTGACGAGCGTACGGCCGCCCTTGCCGATGCTCAGGAGGCGCAAGCCGAGAAGTCTAACAAAAAGGCCAAACTGGCCAAGGTGCGTTTTATCCCGACTTCCCCGTCCGCTTGTTTCATTTCTATTCCAGGCTCGCAGCAAGACATCACGCAAAGTATCGACGCCTAGCAACGTTCCTGACTCCGAGTCCGAGGACGAGCCGCAAGGTGAAGACGACCCTATGGACGGCAACATCGCTGACTCGGTAAGCAGACCTTAAACCTGTTCGAGATTGGTTTCGCTCATTCGTTGATTCCATGTACCAGACGTCCCCTGCCAAGGGTTCCGCGAGCCAGGACACCATTATCATCGACGATGATGAGGCGTCCATCTCTGATCTTGTTCCCAAGGTACGTTTTATTACATTCTCACCGAGATTACTTTCGCCTCAACCAATTAAATGGTTCATAGGGTACTCGCGTTGGTAGTGCGCAGGCTTCCACGGTGCGCATTCCTAATATTCGGAACAGTTGGACCGATACCCATCACCCGAGTTATATCAAGGCAATGGCCGCTATCTCGAAGTCCAACCCCGAGGAAGCGTCTAAGGTAGCCGAGATCCTCAGCACTGGTGCTCGCAAGCGTCGTATGGGATCTACCCGTCATGCATTCGATTCCGGAGCTATGCGTCACGTTGTCGACGCCTCGCAGGTCCCTACTGTTCCCAATAGCACTGGTGCGATATTCGTCTAGACTTCAACCTGCGAACCCTTATCCTGTATTCAGGACACGAGTCGCGTACTCCGGACGAAATCATTGCCGACTTGGCCCACAACCTCGAGCAACCTGCCGTTGATAGCCTTAATGATGCGGCCATCCTCCGTATGGAACACAATGTGCGTATCCAGACTGATGTCGCACGTCACAACATCTTCTATGAGCTCCGCAACTACGAGATCTTGCGCATCGAAGGCGAGAGCTTGCAGGGGGTCCTGCGCGACCGCGGACTCAACCCGCTCAAGGGTACTCTGCTAGAGATCCCCAGTACGTCATTACTCTCCCCGGGACATAGAATCTGACTACGAGACTAGATGTCTGATCTTGCTAAGACCTCCGCGTTTGCACGGACCCGCAACACGATCATGCATTTCATCCCTGTCGTCTTTCCCTTCGTACCTGATCGGCCTGTACCGCTCCGTACTCTCTTCGTGCTAGACTCATTAAAGCCCGACCAACTCGTACTACATTCCTTGTTATCATTTCAAAGCGCTTATCTCGATAAAAGCCCGGTCCAACTCGTATTACACTCTTTTGAATATAACTGTTCCCAATTATACTCGTGCATTCCGGGTTGCCTAGTTTCTAGATCTAGTAGAACGACGGGGATTAACCGTGTTGTACACAGGCTCCGGCTCAATTACCTCGTCCGGCTCTTCTTCACTTATATGCTCCTCGGAGCGATCCTCTTCGTCCACGTTTTCCCAGTCAGGGTCAAGGTGAACTTTGTGGAACTGTAAGTCCTTGCCCAAGTACTCGTCCTGGCCATCCTCAGCTGCTGCCAATTCCTCCAAGGTTTCCTTAGACAAGTCAATCAATTCCAGGATATCGTCCCCAAATTCAATTCTCTTTCTTGCGAGGTAGGGTATTACTCTAAACTGCGCGATTTTGCCATGCATCATTGCACCGTTCATTTCACAACAGAGGTAGGAACCTCCCTTAGTCCGTCGTACTACTATGACTGGTCCGAGATAACGGACTGACATCTTCGTATTCAAAGACTTTTCAACCATAGTGTTTCTGACGAGAACCAAGTCCCCAGGCTTAAAGTCAAAGTCCTTGATAGTGTGCTCATGTACTCTTTCGTACCGACGTACTGCTGCCAATTTCTCTGCACTAACCCGCTCTCGCATCTCGTCAACGTGTTGCGAGTGCTTAGCAAGGGCCTTTGCGCGCAAACCGATTAATTCTGCCGTCGATATGACTTCCCCAGGGAACTCTACCAACCACGTCGCTTCTTCGATGTCCAACGGGATCACTGGGTGTGCTCCGCACATTGCGAAATATGGGGAGCAGCCGAGACCACGTCTAGTTGTTATCCTGTCTGCCCAAATAACTTGAGCCAGGAACCAGAACCACTTCCGAACGTCCCCTCCAGTTGCTTTGTAAATCGACTGTCTCATGTCCCAATGACCGGTTTCCACGGGTCCGTTGGCCTGAGAGTTATAAGCCGAGATCCTAATCCCCGTTATTCCATATTTTGATCTTAACCATTCTAAAGCTGCAATAAACTGCGGTGCATTGTCGGTTACAATCCATTGTGGACAACCCCAACGGCAGATAATCTCTTCAAGTAAGAACTTGCCTAAAGACTCTCCCTTATCGGCCCTAAGAGCTCGTGCCTCCAGATATCGAGTTAACGAGTCTCTAGCTGCAACTACATATTTATGTCCGTTGGATGGGACACCCATAATCATCACATCTGTGTGAATCTTTTGGAATATGCTCGGAGTCATTGTTGGTTTAGGTGGGGTTCTAAGCAAAGTCTTCTGCCTGACTTGACATAAATGACAAGTCTTGACATAGTTCTCGATGTCTTGTGAATAATCCGGCCACCAAAACCTGACTTCTATTAAACTCTTGGTCGCGTACGCGCCTTTGTGGCCCAGACTATCGTGTGAAGCTTTCATCATGTATGTCCGGTACTCCTTTGAGACCACTAGCTTATGCGCACCTATAACTCCCATATAACAGTACTAGTTAGAAGGGCGAAGCCCTGCGACTGCGCCATTCTAGTTAGAGGTGTTGCATTAAATCCTCCCATGCTGCTAAATATGCTGCTGTTCGGGTCAAATATGCTGCAACTACTTTGCAGCATATTGGCTCTGGGGGACTTAGAACTTATTTCGCACTCGTATTATATAAGCGCGGCGGGCGTCGGGGCGCGCCGCCGTCCCAAAAAGGAAGTCGGTCAGAAAATTCAAGTAAAATACAAATAAAATACCAAAAAAAAATGGGGGGAAGCTAGTCGTCGTTTCCCCCCACCTCCCCATCAACGGCGAGCAAGGAGATTTGGTACACCATGTCAGAGACGGCCTCCTCCTGCGCCACGTCTCCCTCGGCCTCTTCGTCGCTCCCTTCCTCCTCGTCTGCAACGCGCACCCGAGTCTCTCCAATGTCCTCCCACCCTTCACCGTCCGACTCCACCCCGTCCGACTCCACCCCGTCCACCTCCATCTCGCCCGCCTCCCGCGCCAGCCGCTCACACAATTCGCGTAACCGCTCCCACACGTCCTGCTGCTCCACTGCCACCCCGCGCCTCAGCGATCCCGTGAAGCCTGGCGTCAACGCCAGCTTGCGGAACCGCCGCATGTGGCCAGCGTCGAAGCGGCCCCGTTGCGCCCGATAAAGCCCGATCTGCACCGCCATTTGGATGCCCGCCTCGATCTCCTCCTGCGACTTATCCCCCGGGTCCCTCAGATTCGTCTCCATCTTGCGCAGGAACACGTTCTCGTCGTGTATCCATGTGACGACGCGGGGAATCTCGACATTGAGTCGCTTGATCTCCTCCCGTGCGCGCTCGATGCGGAAGTACCTGTCCATTGCGATCTGATACGCGGGACGTGTCCATGGTCGGGACTGGACCTCCGCCCGCGTATCGCGCAGGATGTCGAAGTCCGCAAGGAAAGCGTACTCGACGACCTGCTCCCATGTAAGCATGGCCATCGGGGGGTCGAGCGTGACGGCGGCAGCATTGTACTGCTCGATAGCACTTCGCACCGCCTTCGAGCGCGCTTGGAGCGCTTTGGCGATGTGCTTGCGCATCTTATACCCTTTAACCCAGTCAGAAACAGCTCGTATGTACTCAATGCAATAGAATATCACGACTTACCCGTCTGCGACTGATTGATCTTGGTGAGCTCGAAGATGCGCTCCACAATTAACAGCTCCAGCGCGTCGAGCGCGAGCTGGTACTTCCGCTTCTTGATGGCCATCGTTGTTGCCACCCACTTCGGCGATGCCGTCGTCCAGCGCTCAACGACGTCGAGCGCGGCCTCGAGCTCGAGCACACCGTCCAGGTCTTTCTCCATCTTCTCCCGTGCTTGACGTCTGGCCAATTCCACCTTGGGGACCCCGGGCTCGAAGGCGGCATCGTCCGACCTTGCGCGCCTTGCTTCCGCGGCCACGACAGCGTGTTTAGCTCTACAGTCAATCAGACACGAAATCGAGGGAAAGAAAGGTGGGCACGCACTGGCTCGTGCTCAGATTCACGAGCTTTTGCACGTACTCCATCTCGAGCGTCTCTATGTTCGTCTTCGGCGCATTCTTGAGGCCCAGCAGGTACGTCTTCTCCTCCGCTAACCATTCCTTGAACTCGGTGTACGATGCGACGCCCTCCCGCTCCATCCACGCCTTCAGCGTTGGCTCGGTCTTCAGGATCGAGAGGGCTTGCTCGTAGTTGGACACGAGGAATTTACCTGGACGGGCGTCAGCTGGAAGCAAAACGGTGAGGAAACCCGTGACCTACCAAGATTTGCATACGTCTCGAAGCTGTCGACGTGCTTCACGTATGTGGCGATCTCTTGCTGTCTGTGGAACCGGCTTGCGTACCGGCAGGACTTGGCGAGCCCGTTTGACCGCGAGAAAAACCGCTCGCAACCTTCGAGGTCCTCGAGCCCCATCCCCTCGACGTACGTTGCGAGGAACCCCAGCTGGCAGAGGCGGTTGTGGGCGTGGCCGTGGAAGGAGCCCACGAGGCACTTGAACTCCTTCTCCCTCGCCTCCTCAGGCAGGACTCACAGCTCTCCGCTCTGGATCATGTCCGCGAGCAGGATAACGAACCCGTGTCGGCACAGGGCTAGGAACACGCCCGTCTCGTCGAAAATCCCCCACATTTTGGATGTGACGTCGTTAATCATATTCTTCCACCTATCTGCACAGGGATTATCAACGTCCTGGATTATGCTCAGCTAGGCCTTCAATATTCAAATGGAAGGACTTACAACGGCCCTCGCCTGCATAGGCAGCTGCTCGCCCAGCCTACTCTTCGCCCACTTGTCCACCTTCTCCCGTGAAATGAAATAGCCTTCCCCCGCGTCCCGGTTATCGACGCCCTCCTTCGACTTCGCAAGCGTTGGCTCGTCCGCCTCGTCCTCCTCCAGGGACGTCTTCTCGCGCCGCAGCACTCGTTTCAATGAGTCGTTGCCGTCCATCGTCGTGAGGATGCTGAAGATCAGCTGGTCCTCCCCCTCGAGTTTGTACATGCACGCGGGGCATGCATGATTGAGACGCCAGGATGTGTCGCGGCCGAGCGCGTGCACAACACGCTCATCGGTCCTCCGGCGAAGGTCCAGGTAGAGGTCGTACGCAATAGAGAATTGCTGGCGGAGATAAGGACGATACGCGACCTGCCTTTGGCTCTCAGCTGTGCTCGAACACCATAGAAAATGAATACGCACCCCATGTATATCGCACAGCGCTTTAACATAGCTCTGGATTGCAAGCTGTGGGCACCGCACATGCTGGACGCGATACGCCTCGAGTACGCGGATCTTGACGGCAACGGTGGGCTTCCAAGGCGCGCAAGGCACCATGCCCTGCAGGATGAGTGCACACGCTATGCCTTTGGCGCTGGGATCTAGCTTGACTTCGATGTCGCTAGTATCTGCCACGCTAGTTAGCCTCCGCACGTAGATTGAAAAGAAGTGAGCGCAGGACTCACCGAACATGTCAACAACGGTGAGATCATAGATCTCATCCTTTCCCTCCTCCTCCTCCGCGCTGCGCCCTTCCGGCACCGGCAGTTCATCCCGCGCGCACATGGGCAAGTACGCGTTGAGCATATCAGGCATTTGGCCCTGGAAAGCCAAGTTGCGACGCTCCGTACGGTCACGGCGCGTCCTCCAGTTGTATTGCTTACTAGACGTTAGACATTTAGAATAGAAACAAGAAAAAAAAAATACACCTACCGCTTGGTTCCAGCGCCCTCATCGCCCGAATCGTCCTCGATATCTTGCGCCAAGGAGGCGAATTCACCGCCGGCGTGGCTGATTTCTATCCGCGCCGAGCCATCGAGGATGTCGGCCATGTTGACCATATTGGGGGGGGCGAGCGTATCGCCGGCGCGGAAGTTATTGTCGGCGGCGAGGCTCTGCAGGCGGTCGAAGTTCTCGCGATGCGCCGCGTCCATGTCTGCAGGCTCTATCAGTAATCAACATTTAACAGAACAAAGAAGGCTTACTCTGCATACGCTCACGGAGCTTTTTTTCCTCGTCTCGGCGATAGTTGTCCAGTCCTTGCTGCGTCAAGGTGACTTCGCGGGGAACGGCTCGGCCAGGGATGTGTGCGGCTTTGCGGTCTGTCCCGATGATGCGCATGCGCTTGGAGGAGGCGCCATTCTTGACGATGCCGCTGGGACGTCGGTGCATCGCCGCACGATTCAAAGGTGGCGTGACAGCAAACGCGACGTGTTCGGTCACGTGTGCACCAGCAACCTTTGCCACCTACTCTCTTTCTTTCCCTCCCGGTCTCTTCTCCCCATCCTCCCCTACGGCGACGTGCGGCGAGATTTCCCCATGGCCTCTGCCCATCCACGCTGTATCCCCGTGTCAAGTAAGCCCACCTCCTTACCGACCAAGTCTTTTTCTTCCCCGTACATACACCCCGCACGCCGTAAACCGCCAGGCCCGAGATCCGACCCTGGAACTCCAGACCCTGCGTCGGCGCGATCCCTTCCCTCTTGTTTTCAACCCTCTTCTTGGTTTTTTCTCTTTCTGACTTGCAATTGGCCCGCAGATCTCCCACTTCGCCGCACTCGGTCGGGGAAGGAGTTCTCCGCCTTCGACCTTGCCCTTAGCCGCGCAATCCCGCCTAACTTCCATTTCGACATCGGCGAGAGCCTGCAGCTTCGACTTGCTGAGCAAGAAGCGACCGGCGCCGTCGAAGAGGAGGAAACGGTGGCCATCCCAGCTGCGGCTGCACCCAGGGCACCCGCTGCTGCTGCTGCTGCTGCTGCTGCCGTGGCACCCGCTGCTGCTGTCCCTACCGCACTCGCACCCGCACCCGTGCCAGCATCCTCCTCTCTGGAGCGCAGCAAGATCAAGTCCAAAGGCCGGCGCGACAAGAAGCGCGACAAGGCTCAAGCCACGTCCTCCAACCCCCTCCTCAAGGCTGTCCACGGCAAGCGCGTCGAGGAAGGCAAGAAGTCCGCGCTCCAGCTGGACCTCGACGCACAGACCCTCCCCCACTCCAAACCCGCATGGCTTGGGAGTCGCTCGGCAGGCGAGCAAGACTTTGACTTCACCGAACCAGCAAAGCCACACAACCTCAGCAGCGGCCTTGGCGGGGTGATCTACACGCAGGAAGAGGTCGACACGCTGAGCGGGACGGAGGGTTTTATGTATATTGGGTGGCTCGGCCTGTACGCTTCATTCTCTCTCCCACAACCCCTCCCACACTAACAACCCCAACAGCCTCACAATCCCCCTGCTCGACAGCCGTCACCGCGTGATCGCCCTCCTGGGTGGAATGCCACGCGACGCAGGATGGAAGGATGTTGCCAACGGCGCGGCCGCGCTGCTCATGGAGCGCCTGCCACGCATCCGACTTACGGAGGAGCGCCTGCAGCACCGGCGCGCGCAGGAGTCCTTCCCCGCTATCGCGCGCGGATGGTCCCACGGCGGCGGGCAAACGGTAAGGTCCCTTCGCCGTCCTCTAACCCATCTGACGCCCCATTGCCAGGAGCCGGGCGAACTCTGCAACAATGTCGCCAATACAAGACTCACCAACGAGCTACTCGCGCACGAGTACTTTCGACGCATCTCTGGCTTTGCTAACCGTGAGTCACCGCCCCCCGCTGCTCGTGCATTCGCTGAAAGCCCTCCAGTCCTCTTTTTACTCTGGGCCCCGGTCCTCTTCACCTTCTACAAGGTGCAGATGGCACTCCTCGCGGGCTGGAAGTGCTCCATGCGCTGCAACTTCCCGGGCAGCGTATTCGCTGCCTGCACTTTCAATTTCGGGCCACGCGCCGTCTGCGCACCCCATCTCGATTTCGCCAACCTTTCCTGGGGATGGTGTGCCATCACGGCGCTCGGGGACTACGACCCCGACCGCGGTGGGCATCTCATCCTCTGGGATCTACGCCTCGTCATCCGGTTTCCGCCAGGCTCCACAATCCTCATCCCTTCCGCCCTTATTCAGCACTCGAACGTACCCATCCACGCACACGAGCACCGCTGCTCATTTGTGCGGTACACCGCCGGCGGACTCTTCCGCTGGATGCGCAACGGATTCAAAACGAACGAAGATTGGGAGGCGTCGGCATCGCGGGAGGAGCTAGCGGTGTGCGAGGCGGAAAGCCGGACACGGTGGGAGCGGGGCATGAGCATGTTTAGTGTAATCGACGACTTGTAAAGCCTTACAATATTTTTTTTTGACTTTTGTCTTTGGATTTGGTCGATCGACGACTTGGAGAAAGCAGGTAGTACAGCTCAGCCGATAGTGCCGATATCACGAGCCCGTAAATGATGGGGAGGAAAAAGGTCAATAGAAATTCATCTACGAGCCGTAGGACTTCACACTTTTGGGAGGAAGGTCTTTTGGCTTCTCTCTAATCATGTATGTTTTTTTGTGTGAGGAGGTAAATGAGAGAAAATCAAATTAAAGTTTCGACAATGTGGGCAGCAAATCCTGCCAAACCGTCCACATTTGGTATATGGTACTTAACTTCCTACCTTGACTTGCTCAAACCTTCCTCGCTCAACTCACTCATACTGCCTCCTCGAGGATGGCAGACGATGCCCTCAGCTCTACTGAAGACACAGAAGACATAGAGGCTCAACTGTGCTTGGCCGCAAGGTCAGATTCTCAATACATTGAAAATTCGAGTTTCTGAGATTGCGAGCTCAGACGCGCCCTCCACCTCAAACAGCTCCGCTCAGAACGCCTGTCTCTCCTGCAGACCCCTCCCAAGACGACGCTCTCTGTCGATGAGAAGCGTGAGAGCCACGCCGAAGCGCAACATCGTTTCCGTGCCAAGTCAGATGCCGGATGTTTCTGTCGTTCACAGCACTGACACGGCCTCTAGAAATCTCGAGGATACTCGCGCCAAGGCTCGCGAACGTATGAAGATGTTCGTGGCCTGTGCGCATTCGGATTTGCTCAGGGACTGACTCGCTCTCTGGTCCATTCTCCAGATTACGCGCGAAGCGCGATTCCGACGAAGTACTCGCAGCCCTTGCGAAACGCCGCGAGGCGGTGAAACGGTGCACCTGCGTACGGCTGTGACCTAACTGACTGACTCGAGGGATGCTATGAACACCACTCAAACAACCAACACACACACACCACACAACCAATACACAGTGCCAATGATTTGAGTTCAGGTCTACGCCGAAATATACGACTAAGATTGAATCCTCTCAGGAAATGTTGAAGAAACCGTTCGTAGGGAGTCTTATTAGGACGTCCTCGGAACTACAGATAGTTTAGAACTACCTAAAGATAGGCCTCGGAGATACCAGGATATGGTTTTAAAGGGTGTAAATGAGTCCGAGGACACCAACTGTATGGGCTCGGCTCGACAATACTCGCTGCACAGCCGTCTGCAGTTCGAGGGGACAATGACTAGGCAACTGTATGCGCTAGTAGGACAATACTCGATGCACAACCGTCTGCAAGCGAGGGGACAATGACTAGGCAACTGTATGCACTAGTAGGACAATACTCGCTGCACAACCGTCTGCAGTTCGAGGGGACAATGATCAGGCAACTGTATGCACTGATAGGACAATACTTGGTGCACAACCGTCTGCAACCAAGGGGACAATGACTAGGCAACTGTATGCACTAGTAGGAATGGCTTAGATGAACCTTAAAGCTTAGATGTAGCCAACAATCGAACTTTCTTGTTAATGAATCTACAACAACAGATGTGTTTATTACAACAAATCTCCGCGGACGATACAGAGTCACAAATGCCTTGGGAATAAGCTTTCGACGTGAGTCTAGGCGAACTGGGCTATAATGTGCTGCCTGAACATCGCGTTCTGGCTGGTCTTTTATACTAATTTTACTACTATGTGACAGTCCGAGGATATGTGACAGGAACAGAGAAATTGAAAATGAAAAAGAGTAATTTGAAACTGAAAAAGAGTAATTTGAAACTGAAAAAGGAAATGCGACGATGCCGCTCTATTTTGGTGAGGTCCGGCCGCAGACAACTGGTGCCTGGAACCTCTTTTGGTGTATATTTAGCGAGTCCTCGGACGGCCGTGCTTTGCCGTCCGTGCCCTCGCGCTTGCTCTGCCTCGGCATGGCTGTAAATAGCTCATGCTACGTCATTATCCTGGCCGACGGAGACGGCTCGGCCGTGGGTACCCACTCCGTGAAGTTGTTTCAGCTGTGTCCGAGCTGAACTGTTCACCCATTGCCTGTTTAGGACTTTCATTGTACTTGTTAGGTTCCTCGAAAGCGACGCGCACGTCACATGGGTTCCACGATGGTCTAGGCTCAGCTCGGCTGCTTCCGAGCATCGGTATTTGTCAGGCGCACAAGTCCTCGAACTATAATTAGTTCATCTGTGCTGTTGTTTCAAGTCTTGGGTTTGCCCTCGGACCGAGTTAGAGTCCTCGGACCTGTACCTACCGGTACTTTGTGACCGACATAGTAGTCCTCGGGCGATGCTTTGCCCTAATGTAAGTCTATTGAGAGTCCTCGGACTGTCCCTGGTCCTGCAGTCTAGTTCGCGCTCGTGCCAGTCCTGTCCAGGATGGCCCAATAGCAGTCCTCAGACTGGTCCTGTCTCTGCGTCTGGTATACTGTGTTCCAACTAGTAGTCTTAGGCTTTTGTGTTTAATCTCCTGGGTATGGTAACTAGCTTTTGCAGTGCAATCCGCCCTCAGATATGAGTTATGGACTGAATCTGACGAACTTCGAGGCATCCTTAAGCTTACTATACTGATCCTCGATATTTGAAGGACCAAGTCGTAGTATAACCTTAACGCCTATACGGTTCTCTCGCGTCCTTGCTACGCAGTCAGCAGTGCGGAGCTCGCTCTGACTCTAATCTGTATGCCACCAGGCAGGGGACTTCTTGTATTTGACAAGAAATCGCAAAAATGCGAGATTTCACGGCTGGGCTAATACCAGTCGTATCAGCGGACGCACTGGATAATGAAAGGTCAGTCTCTCCTCACTCTTATGCACTCATCGAACTTACTTCGCCATGCCAGACGCCACCGCAAGTGAGTGCCGGGCGGCAACGGTGGAATTCGACTTGGTGCTGACGACGATTCACAGGAAATTCATTGATACCTACGGGATGTGGCCGTTCCTCACCTACTACTACCCAAAGTACGAGGAACTCGGCAAACACTGCCTCCCGCGCCTTCAGTTTGACGAGGGTCCCGCCGCGAAGAAGAAAAAGGGTAGTGAGGCGTGCAAACAGCGCGCGATAAAGGCGGGAGGCTCGGGAGACACGCAGTAGACGAATTCCAACCAGATTAGATTACTACCATTACCACACATGTGCCGGCAGGCGTCTAACGAATTTTCTTTGCGAAGATCACCCAATTTGTGCAAATCAGTGGCAGTGCCCGAGTCACGCCGCCTAATCCAAACCTCCAGTCTCTCTTTGCTCTACCATGCCCTGCGAACTCCCCTTCTTCCCGAACGCGAACAACTACGTGGACGACGGCGAGCACGACAAGAACTCCCGCAAATATTGGTACCTGATCCTCAGGGAGGGCCTATTCACTCTCAAGTATGTGCCAACGCACCGTTGCTTGAATCTCGCTTATTTTGTACCGCAGAAGCGACGCCGACGCACTGAGCGCGCCGGACGACATTCTCATTCTGTTCACAAAAGCCCAGGCCCAGCGCCTGTGGGATATGCATTGCCACAAGCACCATAAGCACAAGCAAGACGACCGCGCGCCCGAATACAGCAGCGACGAGGCTGCGGCGCTCAAATCTCCACCGTCGGCTCGCTCCTCGTCTCACACACGACGCCCTGCTCGCTCTCCCTCTGTCACTGCCAGCGCGCCCACCGCCAAAGGCAAGAAAAGTGCCTTCAAAAGCGGCACCAAAGCCCCCGCTCCATAACACGCGCCTGCAAAGCCCAGCGCCGCCGTCAGCAATCGCAAGCCCACATCAATCGGCGCCAAACGCGAGGCGAGCGCCCCCGTCAAGCGCGAGCGCGATGTTGTTGCCCAGCGCACCGTCAAGCGCGACGGCGATGTCACCGTCATGCGTGGGACTAGCGCGCCCGTCAAGGTCGAGGCGCGCACCCCGTGCAAACTCCCCCTGTACCTGGACGGCTCAGACGACAGCTCGGAGGACGACGCAGGGCTGGTCGCTGAGCGCGTGGAGTTGGCGGAGGCGCGCGTCAATGTGCCGCTCCTGCTTTACATCGACGATTCCCCCCCACCCTCTCGCAAACGCGCCTCGCCCTCCACGCCCACTGCTGGCTCCAAGCGCGCGAGGGGATGCCCGGTGCGCTCGCCCTCCCCATCGCCGCGCTCTTATTCGCTTTCGCCGAGCTTGAGCTCGGTGTCTTCAATCTCGACCGACCTGTCTTGAGCCTCGACAGCGGCGCGAGGGACGCGGATCCCGCTGTCTTCAGCTTCGGCGCCGCGCCGCGTCCATCGTGCCGCTGCCAAGCAATTGGCAGCGGCTGTCTCAAAGGGAGGCGGATCGGGGTCCGGCAGCGCCTCTACCTGCCTGTTGTACAACAGCGCGACGCGGACCATCTACAAAGACGTGTACGTACCTTATTTTGGCTTTGCTTTTGTCGTCCGCTGATTGCACCCGCAGGAACAAGGCAGTGGAGGAGATGAGCCTGCGGGACAGCGTGCAGGTCGTGGAATGCGCGGATTTGGTGGAGTTTGCGCGGGCAAGTCGGGGAAGGTGTCGGGGAAGAGGTCGGGGTGAGCGCGTGGGCCCATGGTCGGATCACCTTGCTTTCTTTTGTCCTTTCCGTGTTTTTTTTTTGGTTATCGCGCGTGTTCCCTCGTACTTCACTTGTCTTGATTACATGTTGTGTTTGTAGTACCTGTAGTGCCACCTGCCAATGAACGATACTGGTTTTTGGTTTAACTGAGTGAGAGACGAAGAAAATTACAAAAAATTAAATGAAAGGCGCGAAAAAAAAGTGCGGCCCCACGGGATTGAACTCAAAAATACCAGATGAGACAGGGATTGTCCCTGCGAATTAAATAATCACTTACTGAAGTCGTAGGCACAACCCCTGCCCCATCTTGGTATGGGGGTTGTGCCAAAATAGGTGGTTATGGCATCATTTACGGCGTGGCCAGATTCTTGTCAAGTTAAACATAGAGTCAATTCATTTGCGGTGATTACGGCGGAGATTGGTTTGTGGGTCCACTCTCACAGCCTCAATGCCGTACGCCTCGTTCTCTCTTTTCTCTTCCTCTTCCCTCTCTACTGCTGGCGGTCACTCTCTGGAATGTCGGCGTTGAACCCGCTCGTTCGAGTCGTTTCTAATGGGCACGTGCTCTGGAGCACAAACAGACCCCAATCCGTCAACAAACGCTCTGGTTTTGCCTCCGGCACGATATCCTTGGGTGGGCCCGCAATGTCTGGCAACGGCGATGAAGGACCCGCATCTCCACCTCCCGAACGCCCTGCCCGATCTACTCCCCCCATCCCCAAACCCCCGCGCGTCGTCGATTTCGAGCCTGACGAGGAAGATCAGTGGGTCGACAAAGACCAGCATCTCAAGGGCCTCGGCACGACCACCCACCGAAGTCGCAACCGCGGAAAACCCACCATCGCCATCCGCAAAAAGTGCCGGCACGTCCCTGGTCCCGTTACACGCCGTGATGCCGAAACACGCGCGGAGAGGGCGGGAAAACGGCGCGACTTTGCTGCAGACGTGGCCGCCTGGGAAGTCGAACGCGAGGAGCGTGCGCACGAGCTGGCCGAACGCCACGGCATGAAGGTCAAGGAGGTCCGGCGACGCATGCTCTCGGGCACGGCCTTCAAGCAGAGTCGCAAGCCCAGCTTGTACAACGCGAAGATTTCGCGAATTATCCTGGATATGAACAAAGGTACGTCTCAGATTCAGCTGTGGATACTCTGTGCTTACCCTCCCTACCTTTAGGCCTTGACCTGGGTAATCGCTACAAGCTCAAGGACGTCAAGCAAATGGTGCGCGACGACCCGTCGCTGCTCGAAGGATTCACGGAGGAGGAGGAGGAGGCGGAGATGTTGGAGGAGCTCGGGGAGAAGCGCAAGACGAAGACTCAAGGCGCCCGCGCCAACAATCTCGCCGCCGGCGCAGACGTACGGTGTACGATCGCGCGGATGGCGTCTGAGGTGAGTTTTTTTCACCAACCACCCATGTATTGACTAACGAAGCCCCAGATTACTGCTCTTGCGGAGCGCGCCGGCATGATGGGCTTCGCAATGTTCACGCGGGGCCATATTCACAACCGGACGCTCCCCGTCTCCATCCAGTCCTGGGGGGTGTTGGACTTCTTTCGGGAGATGATGAAGAAGGAACCCGCCGACATCGCGTCAATGTTCGAGCTGTGGGCCATCAACCGCGAGAAAGGTATGTGGCATATGGCGATGTATTGGGCCGTACTGACCTTCATGCATTTCAGGCATCACCGGGGCCAATACTCTGGACGAGATGCAGAAAGAGTGCACGGAGCTGATCATCTCGGGCTTGCGTAAGTTCTTTATTTCTCATATCTTCAGACGTTCGCTGATTCGTATCCCATAGGCACCATCCTGATGAAAACGAAGGTCAAAATGAATTGGGAAAACTATATCCGGCAGATCGTGGAGCGCCTGAACGTGGGGCTCGTCGGATGGCCGGACGGGGTGGACTTCAAGCGGATGTCAAAGCAGTCCGCGATGGGCCCGCTACGCACCCTCCTCGACGCCCTCCAGCGTGGGACTTGCAAGTGGAAGCGCTTGACTGCGGGGGAGAAGAAACGGCTGGTGGCTCAGTTCGAGGAAATGGTAGAGAGGGGCGAGGCGAGGGAGAAAGTGGCGAAGCCGAGGGCGGCGAAGTCGAGCGGCGGCGTGCGCGCGCAGCCAAAAAAGAAGGCCACGCGGGACGATGACTCCGGGGAAGACGACGACGAAGCCCCCCGCGCAGAGAGCACGAAGGCCACGAAGGCGAAGGCGTCGAGCCGCGTCACGCGATCGAAGCAGAGCACGGCCCCGAAGGTGTCCGCCGCGCGCGTGAAGCCCAGGAAGGGGACACGGTACGACGACGACGACGACGCCGGGGACGACGACAACGACAACGACGCGCCCCTGCCCGCCAACTCGAAGAAGACAAAATGCATTGCGCGTCGGAAGCCAAGCGAGGACGAGGAGGAGCACCCGCCCCGGAAAGCCATCTCCTCAATGACCATGCAGGAGAAGCGCAAACGGCTCGAAGGACTCGTCGCGAAGGCAAGGAAGGCGGGCACGGGGGGGAAGGGCGAGCGCGGTGTCACCAAGGGCTCGAAGCGCGGGCGTGACGAGGGGGAGGAAGCTGGGGGGGCTCGCAAGAAGGCAAAGAGCAGGGCGGGCGACGAGGGAGGGAGTACCGGCGCGAAACGCAAGCGGGGCGCGGATGACGAGGGCGAGGTGGTGCGAAAGAAGAAGAAGGATGCGAGCGACAGGGCGCAACCCGCCCCGGTTCTGCCGAGGCCCAAGCCAAGGCTCAAGGCCAAGCTGACGACCACCACCAGCGGCGCGCCGAGCACCACCAATGTCGCTACCGCCGATGCGCCCGCCTCCCACGCGCCCACCACAGCCGACGCGCCCACTGCCACCGTGGACCCCGCTACCGCCGACGCGCATACCCCCAACCCCAACGCCATGCGCTCAACAACAAGTGCCGCATCGACCAGTGGCAAGCGTGCGACAGTGAAAGGCAAGGCAGGAGGCCCCCCTGGGATTCGGTAGTTGCGGCGCAGCGGTGCGGAATGTCCTTTTTGATACGAATACGTCGTAGCTTTTTTTTTTGTATTTTATTTGTATTTTACTTGAATTTTCTGACCGACTTCCTTTTTGGGACGGCGGCGCGCCCCGACGCCCGCCGCGCTTATATAATACGAGTGCAAAATAAGTTCTAAGTCCCCCAGAGCCAATATGCTGCAAAGTAGTTGCAGCATATTTGACCCGAACAGCAGCATATTTAGCAGCATGGGAGGATTTAATGCAACACCTCTAACTAGAATGGCGCAGTCGCAGGGCTTCGCCCTTCTAACTAGTACTGTTATATGGGAGTTATAGGTGCTTATGCGCACCACCGTCATCTCGACGATACAGCTTGCTGGTCTTCTTGTCTAAGAAGAACAAAGTTGCGTATCTCATGAACTTTTTATAGTCTACATCATTCATTCCTTCAGGACGGACCATTGGATTCTTCAGCCAAGTTCTGACTAGCTCCAAACGATCATCGAGTTCCCTGGCCTTTGCAGACCGACCTTCTTCAGGATAAGGTTCTCGACTTTCGGGGTCCAACTTATATTTCAAGTCTGGCAGCAGAGGCTCTTCCCCCTGTACTTGAGACATTAAATACTGAGGAACTTCCATCCCTTCAGACTTATAAGCTTTCTGAATAACTTGATCGAGAGCGACCCCAGACAAGTGTGCTTCTGTGCACTCCTCCTCGAAGTCACCTTCCCAGGTGGGCGCTTCTAGTACTTGTTGTAAGAAACCGCCTCGGGTGTCAATTTCGTGTTTAAAGTCCTCGAAGTCCAGCGGCTGCCTTCCTTCGGTATCCCAGTCTGCGTGATCTTTGGGCGGAGGATTTTCATCATAACCGTCCTCGATGTTCTCACAAACCTCGTCTCCTGGAACCGGCGTGCGCCGAGATAATCCATCAACGGGGAAAGTCTTTCCTGCCACATGTTTCAAAGTGAAGTGATACATAAGGATCTGCTCAATCCAACGGTTTATAGTCGCGTTGGGGCCCATTCCTGGATTAGAGAGCATCCCTTTAATCTAAAGCACGTCAGTCTCGACAACCAGGCGTCTACAGCCAAGTAGTCAGTACTGCATCCTATGTAAAGCTCGAAGCAGACCGTAGAGTTCCCTCTTCGGTTGCGAGAACCTCGCTTCCCTATCGTTCAACGGTATGGAGGTAAACTTCGCGAAGTAACGCTTTTTCTTATCCACAGGGTCTACTTGATACACTGCAATCCCAATCAATTTATACGAGGTGTCTACAGCTAGCACAACATCAGAATCCCACTCATAGTTGATAGGCTTCTGTGCCCTACATAGCTTGACTTCCGCTTTAATCGCGTTCATTGCGTCCACTTGTTCTGGTCCCCAGACCCAGTCAACGGAGCCTTTCAACAGGTCTTATCCACAGGGTCTACTTGATACACTTCAATCCCAATCAATTTATACGAGGTGTCTACAGCTAGCACAACATCAGAATCCCACTCATAGTTGATAGGCTTCTGTGCCCTACATAGCTTGACTTCCGCTTTAATCGCGTTCATTGTGTCCACTTGTTCTGGTCCCCAGACCCAGTCAACGGAGCCTTTCAACAGGTCGGTTATGGGCTGAGAGATCGTCCCATAATCCTTGATGAACATGCACATTTGACCAACAGCTCCAATGAACTGCCTTACCTCGGACACGTTCTCGAGAGGTGGCCATCTTAAAATAACCCCTACTCTGTCCTCAGAAGGTCTTCGGCCTTCGTAAGAACACATATGCCCTACTACAGGGAATTCGTCCAGACAGAGCAGCGCCTTAGTACCTGAGAAGGTACCATGACAGTACTTCACCCTTTGAACCACCCTATTCACGTTCTGGAAATGTTCCCAGACAAATCTACGTATACCAGGATTCTGCGGTATAGTCTCGTAGCCACCTTTACCATCCTCGTACCGGGTTCCCGGGCCTCGAATAGGTACATCATCAATATAGGGTATGGTAACATGTGGTATCTCGTCTTGGAGAATGAACGTCACATCATCATGAAATATTGGAACCGAATTGGTCCACCCTTGAGGCAGCTTGACTAAACGTAAGGCACCAAACGGGGTCTGAAATGTCGTATAATCCCGACTATTTTCCGCAATATCCCTATGGTCGTATCCAGAGTACAAGTCGAGACATGCGCCGCACGCCCTTCCTGCAAAGTGGTTCGCGAGTTCTTCAGTTGCTGGAGGAACACCTGAATGGGCGATTGTTACCGCGTTAAGCAGCTCCAACGCGTGAACCAACCTAATGCTTTTACCATCCTTTTTAACTACCCCAAAGAACTTAGTTCTATAGGATGCGTTTGACGGTTCGTAAACACCAGCGTCTATCTTTTTCCTGATAAGGTCACAGACCATTCCAAGTTGTCCCCTAGGTATGGGAATACTTCTTTCAACCCAAACCTTGTGTTCAACTACAGGGATCTCGACTGGCGGGAAGAAGTCGTGTCTGAAGCTTCCTCGCTCTGTGTCGTCCCATGCAAAGGCCTCGTTCTGTACCATCATAAAATGGTGCATCAGTTTTCGCTCTTCCAACCATAGAAAATCCTTAGCATGAATGCGGTCAATAATCTCTTTCTTGTCCGCGGTGTAACGACCTGTCGGTGCGTAGTCCGGTGGATTCGGCAGTAGATCCGGCATGTGCTCTAACGGATTCCCCAATATCTTTCTCTTCAATCGGAACTTCTCCGGGACTTCAGTAAAGACTGGTTGCACTTTGAGTGCCACAGGCTTGTACTTCTTTCCTAGGAAAGCCGGCTCGACCATTGATCCTAAAGAGGCCTCATCAGAGCCTGCTGACGCCGGCGCCATTTCTGGTTCCTTTGCCTTACCGCTCGTCGTTTGAGTAGTCCGTAGTCTCGACTTTTCACTCAAGTGCTCTGGTTCAGACTTAGGGTACGGAATATTCGTAGCCCAAGGGGCCTGATCATTGCTGAATCCGGAATCAACTTGCATCGTTACAGATCCTTCATCGCTTGGTGGGTCCCATCTCGTGATCCTGTGCCATTTGCCATCTTTAGACTGTTTAAAGCTAACCCACTTCTTACTCAGTCTTCCTGGTAAGTCTCTAGGTCTTTTCTTGGGCTTTGCGAAGTCTATTAACTGACAGCAGACACACCGGTTGGCAGGTCCATCAGTGTGTGATGCCTGTTTCCCGTGGTTCGATTTCTTGCTTAGATGATCAGGAACTCGTTCATCCCAGGTAAATACTGAGTAGTTCTTAGATCGTCTTTGCTTCCTTGTAGGAGCCACAAACTCATTAAATAGTTGTGCTGCCCGGCCATCCTGCTTCATGTCCGTGGCTTCCCGCGAAGCCGCAATGTAGCCTTCTCTGATTTCGTTGTCCGAGAACGCTTCTCCGTTCCTCGGCTGAAGGTACCCTTGGATTTCCAACTCGTTCTTCTCGTTAAACCCGAATTGCAGCGCAAGCTCGCCTTGCTCACTATTCACCATCAATTCATCGAAGATCGGTGAAAACCCCCTTCCTCATCATCACTTTCAGTTGGAGGTTCAGCATCATCCGAAGTAAAATCATTGTCTCCTTCGAACTCCTCGTCTTCCTCATCTGGTACTGATTCGACCGTAGCCTTCTTGGAGCGAGCCTGACCAACTGTCTTATGGGGAGGCGGCGGAGCGCTCTCCGCACCAGCATTGGATGCAGGTTTCCTAGTCGTCGCAAACGTGCCTCGCGCATAAGTGGGCAAGGTGCACCTCTTAAGCGTGTTGGGATCTTTCAATGTAACAGTCTGAGAACCATCCGACTTATTATTGATAGAGCTCTCGGTGAGAATATCGAATGGACGTCCTAGAAGCACCTTGTATGCTGGTTGATCAATAATGTGCACCTGAAGGTACACGGTTATGTCTCCAAACACAAATGGCACATTCCGAGATAAGCCGACCGATTTCTTCAACTGTCCGTTCGCGCTTTGCATGTAAATCTGGACATCAGGGTCCCATGTCAGACCAACCTCTTTTGCCTTTTCAAGTGACATAGAGACGATCTGTGAGCCACTGTCTATCACAAATTCCACAACGCATTTTTCGTTGACCATTGAGTAAATAACTCTTAGGGATGCTGACTCTTTTGAAACATATACCTGCCTCGGGACTTCATCAGGCCCCAAAGTCGATAGATATATCAAGTAAGGATCAGGTACCACAACGTTGCCAATCTCGATTCTCCCATCGAGTCTTCTGTCCTCTTCCGTTGAGATGTATACACCATAGACCGGAGGTAGCTCCTGGATCTCGATCGCATCATATTCAACTTTCAGTGCTTTAATCTCATCCTCCATGTACGGAAGGTCGGCTTGCTGAGCAAACACGTCTACCGCGCCTTGGGGAAATGAAACTCGTCTTTTGGTTACCGCCGTCCGTAGTGCTTTAGCAACTGCTGAACTGGCTTGTACAAGTCGGCCGAGCTTAATACTGATTAATGAGTCCCAGAGCTCCTGCACTACTGCTTCAGTATTGCCTGGTTCATCTCTTGGTGCTACCAATTTGTATGCTCTTTCTTTTGTAGGTGGTGTGTTCTCGTTCGCGACTTTGCGCGTTTTTAGAATATCACCCCGATGTACTTCGGGAACACCTCTATATGGTGCTTCTACCTCGTCATCGGCCAACGAAGGCACGTCAAAACGGACTTCTTTTTGTTTCGCTTTTGGCTGTTGTGGCGGCCTTTTGGTCATTACAACTTCAATTCCTGAGGGTCTCTTTTTCGAGGCTTCTCGATCATCTCTTGAAGCTCCAACTTTCACTCTTTTCGGCATTAGTACGGTCCTCCGGCGGCTCTGTTGCCTTGGACGAGGGCTTTCCCTTGGTCTCAGCCACCTTCCTCGAACTATCTAGAAATTTTGCCCTCCCGTCTCGGCTTCACGGGCGCTTCCTTTCCTAGTAATCGCGAATTGGTCCTGTGTTACTGGTAGGGATCGTCCATCTCCTCTCAGTAGATCCACTAAGTGGATAAACTGACGTACGTTCATTCCCGGTGGAAGCACTGGATTATCCAAGTCAATACCTTGCGAGATTGGTGCCACTGGAGGAACCACTACCGGAACCGGCGCTGGAACTGGAGCATACCCTGGCTGAGCCATGGGTGCGTAGTTCTGTAGCATCGAGGCTTGCTACGGCGGCTGCATCATAGGATGCCCTGGCATTACTGACGCATAGGTTGGCATTGCCCCTCCACCATTAGGATAGACCTGAGGTGGCTGGTACACAGAGGCCTGGAAACTAGCTACAGGGTGCTGAGCACTAGCCTGAGTAG
Organism: Mycena vulgaris; assembly: GCA_029204335.1. Classification (NCBI taxonomy): domain Eukaryota; kingdom Fungi; phylum Basidiomycota; class Agaricomycetes; order Agaricales; family Mycenaceae; genus Mycena; species Mycena vulgaris. The sequence goes on from JARGYA010000071.1 coordinate 261,336, forward strand.
TGTTATCCCGGATTTTCCGCTGCGCAAACATGGTCCTAAGCTCATCATATTTCGCATCATACAATAACGCCAGGTTCTCGATAAGAGAGGTCTGATACTGCGAGATTGGATGCTCCATCCTGGGGTGTACATAGGACTGAACGAAAACCTGAGGTGCTCCTGGAACAGCTTTTCCAGCATAGTAGTCATCAACACGTTGTTTCTGACTCTTGGTGTCCGGATACCTTGGAAAAGGTGATCCATCTCCGAGCTTCATCCTGTTGTTCTCGATTAGGATCCGACCCAAATCGATTTCCTCTCTTTTGTACGGGAAATCCCTGACCATATGGCCTGTCAAATAGCAGTAGTAGCACTCTCTAGGCTGTCCAGAATCCATATTGTTGCGTGGAGGCTGATACGTCCTTTGAGGCTCTTCTCGATTAGGTTGACTGGGAACCGCTGCTTCCTGGTGAGGAGGCAGTGGCCTGTTCACTTGACTGAGCGACTGCTTGAACGAGGCTTCCAGCTTATGAATGGAAACATCCACATGTGCCTTAGTCCTTTGTTCTGACTGCATGACTGACTCCTTGGTTCGTTGCTCAGTCAAGGACATAGTGTCTCGAACCTGCGCAATTTCCCCAGCAAACGAATCCAGCCTTTCTGACACTTCGGTCTTTATTCTAGCCAAGTCTCTAGGAGCTATGTCGCTGATCTCGGCTTTCGTTGCAATTAGACTAGACACAGTAGAACCACGGTTATTTATCCGGGTCATTCTTTCTAGTAACTTCAACAATTCATCCAGCGGAATGGTTTCCTCTGGCCTTTCAATTCCAGGAACTGCTGGTATTCTAGCAGTGCCGTTCGGACCATTGCCGGGTCCCCATAATAGAGACTGTGCAATTGCGCTATTGATCTCGGTTAAGAAGAAGCCCTAGCAGGATTGCTTAATCCGAGGCCGTTGAGACGGAAGAACTGGATTAAAGCCGGGATTAATTAATCCCGATCAAAGGCGCCCGTGGGCGGAGGGTCTGATTAATCGGGGATTAAACTGGGGAATAAACGGAGATTAATCGGCGCTCAAAGTAGGGACAAAAATGGCAAGAGCCGGGATCGAACTCACGACCTCCAGGTTTGAGGTGTTCTTAGAGGAAGCAGTAAACCAACTGAGCCAAAGGGACATGACCTGGGATCAAACCGGTGGTATCACATTGCTATCAGGACAGACCTTGGCTTTGACTTGTAATAGGTTGAACAGTCCAGGCTGAGGTGCTTGATAAATTTTATCTGAAACAATGCTCTCCTCTGCTGCCCTTCCTCTGGTTGCTGGCAGCAGCTATGTAGGTAGGCATATTCCTGTGGGGTCCTAGCAAGAAACAAGAGGGAACCATATTATACGGCTACACAGCCTGCCATAAAATACCTTTGTGGTTCCTTTTCCCAGTGTCCATCTGTAGCTGCTTTTGTCCAGGTATATTTAATTTCAGTATAGGTAAATTTGGCCCAAATTTTGGATGATGTATAACGGGACAAGCCCATTACTATGCATCGTTCATCTTCTCACCTTGTGCTCACAGTTCATCTACTTACCTTGGTTTAGATTACAGTAACTATAGTAATTTAATCCATAGTAATTTAATCCATGGGAAGAATACCATCTCAATTTGGAAAGGACCACATGGGGGGGAGGGGGGAGGATATGCTGGCAAGGCCTTGAGTGAGCACAGTGGAAGTGTTGAAGAAGCCAAGGTCTTCTGACCTCCCGGTGGATGTCATTATTGGACCCGCTATGCTCAATTCATGCCCCCTAAGGCTGATTTCTGCATGAAGAACACATTTATTTCCCCTCAAAAGACTTTATTAAAGCAGTGATGTGAGCAGTTCCTCCCGCCAAATTATGTTAGGTCTCCCTCTTCTCATGTGTTGAACCTAAGTCCCAAGCAAGTGTATCCGTAAAAGAAAAGGATAGCTATGGAGGTGAACCTTCGACTGTTTCTCCTTAGCCTGCGCTGAGCCTGTCAAAAGCTACACCCCTCTCCCTGGGAACCCTGTCAGAGCCCTGCAGCATGCAGATCCCTATGAGAGGATATTCCCCAGAAACCCTGTGAGTTCCTCGAGAAGACTTCTGGTCCTGGTTTGGTGTCTGCAACAGACTAATTGAATCTGTGGCACCTCCACTTCCTTTACCTCAAACATGATCTCAGCTTACCAGTGCACCATATGTTTGATTGTATTTCAGGAAGAGCCATACATTTCGCTGTGCATTTCCCGAAGATAACTTGAGTGTTACCGATAAATTTCTCCTTTGATGTTGTTTGAAATCCTGATAACCAGGATATTCAGATGGTCAGTCTTTAAACCCAGGAACATCATCTGGAGCTACCCTAATTTTCCCTTCTTTGGTGAGGCAACTGCTGCGGTGTCTCTGTGTGCTGACTATGGTGTCGCCTCCTTCCTCTCTTTATCCCCATCAGCGTTAATGCCCCTGGTTCGCGTAAAAAAGTCTGTCGCGCATTGATCCAATCAACCATGAGTGGCCTCCTGGAGAGGTTTTTTAGGTCAAGATGCAGATTTAAAACCCCTCCGGAGGCTAACCTGGGGAAATAAGAAGGTACTAGGGGCGAAATTCTGAGTGAAAACTCCCAAAATCTCATGGAAATCTCTTGCAACAGGCCTTTTGTGGTTCGGGGTTCGAACATGTTCGACCTTGCCCAAACGCTGAACCGAACTTCAGGTTCAGGTTCGGCGAACCTGAACTTGGCGTTCAGTTCAGTCCGGTTTGGGTTCGAACCGATATCCCGAACCGGACCTTGACAACACTAGCAGCTAGGTAAAGAGGCTGGGATAGACACGGCGGGTCGGGAGCACTTCTGCCCGCCTACCATATGCTCAGCACGGAAGCGTCGTGAATGGCACTCGAGTATTACCGGCCACGCCCCCCGTCATATCAACCAGTCCCCCCCATGCCTAATACTCCGCTCACCGTACACTGCTTCGATCCCGCGGGGAGAAAAAGACAGGTTGAAATTGAGGAGGCACAGGTCGGTCCCCAGTGTTGCAGGACGATCCAAGATCAAGTAAAATGTTATTTCGGAAAATGTTGGAGCTGGCCACTTGTAACAAAACACTCAGCTAGAACCCTACGGGACTCAGATTGAGTTCTCTCCTCCTGCTAAAAAATCCCCAATGTCCATCAGCATAAATGCTGTAGTGAAGACATTGTTGAAGTAGTAGCTCGACTGGCCATATATTTGGTGGCCACGCACCAGCAGCTATGCTCTTGCGCCTGCCTCGTGTACTCATCCAAGCACAAAGTATGCCTGGCTCCTGCTTGGCAGTTGGGAAGCACCTGACTAAGCCGAGGTGTGTCCGGGTAGCAATGTAATACCACCGGGTTGGTCTTAACATGAATTAAATACACCTGGACAAAAGCAGCTACAGATGGACACTGGGAAAAGGAACCACAAAGGTATTTTATGGCAGGCTGTGTAGCCGTATAATATGGTTCCCTCTTGTTTCTTGCTAGGACCCCACAGGAATATGCCTACCTACATAGCTGCTGCCAGCAACCAGAGGAAGGGCAGCAGAGGAGAGCATTGTTTCAGATAAAATTTATCAAGCACCTCAGCCTGGACTGTTCAACCTATTACAAGTCAAAGCCAAGGTCTGTCCTGATAGCAATGTGATACCACCGGTTTGATCCCAGGTCATGTCCCTTTGGCTCAGTTGGTTTACTGCTTCCTCTAAGAACACCTCAAACCTGGAGGTCGTGAGTTCGATCCCGGCTCTTGCCATTTTTGTCCCTACTTTGAGCGCCGATTAATCTCCGTTTATTCCCCAGTTTAATCCCCGATTAATCAGACCCTCCGCCCACGGGCGCCTTTGATCGGGATTAATTAATCCCGGCTTTAATCCAGTTCTTCCGTCTCAACGGCCTCGGATTAAGCAATCCTCCTAGGGTTACTGGGTTAAGAAGCCTTGGTCAAATGCGGTAAGATACCTATCAACAAGCGTGGTATTTGTGACCTGGGAAGGTGGCCGAGCTAACTTCGCGGCTTCATTCTTGAATGCCACGCCGTAGCGCTTTACTCTTCCTTGTTCACTCCTTTCTAGTCCTGCATAATCCTTGCAAATCTCGGCCAACCTGACTAGAGAGCCAGTTTGTATAGCTTTGATCTCGGGGAACAAAGACTCGATTTCAGCGACCCATTCATCGAAGGTTCCAGACTGGTACTTAGCCAGCCCTTCCCACTCTTCTTGTGTCACTCTGCTTGCATATTTCAGCATTGCAGCTTTCTGTGCAGCCTCGGTTGTGTAACCGGCACTATCAATGATCATTTTAACATACTTGATGTATCTCATCAAGCTTTCTGCGGTTTTCCCATCGAACTGAGGGCAGTTTCTAGTGTCCCAGGGCGACGGTACTTTGAACGAGCTGTTCGCGTTGTTGGCCATTGCAACAGTCGGATTAACAACCGGAGTTGTTACAATAGTCGGGTTTTGGGCTACTGTTGTAGTCACTATTGGGTTTGAGCCGTTAGGGTCAACAATGCGCTCCGTTTCGGGAAATGGGTCAGCGCTGCTAGAAGCAATGCTGGGCGAAAGTTCAGGACTGAAGATCCTGGCTCTCAGATCTCGATAAGCGGCTTGGCTGTCTCGGGTCGTTTCTCGTGTCAGAGCACGAGCGTTATCCGTGGGACTGGGGCGCTTTTTACGGGACGGGAATTCCAAGGGAGGAGCGAGGCTACCACTGGAGTTCTGGGTTTTTCTAGGTTTGGGCTTTGACCAAGTCGAGGTGACAGGTAAAGAACCCTCTCCAAGATACTCTTCTTCGTCAGAAGAGGTCGTGTTTTGCTTAGCTTTCCGTCTATTTGAGGACAGGACTGCTAGCCTTCGCTTTAACTAGCTGTTAAGCACGTGGTTCGTGTTCGAGGTTTGAGATTCAACAAAGTTGAAGGTCAACAAGCTATTCACCTGGTTTGTGAAAGCAATCTACTACCCCTCGCGGTGGGCTCCAGATGATACGATGCTACTCGGGGTGCGGTGGAACGATAACTATGAAGCCGAGATAAAGGTCTAAACCAATATAACCAACTAAACAATCAATCAAACAACAACTCCTCCTCCTTATGAGTAATGATAATCGCGGGTGTTTGGGGGTAAAGACCAAGTATTAGGTCAATAGATCGCTTACTGTTCAGAGAACAGAGGAGTGGGATAGACAAGGGTTGTGAAACCAAAGTCGAGCAATACGCGCTATGTTCGAGACTTCGTACAAGCGGTGGGTTCGTGGGTGTTTAAGGCAATAACGGCCAGTAGCCGGCGAGTTTATGTCAATTAAGACGGGTTTGTTGGATTTCTCCAGGTTTGGGACACGATACACTCCTGCAGGACCGCAGTATATAACACAACACAGAAGACAAATCACAGAACACAAAACACACACAATACGACCCGCAGTGCTGGACAGAGTCCACACAATTCACAATTCAGTCACACAGTCAGTCACAGATACAATCCAATCCAATCCAATCGTTGCCAAAGGTACAGTACTCGGTTCGAGATAATGGTCACTTGGGTCTTAGAGCTAAACGACAACTCCGAGCCACAACGCCGTTGCGTATGTGAACAAGGTAAACCGAGTGATGACACTGCACCGTTGTGCGCGAAACCCCAAGGCAGTCTGCTCCAGAACCTCTCTAAACTACGTGCTTTTATACTACTGGGATCTCGACTTTACAACACATCTATTACTGCACCTCGGAAAGCACTCCGTCCCGGCATGGAGCCGCGGGACGATCTTAGGGAATCCCCTGACTCCTATTGGCCACGCGCTAGCTCTATGAGTCAGAGCTCTCCTTGGTACTCGATCGGTTTGAGAGTTATTGGTTAATCGAACGGAAGCTTCCGAGCTGGCGTCTTCTTCGTCTAGTGCTCGTCCCGAGCGTCAGTCTTCATCGTCTATGATATGGCTACCTGTGGATACCTTCCCCGTGTCCGTAGCCAGTCTGGTTGTTGTGATAGACCAAAGTTCCACTTGTCTCGGTAAGTGCCGGTGCCATCGCACTTTGATGTTTAACCGGCACAGCTATTCTGATGCGTAGGCACGCTCGGCCGTCGGCAACTCACTTCGTCCGTGTCTATTTACAGCAGTCTCGCCCCATCCAAGGGTCTGGACCCATCATGTGACTTGTCGCGCTGTTCTTGATAAGAGACACAATGGTAAACAATCTCGAAGTCGGCCGCTTTGGAAGGCCCCAGTCGCCTGCATGCGATGTCATGTATTCCTTCCCATCTCCTTGATACTAGTCTAGCACTCAGCTCATTCGCACGCACACGGGTACTGATATAAGGTAGTTAGTCCTGTTCTCGGTAAGTCGTACTTTGGCCCCAGGTCGAGGTACCGCCATAGGATCATGCCAATAGAGAACCTAAGCTATGTGACTGTTAAGCTACTCGTTCGGAGCTCCCGATAGCCTCTTATAGAATAGAGAGAGCGTGCTTTATAAGTATAAAGACGCGAAATGCGAAAATACACCTGTGGTTTGTACACGGCTTATCAACAGTCATTGAGAAACCGGGGGGAGTGCATCCAAAGATGGCCAAGATTCTCGAGACTGTTTTCGACAAGGTAGAAAAGGTCGGAGGCGACATGGGGGCTCACAAGAGGCGGAGAACAAGCCAACGCACCTGGAAAGACAGCAATGAGAACACTCTGTACCTAGATTGAGTAAAAAAACTTGGAGATTATTGCATTATATGTTCAAAATCACGGTGTACGCGTAAATAAACGGGCCGATTTTCAAGTCGACGCAACTTCATGTGGCTTTCTCAAATAGGAAATATACCACGTGACCTGCATCAGGTAGGGGTCCTTGTGCGCCTGCCCTTCGATCCCGAGCTTCCATAACAGACATCACATTTTTTTTCTTTCTCTTCGCAGTGACTGGCTCTGCCTCGTCTGTAGCCTCCACTACTGCATCACGGTCCATCTGTTCTCCATCTGCAGCCTCGGTAGGTACAGCTGGTGCGTCGTCTGCATCTTCATCATCTGCAGCGTCACTCTTGAGGATTTCGAGCTCTATTTCATAGTGTATGAAGGCAGAGCTGGTGACGTAGAGGATAGCTTCGCCAAGGAGCTCTGCCAATCGCACGCAGCGGCCGAATTTTGTATGAGGGATAGGAAGGACTGTGGTGAGAACCAAATGAGGACCCGCATGATGTGCTTGAAGTCCATACCCTGCCACAAATATAATGAGCACACACTTCAATGATTATGCTATATCAGGGACGTACCATTCCCAGGGCATCTGTGGTGGGTACCCCGAGGAGAGTACCATTTGCGATACCCTCTTGGACGGACACTTTTTCACCTTCATCAATGAAGCGGTGGTAGAATTCAAAGACCTCTTCCGGTAAATAGGCCGGGCGATTGCGACGAAGGAAATCTTGAATTTTTTCGACTTCCATGCGCCCGTTTGCATAAATCAACGTCTGGGGGAAGTCCTCTGGACTCGTCGCATCTGGGTGAAACAGTGTCATGAGGTCGGCAAATGTATCTTGAGGGTGCTGCCATATGCGGACAGAGAGGGCGATGTTTGGCTTCGCGTTTGACCCTGAGACATGTGCACAGTTCCCGCACAGCCTGAGCTTAGCCTGGATGTCGAGGATTACGTCGCGCGGCATCGTTGCAGAGCCTATGATAATTGGAAGTCCACTCGGTAGGCGGCCCAAAAGAATATGTAGGTTTGAGAATTCCGGTCGAAAGTCGTCGTTTCCCCACTCGTTAATGCAGTGACCTTCATCGATTACCTGGCATATGATGTTCTCCGAGAATGCCTTGCTCGAGAGGACTAGTGCATGGAATTTGGAAGTTATAGCCATTTCCGGGCTGACAAGCACGATACGATACTTGTTTTCACCGATTTCCTACAAGATAAATGTTGGCTATAGTCAGAAATACATACACCAGACCCACCTTAAGTAGCTGGTCGGGGTTTTTGCTATTAGAGGTAATTGCAATGGCCGGCACTCCTTTCTCGGTCAGACTCGCAGCTTGGGACTCCATTAGTGCCGTGAGTGGACCAACGACCAGGATTATCTTCTGGCCGTCTTTGTTGGTGTTTCCAGGGGCCCAGTGATAGAAAAGCGAAAACCAATAAGCCAGAGTTTTGCCGCCGCCAGTAGGGATATCCAGGAGAGTGTTGATCCCTTTGAGCGTGTTCTGGCCCGGCTTCATCTGATAACTGTGTAAGGAGGGGACACCAAAAACCGCACATAAGTTCTTGGTCGCTCTCTCGACACGCTCAGGGTCCAGTTCCACGAACGGCTTGAATGACATGAGGGAGAGTGGCGACCCAAAATGGGTGATCGGCACGCGTAATTCGCGTCTACTGGAGTCCCATCAAACTCGAATCTCTCACAACCAATAGGTCGACCATTTGAATGTATTTAGAACAGAATTGTCTCCTCAGAATTCTAATGTAGAGGGTTTGAATTTTCGAGAGTGCGAAATTGCACCAAGTCAAAACAATGTACGTCGGCAAACTCCGACCGTACTAGCCGCCGGTTAGAATGCTCCAGCCGTTTCGCCATCAGACCTCAACGCCAAAGACATGTACGCGGAACATCATCGAATCTACCTGGAAAAAGCGGAAAGAATCTCTAACGCTTGCCTTGCTGTAAATCACATGGTCGGAGGTCTTTCTGTCTGGGATATGCGTACACGATATATGGCTCGGGTTGACCCCTATCTCATTTCTGCTGCAGACATCTGCCCGGACATAGTCAAATCACGGCGGACGGAGCGCGAAGCGATCCAGAATTATTACCTGCGCCGAATGTTTGGGCTCACAGAACGGAGCGTGGTCGCAGTTCTATTCTCAGAAACGGGGCTGGAACCAATTTCATACCGCCGAGTTACATTGCTCCTGAAAATTCTGAGGCATCTCGCGGACTTAGGGAATGAACGGCTAGTAAAGGACGGTATTCTCGACTCTCTGGATCTCGCGCGCCAGCTCAAGTTGTCCTGGATCAATGACATCGTGATAGTCCTCGCTGATCTCCCAATACCGGTCTACTGGAATGTGTCGTCCGACGCAGCGGTGGCAGTAAAAACAATTGATGGCCTTCTCGCGGATGTAAAGCACTCAATGGAAGCCTGCATCCATGCGGAACTGACCGCTTACTCGAGAACCCGGGATTTGCTACCGGACCGGTTGGTGATGGAGGACGGCAAATGGGTCCACAAAGTGTTGGCGTTCCGCACATATCTACGTGTGCGAAACAACAAGCACAGGGTGGCATTAACCCATGCCGTACTCTCTGGGCATGCTCTGGCAATGGAGCGGATGCGATGGGCTGAACGCTACAAGCCACAAGTTCCTCGGAAATGGAGGCTGTGCCGGTTCTGTAAAGATCATCTCGAAGACGCCATCCACGCAATGTTCATCTGCAAGCATACACCTCTGCGGGAACTCAGGAAGGTATTCTTCGAAAAATTGTTCACAACACTTCCTGAGCTGCGCGGTGTATACTCGGACCCGGGATTATTCTTCAAAGACCTGCTGGTTAAGCCTGAAATCATCGGGCTCCTCGGAAAATTGGCTTATGAAACCCTCGAGGTTTTTTACAGTGAGCCTATGCTGGTAATCAACCCAGCCTTATATACCCCCGATCAATAATATGGTTGAAATGTAGCCCTTGGCCGGCCGCTCAGCTGCTTATTTGATTCTGTTTCAATTTTTTTAGTTTTACTCTACCTATTTTTCTTTTCGTAGTTACTACGGCATGCGTGCCCGGAGGGACTGTTGAGTTGAACATGATTGAACGGGTCCTGGCCGCCGGGGTTTTAGTGTCTTGTCCGAGGAATCGGACCGGATCACCCACGAGGTTTTAATCGAGCGACCTGCATGCTCTTGTCCGAGCCAGGCCGGGGATACCGTCGATCACCTAAACTTTCCGCCCCCCTCTTGGTAGTACGTGTGTTCTATGTATAGGGCAGGTATCTTTTAGCCTACATAAGCTACCATGTCCTACGTAGTAAACTGGCAGTTCCAATTGTGGGACCGCGTCAGTATAATTTACCTCCTCCTCCTCCTCCATTTGATCGACTGTCATCAAATCTCAAATGCTGGCGATTTTGCGGACAGTAGCTGGGTTCGAGCCTAGCCTGATCTGGACACATAGTCACAAATAGCCTCGGCTAGAGCCGCCTCGCGGAGGCTAGATCAATCGGCGTCTAGATCCGGGCTGAACGCAGTGAATAGGCGTCTAGGACGGCTTCTGCGACGCTCGGCGGCGGTATTGACAGCATGCACGGATCGATCCATCCAGCAACAGCATGTTGTCATGACCATGGGTTCAGTATGTCCACATGTTCTTGACTGGCACCATACCGATTTAGCGCTGACATGTCAAACGTTGCAATTTTTCACTACAGCTTTCATGGGCAACTCCGCTATTCCAAAGGTGATGGCAAATCCCTCGGTTTACGTAGGCCGTTTCCCAGCATCTGGAAGCTCTCGGAATGACTGAAGTTTCATCCCCAGCTCGCTTCCGATGTACAGGAATTACGAGGAGCGTAAATACTGCCATTATACGATGGCAGCGTGGGGATAAATCGTAATGCTGTGCTTTGGGCGTAGCTCGTACTACGTAGTCGAGTACATTGTTTCATTTCCGGCGGTTCATTTGGAAATAAGCACGGAAGCGGCACGGAGCATTACACAGCACGGTCCACCTCGTGAATGCCAGTTGTACATCAGCAACAGATGTATGCCACACTTGACAGTCTTTAAATACATCGAGGTGCTTACTCAGCGCCTGCGGACTATATAAGGCTTGGCTTTCATATCAATCCAGCCTTCACTCGTCCTCGTTTCTTAAGAATGTCGGCACAAGCTGTGAGCCGTTTTTGGATTTCACTTCCACACACTGACTGACCATCCAGGGCTCTGTCACTGATGCTTGTAATGAATTGATTTCAGAATCTGGGTCAAATAATAGGAACATGGCCGCAGTGAGTGCATAAAATATATTATTCAGCAAGAGAAGCTGACATCATGTCAGGATTTGGGCAGTCTAGGGGATTCGGATACCCCTAAATGTGAACAAAGACTGGGAACAGCTTTTCTACAACGATACCAGAGGCTGGGAGACCTGAAGGATCTCCAAGCCGCTGTGAAGGAATTCCAATTAGCTTTGGACCTCACTCCAGAAGGGCACCCAGAGAGAGCAGGATGTCTACAGAACCTTGGTGTGTCTTACAGTGATCGATATAGGAGGCTGGGAGACCTGGATGATCTATGGGCTTCACTGCAGAAGTTCCAGGAAGCAGTGGACCTAACGCCAAAAGGGCACCCAGACAGAGCAGGACATCTACACAACCTGGCTGTGTCCTTCAGTGATCGATATCGGAAGCTCGGACACCTGAATGATCTTGAGGCCTCATTGCATAAAAGGCAAGAGGCTGTGGAGCTCACCCCAGAAGGGCACCAAGAGAGAGCAGGACGTCTGCAGAACCTTGCCCTGTCTTTCAGTGATCGATATAAGAGGCTGGGAGACCTGGGCGATCTAGAGGCTTCACTGCAGAAATTCCAGGAAGCACTGGACCTCACTCCAGAAGGGCACCCAGAAAGAGCACGATGTTTGCATGACCTTGCTGTGTCGTTCAGTGATCGATATCGGAGGCTGGGGAATCTAGCTGATCTTGAAGCCGCATTACAAAGAAGGCAAATGGCATTGGAACTAACCTCGGAAGGGCACCCAGACAGAGTACAACATCTGCACAACCTTGCCATATCCTTCAGTGATCGATATCGGAGGCTGGGAGACCTGGAGGATCTTGAGGCCTCATTGCAAAAAATGCAAGAGGCGGTGGAGCTCACTCCAGAAGGGCACCCAGACAGAGCAGGACACCTGCAGAACCTTGCTTCGTCTTTCAGTGATCGATATGAGAGACTGGAAAACATGGATGATCTTGAAGCCTCATTGCAAAAAAGGCAAGAGGCAGTGGACCTCACTCCAGAAGGGCATCCAGACAGAGCAGAACGTCTGAACAACCTGGCTGTGTCTTTCAGTGATCGATATCGAAGGCTGGGAGACCTGGAGGATCTTGAGGTCTCATTGCAAAAAATGCAAGAGGTGGTGGAGCTCACTCCAGAAGGGCACCCAGAAAGACCAGGACGTCTGCAGAACCTTGGTGTGTCTTTCAGTGATCGATATAAGAGGCTGAGAGACCTGGATGATCTAGATGTTTCGCTGCGGAGATTCCAGGAAGCAGTGGACCTCACTCCAGAAGGGCACCCAGCCAGAGCACGATGTCTGCATGACCTTGCTGTGTCTTTCAGTGATAGATATCAGAGGCTGGGAGTTCTGGGTGATCTTGAAGCCTCATTGCAACAAAGGCAAGAGGCGGTGGACCTCACTCCAGAAGGGCACCCAGACAGAGCAGGACATCTGCAGAACCTTGCTTCGTCTTTCAGTGATCGATATAAGAGACTGGAAAACCTGGATGATCTTGCGGCCTCATTGAAAAAAAGGCAGGAGGTGGTGGAGCTCACCCCAGAAGGGCACCCAGAAAGACCAGGACGTCTGCAAAACCTTGGGGTGTCTTTCAGTGATCGATATAAGAAGCTGGGGGACCTGGATGATCTAGAGGCTTCACTGCAGAAATTCCAGGAAGCAGTGGACCTAACTCCAAAAGGGCACCCAGACAGAGCAGGACATCTACACAACCTGGCTGTGTCCTTCAGTGATCGATATCGGAAGTTCGGACACCTGGATGATCTTGATGCTTCATGGCAAAAAAGGCAAGAGGTGATGCAACTCACCCCAGAAGGGCACCCGGAAAGACCAGGACGTCTGCAGAACCTTGCCCTGTCTTTCAGTGATCGATATAAGAGGCTGGGGGACCTGGATGACCTAGACGGTTCACTGCAGAAATTCCGGGAAGCTCTGAACCTCACTCCAGAAGGGCACCCAGCCAGAGCACGATGTCTGCATGACCTTGCTGTGTCTTTCAGAGATCAATATAAGAGGCTGGGCGGGCTGGACAATCTAGAGGCTTCAGTGCAGAAATTTCAGGAAACAGTGGACCTCACTCCAAAGGGGCACCCAGACAGAGCACGGTATCTGCATGACCTTGCCATGTCCTTCAGTGATCGATATCGGAGGCTAGGAGACCTACATGATCTTGAGGCCTCGTTGCAAAAAAGGCAAGAGGTAGTGCAGCTCACCCCAGAAGGGCACCCAGAAAGACCAGGACGTCTGCAGAACCTTGGGGTGTCTTTCAGTGATCGATATCTGAGGCTGGGGGCCCTGGATGACCTAGACGGTTCACTGCAGAAATTCCAGGAAGCACTGGACCTCACTCCAGAAGGGCACCCAGCCAGAGCACGATGTCTGCATGACCTTGCTGTGTCTCTCAGTGATCGATATAAGAGGCTGGGAGACCTGGATGATCTAGAGGCTTCAGTGCAGAAATTTCAGGAAACAGTGGAACTCACTCCAGAAGGGCACCCAGACAGAGCAGGACATCTGCATGACCTTGCCATGTCCTTCAATGATCGATATCGGAGGCTGGGAGATCTGGATGATCTTGAGGCCTCATTGCAAAAAAGGCAAGACGCGGTGCAGCTCACCCCGGAAGGGCACCCAGAACGACCAGGACGTCTGCAGAGCCTTGGTGTGTCTTTCAGTGATCGATATAAGAGGCTGGGGGACCTGGATGATCTAGGGGCTTCAGTGCAGAAATTTCAGGAAACAGTTGACCTCACTCCAGATGGGCACCCAGAGAAAGCAGGATGTTTGCATGACCTTGCTGTATCTTTCATTGATCGATATTGGAGGTTTAGATTGTCGGAAGACCTCGACGCCATTCACACCCACTACATGACCTCCTTCAAGCAAATTGTCTTCACTCCAGAGGCCTCCTGGAAAGCAGCACTCAACTGGGCTTCCTTTTCAGAACAATTTCAACCCTCAGATTGCTCAACCGCTTATGCAGCTGCCTTTCATCTGCTACCAGAGATCCTCTGGATTGGTCATGCCATACCTGTGCGTCATGATGCCATCCGGAGACTTGATATTGGACAAACAACTTCATGTGCTACGAGGACCTGCATCAATCTATCTTCCCTTCCTTCTGCAGTTGAACTTTTGGAGCAAGGACTGGCTATCATATTTCAGCAAATGCACCAGCTGAAGACAGATGTTGATAGACTGCATCCCGATCAGGCAGAGACTTTCCAAAAACTGTCATCCGAGCTCTATGGTGGAACATGCACTGATCCAAGCAAAGTTGCAAATCAAAGAAAAACTCTCCTAAAAGAAATTCGCCAGCAGCCAGACCTCAATTATTTTCTACTTCCAAAACCATACCACACTCTCCGACATGCAGCACAGGGAGGCCCTGTCGTGATTCTGAATAGTCACAAAAATTCCTGTGATGCAATCATAATCCTTGATCCAATTTCAGACCCAGTCCATGTTCCACTTCCAAATGTGACCCTTGATCTGCTAGAATCGCAACGGACCATCCTCAAGGACTTGCTTGGCCATTGTAATGTTAGGATTCGAGGGGAATCAGGATCCACAAGACTTTTTGGTCGTCGCGAGCTGTTCACATCTAAAATACCCGAGGAGTGTTTTGCAGACATGTTAACCTGGCTTTGGACACATATTGTTAACCATGTTTACCAGGTTTTGGGATTGGTCAGTGCAAGTGTTGTTTTTATCCTTTTGGTCTTGACTGACATTTATTGTTCAAATAGCATGGCATTCACAATGGCAGGCTGTGGTGGCTGCCAGTTGGTGCATTTACAGGACTGCCTCTGCACGCAAGCCCTCCAACCGATCAATTCATCCATTCATACACAGCCACATTAGGGTCTCTTCTTGATGCCAATGCCAAGACATCATCTAGCACTGCACATAAATTTGGTGTTGTTGGAGTAACTCATACTGGTTCTGGTGGAATGAATTCTCTGAAAGGAGTAGAGCAGGAAGTTGAAAAGATTCTTTCTATCATCGAAGGCCCTGATGTCCAGTGTCTTGAAGGGCAGCAGGCAACAGTGAACGCTGTAAAGCTCCAGCTACAGAATTGCGCTTGGGTTCATCTGGCCTGCCATGGAAAACAAGATTTAGTTGAACCAACCAAAAGCCATCTCCTCCTCTATGGAGGCATCCTGAAGCTGGAAACAATTCTTCAGATGCCTCTCCCAAATGCACAGTTTGTGTTCCTTGCTGCATGCCAGACGGCTATGGGGGATGCTGAACTTTTGAATGAATCATTTCATCTGGGTGGAGGATTCATTGCTGCAGGTTTCCGAGGTGCCATTGGAACTATGTGGTCTATGAATGACAAAGATGGGCCACTGGTTGCGGAGATTGTCTACTCCCACCTGTTTCGTGAGGGCCGACAGCCTCAGGCTAGCGATGCGGCCGAGGCTCTGCACCAGGCAGTGAAAGAATTGAGGAAGAGAAAGGTTCCTTATGAACGTTGGATACCATTTGTTCACATGGGAGTCTGATATTGCAATATTGTTTTTACTATGTCTGATCCGAGTCTATTAACTGTTTGTCTTTCAATGTACTTTAGCACCTGACCGTTTTTTTTGACCAAATATCCCGTTTTGCAAGGTGTATGTACAGGAATGACAGCAAGGCAGATAAACAAGTGAAAGAGCATGCCGGTTAAAGCAGAGAAGCGGTGCAACACAGCTCTCCACCACCATGTCAACACGTGGCGCGACGCTAAAGCAGAGGAGCATGCCCTCCTCCTGTAGGTTTTCGGCACAGGGGAGTGCTCACCTAACACAACGAAACACGTCCGAATTTCCGGCAGGGCTCGGATGATACTCCTCGTCATCCACTTCATGTTGGTTTTCTGGAACGCTTCGTGGAACAGCCAACCTACTCTCAGCCATTCAGACATTAGATCTAGGGAGCCGCCCGCGCCTGACGCGTCCTTGTTCAGCCCCGCCACCAACTTGTGCTCGCCTCCCGCACACATGTCTATCGCTGGACAGTGTCTGCCGTCCCCGTCCACGGTGCAAACAGAACACGGGTAGTTGACAATGCACGCTCTCCCGGCCCACTCATCGAGGCTGATGTTCACGGCCGTATTCTTGTGCGTCCACAAACCTAATCTCGCGTAAAGACACTTATGTTTTGCAGGTTTATGTAACCAATGGCTTAGAGAAAGATGGGACGTATGTATTTCAAACTCTCCGAGTCTTGGCGTTCGTGCATTGACTCCAAATCCTTTAGCCTGATTCACTGGTGCACTTTTTCTTTTTGACTGGAGTCTTCTTTGCCCTCCCAGTAATCTCTGCGCACAGGCATATCACAGTGCTCCATTCCTCCCGGCGCACTCCTCTATAATTTCACGTTCGGCGGCTTGACGGGGACGACATGGTGGCAGTGAGTGTTCTTCCCTCTCCCTTCGGCAAATTCCAGTCCTTTCTGTCTTTGATTCATATCCCGAGAATACACTGCTCCCATTATTCTTCGCCTCCGTTTCGCCTTCCTCTTCTCTCTTTTTTTGTTTTTGTTTTTTGTTTTGGAACGTTTGGATAAGGAAACTCAATCTGCAGGAGCCTTTCAAGCTCGCGCACTTGTGAGTGAGTCGTCATCCATAAGTATGCCACTCCACGTGTTCAAGACCAGTTGTTTTTCAACGCGAGTGGTCCCAATTTAATTTTGTCAGTTAGGAGTCGGTCACGCCATAAGGCGCCATTGACTGCTTTTGCATCACACGAACTCGTGGGCGGCGCTATGAAGCCCGCAGTTGGCGAGCAAGAACACGTCTTTTGTTGGGATAAACTTCGTTTCGTCTGGTTCACGTGATCGCGATTCGAGCTCCGCTCCTCCACCTCCGTCCACGACAGCGCGATCGTTGAGCAATTGACAACATCGACGGTCGTCGCATAGCTCCATGTCTCATCGCTTGCATAACTGTGCGGCAATCAGCCTAGGTCCAGCAGCACCAGAAACGAATATCTTTCGTTCCTCGTTCTGAACAGCGGAGTACCAGTCGGCACTCAAGCTCCTCCCCCCAACGCCAGTTTCCTCGCCGCATCGCGGAGGACTTGCCCGCGAATTGAGTCCCTGCGATAGCCACCGGTGGTGCGTGCTTCCAATCCCGCCGTCCCCGCATCTCGTTGATCTCTTTAATATTCTTCCTCCCCGTGGTCAGTATCGGTCAGTCCCACACTCCTCGGCATCCGTACCCGTGTACCGCCCATCGCTCCAGCCTCGATGTATCTATCACCCATTCCGAGCTAATGCCTCTTCTCTAGAGGTCTTATCGCACTAGATACGCGGGCTCCCGGACCTGCACCTGTCGAGGCGTATCGTTTCTGCGCAGCTCCGCGGTACGTCCGTCCCCTGCGCTGTGCGCTGTTCAGCTCCCGTCTGATTTCCCTACAGAGATCGCGAGGAGGCGTCGGGTTGTCGGCCTCGCAGCACGATCTCCGCGGCCCCGCCTGCGCTTCTCGCACCATGCGCACCGACACCTCCGCCTCGCGATCCTTATCATGGGCGCCTTATTCCTCACAGCGCCCTCCGTCCCATCTGGTCCTCGCATCTACACCCCCACTCGCGGGACGACGACGGTACACGGCGCCACACTGTTGACGATAATCGATAATCTCCCACTCTTCCAGCAGCGACGACTGCGCACCGCGGCCGTCTCCATCTCCCTCTCCCTCCCCCGCACACCCGCTGTCCCACCAGAACCCTCGTTCCGCGTGCGCTCTGCCCGCTCCGGGTCCGACGAGGGCTCTCCCTGCCCCGCCCCGCCTCACGAGCTGCTGGCCCACGCCGCTTCAGGACCGCGGATGTAGCCATCGCGAGCCGTGCGCAGAGGAGCTCCCTTGCCTGCCCGCGCTGCAGAGCGAGATACGGGCGATGCTGCACTCGCGCTGCCGGCGCGCCCAGACGCAAGAGGAGTGGATGGGCAACGAAGAGAAGAAGGGGTGCAGAGGGAGGGGGAGTGGGGCGCGAGGAAGGGAAAGCGCGCGCTAGCACGGGGAAGGGAGAGCGGGCGCGAGGCACCGCGAAGGTGAAGCGAAGGGAGAGGAGGGCAGCGTGCAATGGGAGGATAGGTGGAGACGCCGCTAACGGAGGCGATCTTTGGCCATGGCCGAGGTACGCTGTCCCATCCCTCTCCTTCAGAAGCGCATCGGAGCTGACGCCGTCCGTTCGCAGCGGCGGGAGCCAGAGGGGAAAGGGAGGGAGTAAGAGGAGGGCGACGTCCGCGTCAGGTGGCGCCGCGGCTGCGTCGGGTACAGGCGAGAGAGTACCGCACGATGGCATCTGCGCGCGTTGAGGTACCGTACGCTATTTCTCTCCCCTCCCTTCTACCTGCGCATCGGCGCTGACGCCTCCTCGCAGCATCGGCGCTGACGCCGTCTGTTCGCAGCATCGGCGCTGACGCCGTCTGTTCGCAGCGGCGGGAGCCAGAAGCGTCCGCGTCCGTGTCAAGGGCGGGGCCGCGTCTGCGTCGACTGAAGAGAGTCCCGCAGCGGGTGGAGGTGGAGGGGATGGATCTGCACGCGTTGAGGTATGTTGTCGCCTCCTAATTGCCTTCTATGCATCGGCGCTGACGCCTCCCCTCAGCGAAGAGAGCCGGACGAGAAAGGGAGGGAGTAAGAGGAGGGCAGCGTCCGCGTCTGCGCCAGGGGCGGGGCCACGTCTGCCTCAGGCGAGAGTGAGAGTGAAGGGAGAGGTCTGCAGCGGGTGGAGGAGCTAGAGCTAGATGCGCGAGTCTTGAGGTACGCTGTCTCCCTTTTTGCGTATCGGCGCTGACGACGTCCGTTCGCAGCGGAGGCGCCAGAAGGGAAGGGTGGGTCAAGAACGGGGCCGCGTCTGCGTCGAGTGAGAGGGAAGGGAGAGTTCAGCTGCGGGTGGAGGGGATGGATCCAAGCGCGGTCGAGGTACGCTGTCTCCCTCCTCTCACTTCTGCGTATCGGCGCTGACGCTATCCATTGCAGCGAGTGGAGCCGGAAGGGAAGGGTTGGGCGGTGTTGACGCCGGCTATTCGCAGCGACGGGAGCTGGAAGGGCAGGGCGAGTCAAGGGCGGGCCGTCTGCGTCGAGTGAGCGTGAAGGCACGCGGGGACGGATGAAGGAGCTAGATGCGCGAGCGTTGAGGTACACTCGTTCACCCCTCTCTCCCTTCTACCTGCGTATCGGCGCTGACGCCTTCTTTCACAGCTCGCAGGGGACTTACGTCACGCATGAAGCTCACACTCTTGCGCTATTCGCTGGCAGTCCTCCGTCCTCCGCTATCCGTTCGCAGTTCGCAGCGCGCGAGGGATCCCGCCACCCGAAAGAACGAGCACGGACACAATACCCAAACGGACAGACGGACGGCAGATACATACAGTGCTCTCCGCGCAGTGTGATTCCTTGCGGGGGAGAACGTGCGTGGAGGCTGCGAAACGCGGCGCAGCGGCGGCTTCCAACGGAGGCGTTAGGATTGGTGATGAGCTCTTGCGCCGCCACGTGGACGGAGGAGAGCGCGTCGATTTGCAAGGTGTCGATGTCAATGTCGGAGACTGGATACCTAGGGCACGGTGGCGGTGGGAACCTGGCGTAGCGGCGCGGGAGCATTGGTGGGGCGGTGGAGATGTGAGGGGCGGAAGGATGGGGAAAAGGAGACACGCGCTGGACGACGAGGGCGGGCGCGTGCAGGGGTGTTCCGCGGCCTCGGTGTCGGCCTTGGTGTCAGCGGGGGCAGGAAGGATCACCTTCGGTCCACATCCAAATGCAGCACCCCCCATCACGATCGACGCGCGCGGGGCTCGGCGGCGGGGGAGTGGTGCGGATGTGCGAAAGGGGCCGGCGCGATGTCGCTGTCAATCCGCATGATACGCCTAATCCTGTCTCCTTGTGCGGCGGCGACTCGGCATCGCCGCGAGAGGAAGCGGGCGCGGACGCACTGCTCGACGACCTCTTGAAAGGGCTCCATCAGCGCATGCGTTTATTTCCGAGCTCCGACACCGCTGCATCCACGACCCCCGGCTGGGCTGTGCGGTCGTTTCTCCGTGGTACCGATGTTCTCACTGCGATGGCTGGAAGGAGGGGCGGGGGCGCGTTTTATGCCCGGATCTCGCTCAAATCCATTAAAAGCAGACCATTGATCTCTCCTCGCTACCTAACCTTACGCTCCTCCGTATTAGTATGAGCGAGTATATTGGTCCCTGGGACACTCACCACCATCGCGCCAACAAATCGCATCTGCAAGATCATCATCTCATCTCTAAAGCATGACCAGATAAACGGCTGGCACCAGTTCGATCACATCCTGGGTATGCTGCTCACAAATCATGTCCCGTTTGTCAAATTCGAGATGTGGACCTACGAGTACGATCATCTCCTGCCGTTGCTGCCTGAAATGAGTGAGAAAAATGTGATGGGTGAATTGTTTATATTCAGGCTTAATAACCTCATATAGCTGTGGTAGCTGCTCCGTACTGATCCTACTCATGGTCGGTGGTTTAGGTAAGCTCCCTCGTTCATAGACTGATTTCGCTGAATCTTACCCTCTGACACAGAAATTCGTGCACACAATGTGATATTGGGAGTCGTACCGTTGTGTCGAAACCCAGATTTTTTGTAAATTTTCTTGATCTAACCAAAAGTTTTGCCGAGAGCCTAGTAATTTCTCTGTTGGACAAGTCTCGGCCTCATTTGGGATACGAAGATTGGGAATGGTCTACCATCCCCCCCCCCCGCTTAACTGCGTGTTAGGCATGTACCTGATTGTCTCTGACCAAGTTTATCGAAAAGAATCAGTGTTAAACGGATTTTATAGTGAAGCTGCGATGTATTGAAGCTGGAAGAAGGCTGGTCCATGGCTAATACCCGCAGTCGCATTCTCCACATCTTTAGCCCGAGTTCTACACTGTACGATGAGCAAGAGGGGTTGGTCAAATCTCGGGCGGCGTTGGGGAGTGTGTAGGCGAACAGTAATTATAGGCGCAATTGACCGTACATAATATTATCGTTGTATTTCAATTCCACTCTAAAGCATCCCGGATGTGCCCGGGCTTCTCCTGACTCATCGTTGCATGTCATGACGTCCATCGAGATGCCCGGGAACATCGCAGTGAAGGTTGTCGGCCACATAAATAATAGGGAATGTGAAGTTTGATATGCATGAAGACAGTCAATGGGTATTTACCTCCCCAACAGTGCCAAAAATCGGCTGAATCGAATGCTATTAATCGATTCAACAAGCGAGGTACGAACTCATTTGTTGAAGCGTCTGTCTACGAGAGAATAATTAATCGAGGCATCACAAGGATCTGCTTGTCGGTGTTGACTGGATTCTGCAACACTTCCGAAATTGGAATGGCGTGGTTCCTGGGGTCGTCTGCAAGTGGTGGTGGTGCGAGTGATGTCGCGATCTCAACCTCGAACGGGTGGGTCGATTTCGATATACACTTCAGCATGATGAGCTTGCCGTCGGAGATACGCTCCGCGTCCATGATATGTCTGATTCAAGCTTGATCAGAACGAATTCATCGAGATGGCTTGATCATACCCGACGTTGGAACGTGAGGTCGTCCCCGAAAGTGAATTTGTGAGGGTCACTCGGTTCCTTCACTACGAAGCCTCGATAAAATCGTTATTAAAATGTGACACAATGGGGTGCTGACCGGGGACATAAATCGGAGGGAACAGCAAAGTAGAGCAATAAAACAGTTGATTTTGTTGACTGGTGAATTCGGTGGAAGAGTGAGAAAAAGTCGGTGTCGGCTTGATCCCGGCGAGACAAACTCCGCCAGGTATCCCTGAACTCCGCTCAGTATCCGAATTTCCTTGGCTCTTTTACTGGTGAATCAGAACACCTCCAATAATCACAAAAGAATTGAGGCATATATTTAAACATCATAGATTGACATAAAATTTACTGTAAGACGTCTTGAGTCGCGAAGAGTATCTCCAGCGACTTTCTTCAGTATCTGCTGTTGTGGCTGTACATGTCTGCCGAGCTCCGGAAGTTCGCTTCTCGCGCGCAATATTTTAGTATCTTTATTATCTTTATTTTAATAATTTCACCTCCACCAGTATCGAGCCATAAGTAGTGGGAATCGGCATCTCGGCGCCGAAGCAGCAAACACAGACACACAACTGTCACGGCTTGCGCGGCTTGCTCCCTCCTTTCCCTTCTAATCTTTCCATCCGCATTCTCATCATCATCACTGTATTCACCATCACACCTCCACGATGCATCAGCCACTTAATCCATTGCGCATCCAGGAGCTGTTAGACCAGTGCGTAGCGCTCTGCCATTCGGCGTCCGATTTGAAGGCCTGCGCTTTGGTTTTTCGATTGTGGGCCTGTGCTACCCAGCGCCACGCTTTCGGAGACGCAGTTATCGCGCTGGAGGACATATCTATAAACGAACGGCGCTGGTCTCGACTCCAGAAGGCATTGCACGCTTCCCTGCACCTTAGTTCGCTACATCAACCGACTCGACCTTGATGCTGATCTTCTCTTGACAGAAACCCTCCGTGTTATCAGCGGTTTCTCATTTGCGAACCTCACGTGCCTAACCATCCGAATGGCTGCTTGCGAATTCTCACTCCCCGCAGCGATCGCCATGCAGCAGCTCTTGAGCCTCCCCAATCTTCAGCGTGTGTGGACATCATGCGCGTTCTTCGAACCCTCCATTTCCTACGTAAAATGGGATTGCTGCTCTGCAAATATCACCCATCCTGAAGTGCACTGTCTCCAGCAGGGTTAGGCTTTCCCTCCTATCCCTGAGTGTGCGGCGCCTATCAGACTGCGGTCGCTGCGAAACACTTTTTTTTGCGGGTGCCACTTCTTGGTTAGCACATCCCTCGTTCCCTTTCGATTTGAACGAGCTCAAGACAATCTCAATCCCCGATAATGTGGACATACTTCGCTTGCAGGAATTCCGACCTGCGCTTCAAACGATCGAGGTCCTGAACCTGGTTCTCATCTTTCCCGTGGGACTCTCACCGCTTGTTGTACCGAGATCTCGCTCGTGTTTATCGGAATCGGGTCATGGGCCCCTCCTTGTTGCCTAACCTTACGCTCCTCCGTATTATTATGGATGTGGAGCCGTCGGTATCCGCCACGCTCCCCACCATCCCGCCGGCAAACCGTATTCACAAGATCGGTATCTCCGGGACTCTGAGGGATGAGTGGGTACATGAGTTCGACCGCATTTTGGCCATGCTGTCCAAATCACGTCGCTTTTGTAGAGTTTGAGACCCGGACCGACGAGTACAATCGTGTAGTGCCG
Source organism: Mycena vulgaris (assembly GCA_029204335.1). Classification (NCBI taxonomy): domain Eukaryota; kingdom Fungi; phylum Basidiomycota; class Agaricomycetes; order Agaricales; family Mycenaceae; genus Mycena; species Mycena vulgaris. The sequence goes on from JARGYA010000071.1 coordinate 284,598, forward strand.
CTCCTGCCTCAAATGAGTGCGAAAACTACTATGGTGCGTAAATTATTCATATCCATGCTTAATGATCTCACATAGCCGTAGTAGCTACTCCGTAGCGATCCCATTCGTGGTCAGTGGTTTGAGGTAAGCTCCTTCGTTCACAGACAGGTTTCGATGCATCTTACCCTCTGACACAGAGGTTCATCGATACAATGTGATATTGGCGGTCGTCCCGTTGCTGTTTGTGTAGAAACGCAGAGTGTTTCTAATTTTCTTGAACTAACCAAACCTTTCCCGTGAGCTCAGTAATTTTGTGCATAACGGGGTCGACTTGATTCAATGTTGACACCTAGCCTCCGTTGTAATGAGGAGATTGGGAATCGACCCCGATCCGCCACTCGTCTCAGTCAGGCACGTCCATAATTTTCACTGACCAAGATTGTCGAACAGGATCTTGCTAACGGTTTTAACAGCAAATTTGTGTTTTATTCGGAAAGAACAGCTAGTCCATGACTCGATGGCTAATTCCCACAATCGTGCTCTCCAAATGTTGCTCCCAGCTTCTCCACTTCACGTCGAGCAAGGAGGGGCCTGTGATATTGACTCCGGGATACCAAACAGCACAAGCTTGACGCCGTTTACCTCAGCCCCAACGGTGTACATGGCGAAAGCGTCTAAGCCAGTCTGGTTGAGATTTATGCTCCAGATGGAGTACCCCGCACTCGTGGGCACGGGCTGTTCAGGGCGTGGAACGTCTGTTTCGATGATAATCGGACGGCCGACATCATCTTGCACAAGTCGCTCAAGGTACACGCGCGTCGGATTCAGGCCGTTCCGCACCTGTGCCTCATGTTCAGCTAGCTTCGCACACATGTGCTGGGATACCTACCGCAACATCAAACCTCCCTACGAACGGGGGAAAAAATTGCATCCCGGACGTAATGCACGTGGACGTGGAGAAGAGCACACCGTCCTGCACTGGGAAGCCGATGCCGTCTTGGTCCTCGAGCTTGCCGTCCACGACGAACCTCATGCTCTTGATGCCTGCCGCGGCATCAAGCGAAACAGGACCTCCATTCTCAAGGATCGAGTACCACGCTGCGCTATAGAGGCCACCGGTGGAGGTAGACACACCCGCGGCGGGGAGTGAGAGGTTGTGTGTGCCGCCGATGTGATCGTCCCAGAGCAGATTGACGGTGTGAGTCTCATCCAATGTCATGTTCCAGAACTACAGCCTGTTAGAATTGGAATTTTCTAGTGGTAAGGGTTCTCGAGACCTACCCTAACTTCACCAGAAAATTGCACCTTGTCGTTGTCCAAAATCAGTATGAGGTTCGTGGGTTTAACCAGCAGAGGCGCGATGACCTCGGTGAGCTCCACGCCTTTTGGAACGGTATCGAGCATGCGCGCGAACAAGTTCGCGCACGTCGACGCATACAGTTCAGGTGACTTGGCGAACCTGCAACGTAGTCAGCCAGCTGCTAGCCCCAAAATTATGCAGCGCACGAGGCCATAGTTGCGTTACCGTCGCTTCCAAAGATCCGCTTATCCGAATTCGTGGTGTCATTCATACCCACGATCAGTGGATCCTGGGTTGTGCCAGAAATGTATTCCGTGGCGCTGTATGACAGTGGGTGAGTATAATACAAACCGAATGTCAATTACTCACATGTTGTTGTCGAAGTGCACAAAGGTTGAGTCGAAGTGCGCGACAGACAGAGTGTCGGTGGGGTCGTCGAATTCAGGGACGATGTCTGGGAATGTCGCGTGTTGGACACCGCCGAAGGTGTGTCTGGTGACGTTTAGATACGGGTCGGCGGAGATGATGCTCCAGGCAGTGCTCACCCGCATGCGACGAGGCTGATCATCTCGGTCTGCGTGAATCCCTGGCGGGCAAAGGCGTCGATGTGCGATTGCAGGTCTTCTTGCGGTTGCGGCACGCCAGGCGCATCGGGTTCCCCGGCGTCCACACGTCCTCCGCGAAATGCGATTTCAGGGCCCCCGCTTTTAATATCGTTTAACCAACTCCTATGACAGAAGCTGGAACTTACCAGTTCTCGATGGCAAGGAGTGCTCCAATTGCGAAGGCATCAGCAACTACGAGTATAATATTACGATGGATCAGGATGTGGGAGGCTGAGCTTGCATACTGGAGATATAGCGGTTGGCCATGGCGCTGAGTATGTTCACGGCGTTCTTGAACCCGTCGCCTGCGTTCTACAAATACATGACTGATCGTCAGCGCCTCCCTATTTCAATCGCGAGACATACCTCTGGGCGCGCCTGCTCCTCTGCGAAACGAATCGAGGCGTCTAGGCCTCCGGTGCCGTCCGTGATATTGTGTGTCGCCATATCATGATATGCCTGTACAATCTCAGTTGGACGATTCGGACCTGGTGGGCTCCGTCTCACATTGCGTATCCAATCTGCGGCGTCGGATCTCCCCGACAGATTTCCGGCAAAGTTATCCGCATTGCAGGGATCGACGAAGCCGGCGAAATTTTCGTTGTGGCCGAGTTGATCGAAGCGCGCGGACTCGAGGGCGTCCAGCTGAGGTGATGGCCAAACATATCCGTTAACAGTCACAAGGAGCGCAAGGAGAATAAGCCCGAGCATTTTGTGGAAGGAGATGAGGCGAAAACCTCGCTTTTTAAAGGCTCGAAGTTCATTATATTTATACCCATCATTGTATCGGTTTCGGTGAAAGATCACCGCGAGACTACTTCTGAGTCCCACACCTGTACAGAAATCAATTGCAATCGGAATGAAATCATTACAAAGCAACATCCGTGCCAAACAGAAATAGATTTGCCTCGGGTGGCGGCGAGAATCTCCCGCGTAGGAACATGCAACCGTTACGTGCAAAACAGAAATAGATTTGCCTCGAGTGGCGGCGAGAACTTCCCGCATACGAACATGCAACCAGACTCGGAATTTCCGTGTCTTCCAAGCACTGCATTCAGCAGTGGAATAGCCAGGCTAACGCCTCGCTGTACATAGTCAGAGAGCTTAGGGCTGCACACCGTCGCCGTATTTACGGGTGTGACGGCCGCCCGTAAACGGCGACGGCACCTTCCCGTCATGGCCTTTGACACAGGAAACATGCGGGACGGGTAGGCGGAAAAATTGACGTCCGTCCCGTGAAACTTCAATTCTTGACGGCCGTAGACGGGTTTGTTTCGGTTTTTACCTGCTAGCAAGTTAAGAACACGAATTTTCCGTTCAATTCAAGGGAAGAATCACCCTGGTGACCTTCTCAACTACACTGAGTGGATACCAGATTTAAAGGTGGCGCTAAAGGCAACCCCGTTCAAGTTTCAGCGACTCACGTGATGTTGTTGGGTTGTTCAAACCGGCTTTAAATCCCAGTGAAAAACGCTCATGCTGGGATCGACTTCCAGCATCTCGAGCTGCTATATTCCGGGAAAATTGCTGAAATCTGCTGGGAGCAGGCGAAATATTTGTAATAGCTCCAGTACAGCAGATCTTAGCGCATATTGCGGACTATAGCAGATCCCAGCAGAACCATTTTTGACTGGGTTTGAACCTCCATACTTCTCTAAAGGTGGTAAGAACAACCATCGAAGGGATGCAACAGACAACACCCGGTATTTCTTCCAATTCGGACGACAACAAACACAAATTTTCGGCCTAGCATCTGGCAGGTTCTGCGGTCCCGTTATTTTTCGGATAACGGCCGTCTTTTGTGCGTCCCCTACCCGTTGACCCTTGAAACAGTCAGAATGACCGCCGTATTTTGGACCGTTTTACTCTGTAACGAGATAATTGACGCGGAAGTTGGCCGAAGCGGAGGTCAGATAATGTTCAAATTCTACATATATCGTATTTTCCGGCTCTTTTAGCTACTGAACATACTTGGAGAACCCACCGTGTGAACTCCCATTTCACATCGAGCTGGGACAAGTTTTGGGTGCAACTTGAGGCTCCCGATATTTGAACCCTTATGAAAGCGATATTCATCTATGTACAGCTGCAATTTACTCCCCAAATGCCATCAATGCCTTCTGCAATGATTTTGGGAGGTTCCGTGGGCTACTTGTTCCAAGTCGTTCAACCCGCGGCATCTTCCGGATGACATACACGTGAAATATTACTTGATTTGAACGTCACGTGGTAGGTAGGTCCGAGAAGGTTTTTTTTGAAAAAACAGCACATGGGGTATGATTTTTTTTTCAGAATCCCCTTGGATTCCAGCCTCCACAAATACTTTCAAATTTCCGTCTGATTATCAGAAGTAGTTGCTTCGAATAGGAGTCTGAAATGAGATACAGAAACGCTAATTGATGCGCACATATACGTAGGAATCCAGGACTTCTACGTAGAAAATCTTTCAACCAATCCAACCAACGTGCGGAATACCCCTTGCGCCAAAAAGTCAAGATTCAAGTCATGGCCGCTTCCCTGGGACACCACAAGCTCAAAGCTCGCCGCAGCAGGCCATAGCACACCCTCCTCCGCAGTCAACGCCGCGACGTCCGTGCACCGGTTGGCGGTGCACACCAGCTGGTCCTCCGAGCCCACGACCTTCGCGACGCGCCCGGTGAAGTACGCCGCGGGGATTGACACAGCGGGCACCGGCGTAAAAAAGTACACGGTCCCCACGTCTTTCGTGAACGCGTCGAACGCGAGCATGCGCGGCGAAAACGCCGTGGTATCGGAGGGGTAGAAGAAGGCGCGGTCGTCGGTGGTGATATAGGCGGGGTCGAGCGTGCCCCAGCGGATGGGATCGACGTCCCGCGCGCTGGTGGGAGGGTTGGGGAAGCTCGGCGGCTCGGTGAGGGATATCAGTCCCGTCAGGATGAGACCGGCGAACGGGGAGTGCACGCCGTCGACGATGGCGCCGAAGTTGAATAGGCCGGAGCCGGCGCTGTGCCCTATGCCGATGATTTTGGTGAAGGCCTTGAGCCCGGGAAGGATGGGCGTGCTCTTGAGGTGGTGGCCGAGCTGCGAGAGGACGGCCGCGCCCGTGGGGAGCTGTACGTCGGAGGCATTTGCAGGGCGCGAGCTCAACCCGGCGCCGAGTGAATCGATGGCGAAGGAGGACAAGCCGCTATCGCAGGAGAAGGCTGTGTAGGAGTAGTTGTTGAACTCCTCTATTCCGGGGGACCAATATTGGTTGGTATAACTGAATCCGTGCACGAGGAGCTGTAATACATCTGGAAAATATTAGACCCATCGCAAGATCTGAGGACGCAATTTGAACTGACCTGAATTCTTGAGGGCCGTGGGCTCTGGGCGACAGAAGACGCCGTAGATGTCGTACGTGTCGCTAACACGGCGAAGACTGCTTGCATTGCTCTTCAGCCCCGCAAACATATCGGTTGGGTCTTTGGGAACGAGGACATCGACGTCAACTGGGATAACTAGGCTGGAACAGCTGCAGGATGCACTAGACGCGCCGATGTAGAGAAGGAGCACAGACAGTGCGGAGAGCAGCATCATTTGAATGGTATTCCAACCACACATGGCGGGATCCTTACTTATACCCCATAAAACTAACGAATATCAGGGCGGTAGGACCGTGTGCGAATGTGACATAGGATAAATGAGTAAAGACCTTAAAAAGATGACTGATGTATAGTGATGTCCGGTCGGGTCGGGATTGAAGCCCGGGCTTGGGTCGGGTCGCTGCGGGCTTGAGCTCGAGGAAATCTTGAGCCCGACCTGACTTGTCGGGCGGCGGGCCCAGGTCGGGTCGGGCTTGGAATTGGGCCCGGGCTTGGCTGCATTTTTTCCAACTAATTTCCGGTGAGTTTTCAAACCCCCTTCAGCGTTATACATCCGGTTTCTCACTCGACAGGACCCCTCGCAGACTGCGGAATTTCCAAAATTGCTGTCCTGGCGGGGCATTTGAAGCGCAAGTCTGAATGCGGCACACCTATCAAATGTCGAGATGTTATGTTTCATGGTTGAACATAGACAAGTCTATTTCAGGTAGAAATCAGATTTAACCTGCGATTCAAGCAACGATGGTTCAGTAAAAGTGGAATTCCTTTGAGGAATTTGAACTCGGGCTAACTCAAAGAGACCCGGGCCCAACCCCGGGTCGCGGGTCTGCTCAGAAGCTGAGCCCGACCCTGAGCCCGATTTGAGCGCTTAAGCTTGGAGCCCGACCCGGACATCACTATTGATGTACGCTGACGAAATTTAAGGGCATACTTGGCGTAAAATCTTGGCGCAAGATTGCATGTCCAGCACGCCATTGTTGGCATTGGTCACCTTGCTTGAAAAGCAGACCCACAAGCTGGAAATCCTCCCGGTAATCTGCCAAAATAGTTTGATCACACAACACCATATACAGGCGCGGTTCGAAACCCTCAAAAGTTGAAACTAAGGCTCCAACCATTTCCGTTTTTAACCGTTTATTTTTCCGTTTAGTTTACGGACGGAAAAGTAAATGGTAAACAATAATTTTTTAAGAGGTAGGGATTACTGTCGGCAGGGATGGAACTCCAACTTACACGCGTGACGCGGCTATCTTGCGATTCTGGGGTGCCCGGATCAACAACAAATTACGTGTTCGTTCTGCTGTCACTCGCCCACGGGGCGTCGCGTTACCGAGTTGTTCCAGCCACCTCCACCTCGCGATCATCATCATCATGGGCGCCTTATCCCTCACTCAGCGCTGCATCCACCCAACCACACTCGCGGGACACCGACGACACTCGGCGCCACAGCGTTTACGCTCCTCTCCCGTTCGTCCAGCAGCGACGACTACGCACTGCGGCCCACTCCCTCCCCCTCCCCGCACCACACACCCGCTGCCCCGCCAGAGCGCGTACGCTCTCCCCGCCCCACCCCACGAGCTGCTGACACACGCCGGCCCAGGAGCGCGGATATGAACATCGCGCGCCGCACAGCGGAGCCTTGGTTGCAGTGCGAGCGCGGAAGCCCTTGCCTGTGCGCGCTGCAGAGCGAGATACGGGCAACGTGGACTCGCGCTGAGGGTAAAGAGCTGCGGGCGCGCCCAGGCGCAAGAGGAGTGGGCGGGTGACGAAGAGGAGAAGGGGCTACGAAGAGAAGAAAGGGTGCAGAGGGAGTGGAAGGGGGGCGCGACGAAGGGAGACTGGGTGCGAGGGACAGATTGAGGAGCAGGCGAGGTATGCTGTCTCCCTCTCTCCTTCTACCTGTCATGCATTGGCGCTGACGCCGGCCGTTTGCAGCGGAGTGGAAGCTGTTCGGTCGCAGCGGAGGGGAATGGGAAGCGAAGGGGAGGAGGGCGGCGAGCAATGGGAGGATAGGTGGACCGGCCGCTGAGGGGAGGCGATCTGTGGTCGTGGTCAATCCTTCCCTCTCCTTCAGAAGCGCATCGGCGCTGACGCCTTCTCGCAGCGAGGGGAGCCGGAAGGGAGGGGCGGGTCAAGGGCAGGCCGTGTGTGTCGAGTGAGCGTGAAGGCGTGCGGGGACGGATGAAGGAGCTTACTGCGCGCGCGGTCGAGGTACGTTGTCTCCCTTCCCTCTCTTCTACCTGCGTATCGGCGCTGGCGCGATATTCAAGCTACGCGCCCAGAGCCTCGAATACTTCACACCATGCAATTCGGAGATGGATACAATATCCTGGAGCGTAGGATTATTTCTAAGTTTCTGCACGTCCTCCAGTGCCTGCAACGCTCGAACACCTCTGGCACTCCGTTCGACCATCATTTGCGGCCGCTTTGTTCCGTATCAACGTATGCCCCAGTGGCAAATTCCCCATGTATCTCTCCACGGCAAGAGTCGCTCGGCGCCGTATCAAGAATAAGTGGTACCACCGTGAAATCCAGAACAAGGACGGGCATTGATATTCCACATCGACTTCCAATCGATCCGCGCCCCCCAAGTACTAGTTCTCTTCAATTCCTCATAAAAAAAGGCGGCGATGTACCTCCCCGCTCTAGCCTTCTCCGGGATTCTCTGCGCTCTTCTCGCACATACTTACATATATCTGCTGCATCGCCTGTCGTACTTCGAATTCTGTCTCGTGGCCCGGCACTCGATCTGCCGTCCCTCGAATCTCTGTACCTACGATGGAATTTGGATGCACGAGAGGAGCTCTGTCTAGGTTTAATTCAAAGTGTCGTTCCTCCTTTGAGCCCACGAGATAAATCAGGAAGGAGCAGAACTCAGAATTGAATTTCTCTCTCCATCTTCCTCTACGCCTACGTCGGATCCCCATTCGACTAAAGGACAGATCGCAAATTACGAGCAATGTCAATGAGATAGATACGGCTCGGTTGCAACCACGCGCAACACTGGCGACAACCGTGTCCAACCGCTGTGATACAACTCCCTCAGGCTAACTACACCGGAATAGCGTCATTCTCTGGCGAATTCCTCCCGGAATACGTCAATCCTCCAGACGTACATATACCATTCTTCGTCCCGCACGCCTGGCTCGTTAACTACCTGCTCATTGTTGCAGTCCCTCTCTTCCACTCAAGTTCACCCAAACTTCTAAATCTCTTAGAGTCAGAATCTCGACCACAGTCCAACGCATCGAACGGTGGCTGGTCTCCAGAGAGCCTTTGTCGGATGTATTCCCAAACAAAAGAAACCCCTCAAGACCTTTGGTGGTATCCGATTCTGAAAGAACTTAGCATGACATCCCACGACGAGCACCGCTGCTGCAGATTAGTCCGTAATAAAGGTTTTTGACGGTCACCGGCATTGAGGCTTGCTCTCTGCGCACACATCCAGATGCAGACTTGGCTGAGAAGGGGAGTTTGCAATTGGAACTGGGAGGGATTGCGATACAAACCAGTTAAGTAACTACCACTAGTATTGTAGCTTTATATGTAGGGAATGTCAACAAGATAAGGAACGAGTCAGAAGGTAGTGGGAATGTAGCCATGTAAACCATGGCCAGAAACATGGCGCCATAGAGTGAAGCTAACACTAGATTCTCGGAATCATCTGTACGAACACTGGAGAACATGATTATCTCCAATGATCGGCGTCACCTCCTTCTCCAAGTCCTCCACCTCCACATATGCTCCATTATCAACCAGGATCTGAGCCACCTGTGTATAGCCGACGGCGGTCGCCCTCTGCAACGCGTGTATCCCAGTCCTTTCGTTAACGTCGGCACCATTTTTTAGCAGTAGACGAATAATCTCTGCCTTGCGGGCATCGGCATCCATTGGGATCCAAAAAGCGGGCAGCGGGCGATAATCGTGGCCCGGTGAAATCCACTCCACAATCCATTGCCCAGAAACTGCCGCGGCCGCCTGCAGTGCAGTGCCATATATTCCGCCCTGCGCGTTAACGTCGGCGCCATTGGCGATCAGCAGTCGAACAACGTCTGTATGGCCCTCCTTGCACGCCCTCTGCAGCGCGGTGCCACGTTCTCCGGCTGCGTCGACATCGGCTCCCTTCTGGATCAGTAGCCGGACAAGTTCGATGGTGCCATCGGAACAAGCAGCCTGCAGCGCAGTACCAAATCTTTCATCTGTTGTGTTGATATCGGCTCCCTTCTCGAGCAGTAGGAGAACAATTTTGGTGTGGCCTCGAGCAGATGCAGCCTGCAGCGCAGTGCCATAACCATAATATTCACCAGCTGTGTTAACATCAGCTCCATTCTCAAGGAGAAGCTGAACAAGTTCGATGGCGCCATTGAAACAAGCAGCCCGCAGCGCAGTGCCATGTTCTCCGACTGCGTTGACATCGGCTCCCTTCTCGAGCAGTAGGAGAACAATTTCGGTGTGGCCTCTCTCACACGCAAGGCACAAGGTGCTCTGCACAAGTTCTCCACCGATTGCATTCAAGTCGGCACCTTTATCCAGCAGAAGACGGAAAATATCAGTGTCCAAGCTCTTTAACGCGGTTTCCAGTGCGCAGCCATATTTTCCGTTCCGTATGTTCACGTCAGCACCTTTTTCTATGAGCAGCCCAACAATCTCCGTGTCCCCACATGCAGAAGCGGCCTGCAGTGCGCTACCATATCGTCTACTGACTGAGTTCATATCAGCCCCGTTGTCCAGGAGAAATTGAACCGTTTCGCGGTTTCCCCGACGACTGGATGCGGCCTGCAGTGCATTGCCAAATGTCCCGTCCGGCGCATTGAGATCAGCACCCTTCTCGACCAGGAGACGAACAATGCCGATGTGGCCGTTTATTGATGCAGACTGCAGTGCATTGCCATATTTTCCGTCTGTCGCATTCACATCAGCACCATTTTCGAGCAACAGACGAGCAATCTCGATTTCGCCTTGCATTGATGCACCCTGGAGCGCGCTTCCGTACTTTCCCCTAAGAGTGGCGTGGGAAGGAAGGCTCTCGCTCCACGCGGCCTGCAGTGCACGATCGGAAACAGCCTCCAGGTCACTGCTAAATGGTCCCCAGGCGGCATTAAAATGGACGCCAAGGGAAATACTGTCCAAGCTCGCTTCTTCGGAGGCTGCCTCCAATTTACCTGTTGCATTGATGTCAACCCCATTCTTGAGAAGCACCTTGACTCCCGCTGCGTATCCTATCGCAGAACACATGTACAACGGCGATGGAATAGGGCGTGACCAATTTGGGGGTACCAGGGAGCAGGGATCCTACAGAAAGCAAGGTATTGCGGGCTATCCTTCTGGAGGGGATGCATTGTGGAGGTGGATAGGATGGCCTCGTCGTGGCAGCCCTTGAGGTGATAAATCCAATATTGTGCTGCATATTGCACCAGTGGATAGTTAGGCAGTGTCTCGTCGTTGATGGGAGCATGTTCGAAGTGAAGCAGATATCCTACACACGTTTGGGCAATAAATTTGTGAGAGTGTTCCTGGCTGAGATCATACTGATGATGCTGCTCTGCAAAACCGCGGGAAACGAGGTACTCCGCTACAGATGCATGCGCCAGGATAACGACTAGTTTTACTGGTGGGGGGCTTCCCCCTATCAGTGTCGGCATAGCATTGTCTTTGTTCCGGTCATAAACCTTTACCAACCCTTCAAGTAATTCGCAGACCTACTGTGCGTAATCCCCCTTTTTGTTTGGGTCAAACACTCCATGCTGCTGTTCATCGGGAAAATCGAACGCAAGGGCATCCTCGAGCTCAGGCAGGGTGAGTGTTCTTGCAGAGCACACAAGCCAACAGAGAACCATTTCCACAGCGCTAAAAGCTGCGGGGTCAATGGGCCTTAGAAAGCGGTCGTAGATTTCGAATAGGTCCGTCGGGAGACTCTCTAGGACTGGTCCTGGATCCCTGGCAAATATATGACGTGATAGTTCCACGAGCAGACAGGCAGCCATTCGAAACCTAGAGAAAAAAGGAATAAGTACCCACTTGAGCTCAAGGTGAAAAAAGACATCTCACATTCCGTTGCTCTTCTCCAGAATCTTTGTGGTGATCTGCGCGCTATGGCGTGCCCAGTGCTTCAAACGCTTGGACTGAATTTCATTGGCAACAAAGCGCTCAATATCTTCGCGCGTGGTTTTGAGGTCAAGAATGATATGTGGTATATCCTTGAAAGCTGCTGTGAACATTTCACGGGATTGACTGGTGAACAGGAGGTGCAGCGGGCTATCGGTCTGATCTCGAAGCTTTGAGATTAGTTGGATAATTAGGTCGGGCTCGTTACACTCGTCAAGTGCATCGAGGACAATGTAGGTGTGGTCAATCTCCTGGAGTAACTCGTGAAGGACATCCATAAGATTTTGATAGGTTGGTAGAGTTTGGCCGTTTGATGAAGAGTACAGGTGGTCCAGAGCTGAATAATCACTGGGAGATTGTGCTGAAAGCTGCAGGATGATGGACCGTAGCATGACTTCCACTAGTTGCTTCTTCTCATCCCCAAAATCAAAGTAGAAATATGCCACACTGGATGGGCCGCCAGGTGCGGATTGTCGATGCTCGAAGAGATTCCGGATGATGACAGAGCTGTTGGCTGTCCTCAGCGGGAAGGTTCCCGGACAGTGGCTGCGAAAAGTATTACCTTAATACACTCTTCCCAGCACCGGCTGTCCCCGATCAGAGTCATCAGACACTTGACTGAGGGTCACCGGAGTAACTTACAGTTTCCTTCAATCCACAAAAGTCTTGGTTCGCCCTTCCATTCCCGGAACTGGCCGCCATTCAGGAACCACTCACCGGTGCCTGCGTGATGAAGTTTCTGTGTTTCATGCTGTTTCTCCGCCATACTGGGAGGGAACTGCAACCATTTCTCGAGCTTCCCATGCAGTCTAGACGCAATTCAGCATCATATCATTTACCCACAGGATTTAACTCACGCTGAGACTTGAGTGTGTGCTGTGTTGTGGCCGATCTGAACTGTCCTCTCGCCGATTTGATCTGTTTCTCGTTCAATCCGAGTGGTACTGTCTGTGATTTGACCGGTGCCCTGTTCAATTCGAGCGGTGCTGGTTGCAATTTCACGGGTGCGTTCGTTAATGCCAATCATCCTGTCTTCAATTCGCGTGGCACTTTTTGCGATTTGAACGATCTTCCCTTCTGTTCGAGCAGTGGAGAATAGCTACATTTCCAGGGCTTGAACTTCAGCCACACCAGGATGATTGATCTACACACCATGAATTTGGTGTAGCAGTCATTCGTATGCTCTTTAAGACTTTTGATTTCCGCCTCGATCTCAGCGCCATTCCACAATCTCTTTACCCGCGACTTGAAACGCTCTGTTCGTCCCTGGCTGCGATCAGTCGCCACCGGGATTTCACGGCACCCCTCCAGGACTTGTTTCATCTTTCTGGTCAAACAATCAGCGACACAGATCGACAGAGGTGGCGAGGCACTCACTGTTGGAGCCCGCCAAGTGCCATAAATAGAGCAGGCGCCTGGAACACATCTTCGTTCCCGGCAGTCAGGTTCACCAGGCCATCCAGTGTGCGCACAACGTCGTCTGTGAGCTCCTGTAGGTGCTTCTTATTCTCCCCGACCTGTACCATCCGTTAGATACTCGGGGGAACCGGCACGTCAGCGATATGCGGACCTTATCCATCGATTCTTTGATCTTGAGCGCTAGCTCGACGAGATCTTTGAGGCAGGTTCCGACCGTGATTGCAGCTGTAGTGAGACTGAGTGGATCCATGGCGGGGGCACGAGCACGAGGAGGAGGGGAAGGAGAGTCGTCGTCGTAGTGGTACAGTGTCAAGAAGCAGACGCATCACGAGGCTATAAATGTCTCAACAGCTTTCCGGGATCAGAAGTTCAGGACAGCCTCACTTTGTTCCATGTGGAGTGTCAGACTTGGCGCCCGAGAATTTTACAGCGTTGGGAACCAAGTCGGGATGGTAAATACCTTGAGTGGCAGCAAGCCGAGCGAAGCGCGGCTCCGGCTTGAAAAGCATGACCCCTGAACTCAGTGGCAGAGCGTCGCATTCCAGTTCTGATTTCATCCGCCGCTTCGTGAAGGCCGTCCGTTCAATCCGGGCAGCGGTAACCTTGAATAGCGGATGTCATCCAGCCCTGACGTTCTCGAACGCCGGCCTGCATTTTTTTCTTCTTTCTGGGTGAGGCGCCGCTGACGCGCGGTTCATTCACCTCCTGTTGCATCATACAACCTCGTGGGCAGCGCTGTGAAGGCGCAGTTCATGAGAGTACGAAACATTCTTTCGTTGGGCCAAACGCGTTTCGTCTGCTCACGTGATCGCGATTCGAACTCCGCTCTGATGAGCTCTGTGGCACACCTTGGGCAGTCGGCGCAATTGACCCAGCAGGTTTTTGCGGACACGTGCTGATGTGATGGTAGGCCTAATCCGGAAGGCGACCTGCATTGGACGTACTTTCAGGTCTTCGCAGGTCCTTTGGGGCGAAAAACATGGCCAAAGGTGTTAGTTATAATAGGCTTTACGTTAGCTTTGAGATAATCATTGATTAAGCTCCCGCTGAGTTTGCAATGCCATTATACTGAAAATAGTCGGGGATGTAGGTAGGACTACAAGGAACTCCATGTCTTATCGGGTGTCTGGCGCAGTTGGTAGCCCGCTGCGCCTTCTACATGGCCATATTTCATTAGTTTTATCATTAGTTTTATCAATAGTGGCATGTGTTCGACTCTGCCAGGTCGTTCGCTTTTTGGATCTCCGACGCTCGGCGTTTTCGGTTACTGCAAAGACCCCTAAGTTCTGATTTTTGGCTCACGAGGAGCGCGCGAACGGAACATAAGGTTATAAATAAAACAAACTTAGTCTCTTTCTACAGGAATCTGGTATCCCATGGTATTTTGCATCCGCCGACGGGCCTCTTTGTTCCCTTCTTTAGCACAGGTGGGGTCTCGTACGCGCGCGCCTTCAAATCTCCGAATATCCGTCAACATTTGACTGACATCACCTCCGATGTCGCGCTTGGCAATGCTGGACATCCACAGCTTATTTCTGTGGGGGACTTGAGCACGAAGAACGGCTGCAGCTTCAGCCAGCTCGTCTGCTCGTTTGAGGAGCTGAGCTGAATACTCATCCATCTAGAGTGGTTTGTCATTAGTGCACCAATTGGAAAAATTCTGAAACAAATACACTTACCTGCTCTTCATCGTCACTTTGGTGTGTGTCAAACGATGGGAAGAACTCGCGCTGTACTTCCTCGGCATCATCAGCACCGGAATCCGCATCTGGCGTCAAATTCCCTTTCTCTGCCTTCCTTCTCTGGGCAGATTCCCGAGTTTGGTTTTGACACACGATGCAAGTACGGGCTCGCGTTCCATTTGTTTTGGTTTTGAACTCGGCAGCCGGCTTGTTACGCTTGCAGTGAGAGCAATACAGCCGTTTTCAAAAAAGTATACGGGTTTGATTGAGTGGTGCTCCTTCGTTTGTGCTTACATTTGTTGACTGTTGTGGAGCTGATACTCCACACATCCGAGTCTTGCCTGAGGTATTCTACTCGTTGTACTATATCACACAGGTATCCTTTTATGAGGCCATGTTGCCAGAAAATACACATATTTCAGAGGATATGCTAGAGAGTAGTAGGAAGGAGACTGGATAAATTTTGGGTTCATGGCGTCGTGAAGTGGAGCCAAGTGGAGCCAAATCAGTAAACAATGGTAAGCACAAATGAAGGAGCACCACTCAATCAAACCCGTATACTTTTTTGAAAACAGCTGTATAACAAAGCCGCGGAGTCCGACATTCGAAGCTGATGAGCTTGACGTGAGAGAGGTAAGCGTGGAGACGACAGGACGTGTTATGTGGTCGTATTTACTGTGACTAATACATGGGTGTCACATCATCACGTCAGCACGTGTCCGCAAAAACGTGCTGGGTCAATAGCGGCTAGTGCCTTGGGCACAACTGCCTCACTCCACGGCAATTCCACGGCGCTCGTTGAGCAATTCACAACATCGACGCTCATAACTGCATGTCTCATCGCTCAGCCCATCACCGTCGTGCGCCAGCCAGCCTAGATCCAGCAGCGCCAGAAACGAATATCTTTCGTTCTGAACAGCCCGGAACCGGCCGAGTACCAGTCGGCACTCAAGCTCCCCCAACGCCACAGTTTCCTGGCTGCATCGCGGAAGATTTTCCCTCGAATTGAGTCCCTGCGGCGCACACTGGGTAGCCAACGGTGGTCCGTGCTCGCGATCCCGTTGTCCCCACATCTCGTTATTCCTCCTCCCCGTGGCCAGCCCCACGCTCCTCGGCATCCGTACCCGTCGCAGGACGACGCTCCAGCCCTTGATGTGTCTACCACCCATGCGCTTCGTCCCCGTTCATTAAATATGTACGTGCCGCCGTCGTTCTTATACTCTGAGCTAATACCTCTCTTTAGAGGACTTCTCGCACTAGATACGCGGCCCCCGAACCTGGTCGCGTTCTCGGAATCACACCGAGTCGTTCCAGCCCGGCCTCGACAGCACGATCAGCGCGATCCCGCGTGCGCTTCTCGCACCATACACACTCACAGCTCCTGCTCACGATCATGGGCGCCTCATCCCTCACTCAGCGCCCTTGGCGTCCCATCCGCTCCCGTACACCCTGGCGCCTATTCCCGTCGAACGCCTCCGCTCGGCCTTTACATCGTGCATCCACCCTCGCGCGACACCGACGAAAGACCGATAACCCAGCGACTCCCGGATGCGCACTGCTTGCCCTCTCCCGAATACCCGCTGCTCAGTACTCCGCCTCGCCCCGCCCCACCCCGCCTCATATGCTGTTGCTCGCACAGAGGCACACGCCGCTTCAGGACCGTGGATGTGGGTATCGCGAGCCGTACACAGGGGTCCCTTGCCTGCGCGCCGCAGAGCGGAGATACGGCGACGGCGGATTCGTGCTGCCGGCGCGCCCCTGCGCAAGAGGTGGGCGGGCGACGAAGGGAGAGCGGGCGCGCCATGGGAGAGAGTACGCGAGACACGGATTGAGGAGCAAAACGCGCTAGCTGCGTGAACGTAGGGGCACGCTGTCTCCCTCTCCATTCTGCGCATCGGCGCTGACACCGGGAGGATAGGTGGACAGGCGGCTGACGGTCGTCGATCTGGGGTCGTAGTCAGTGCTCCCTCTCCTTCAGAAGCGCGTCGGCTGAAGCCGTCTGCTCGCAGCGAAGGGAGCCAGATGAGAAGGGGAGAGTAAGAGGAAGGCGGCGGAGAGGGGCGGCGTACGCTTCAAGGGCGGGGCCGCGTCTGCATCGAGTGAGAGTGAAGGGAGAGTCCCGCAGCGGGTGGAGGGGATGAATCTGGGCGCGTTGAGATATACTGGCTCACCCCGCTTCTACCTGCGTATCGGCGCTGACGCCTCCTCGCAGCGAAGGCGCCGGAAGGGAAGGGCGGGTCAAGGGCGGGCCGTCTGCGTCGAGTGAGAGTGAAGGGAGTGATCCACAGCAGGTGGAGAGGATGAGTCTGCGCGCGCTGAGGTACGCTGTCTCACTCCTCGCTTTGCGCATCGGCGCTGACGCCTCCTCGCAGCGAAGGGAGCCGAGGTAGGGAGGGGCAGCGTCCGTGGGACGGGCGGGGCCGCGGCTACGTCGAGTGAGCGTGAAGGTCAGCAGCGGGCGGAGGAGCCAGAGATGGATTCGCGGGCGTTGAGGTACGCTGTCTTCCTCCCCTCGCTTCTGCGCATTGGCGCTGACGCCGTCCGTTCGCAGCGACGGCAGCCGGAGGGGAAAGAGTTGGGTGGCGTCCGCGTCGAGTGAGAATGAAGGATTTTCGCAGCGGGTGGAGGGGCTGGAGCTAGAGGCGCGCGGTCGAGGTACGCTTTCTCCCTCCCCTCATTTTTGCGCATCGGTGCTGACACCTCCTCGTAGTGAAGGGAGCCGAGGTAGGGAGGCGCGGCGTCCGCGGGAAGGGCGGGGCCGCGTCTGCGTCGAGTGAGAGTGAAGGGAGAGTTCAGCTGCGGGTGGATGGATCTGCGCGCGTTGAGCTACAGTACGCTGTCTCCCTCCCCCCCTTTACCTGCGCATTGGCGCTGACCCGGCATCTATGCGTGTTTCTCGTCCCACGAAAGGAGTCAACGTCCTCACGATCCACGCTTGCCACCTCGTCCCCGCGTATCCCTCTCGAGTCTTCATGCATCTCTGCCAACTCGAGGAACCATGCCGACTTGAATCATTCATTATTGGGTCCACTCCGACTGCAGCTCGTCAGCGGCCTAGTTCAAGCTACAACGCAGCCAAGATTTGATTCCCCTCTCGCAACTCACAACGTGCCCCCCCCCCCCCCCCCAGAAAGATCCCACGGCGGAATGTATCGCGGCCGCTTCGCATGGATTGGTAGGCTGCAGCGTCCGCAGGGGGTCTGGTCAGATTCTAGCTCGGGTCGTGGCCCATACTGTACAGTATCTGTTTTTTTCTTCAATACGCAACCTCTTTATTGGAAGTTTCTCGTTGACTGTTCCCTCTGGTTCTCCGAGCTGCGTATCTCTTCACAATAGCCTCCTCTGAATCTCTCCTCCCAAGTAACCGGATCCCTCCTCGCGTCTCCTCGATCGAGGCTCAATATGTGCGTGTCGGCGTAGGACATATACCTTCTCTCCCTCAAATCTACGCGGGGATGAGGCAAGGAAACATGTGGGCGACGAGTTGACTTACAGATTGCGACAACCATAGGAGCCCTGGAGCTACGTCAGCACCGAAATGTAATATAAACCGGAATTACTGGACCTTCTTCATACCCCTGCCGATGTGCGACGGAGCACATGAAGATTTCTATTGCACGAATGCCATCGAGAGGATGTCCGCCCTGGCGCAGCGTGAGGATTACACACCTATGCAATACAACCCCAAACACAGAACCCACCTTCCCTGTTCTCTGGTCCAGTCCAAGATGCCCTGCGAGCTCCTCCTTGCTTACCGCCCCAGGCACGTCAATCTTATTCCCCAGGATGAGTACCGGAACTTTCGAGGCCGCCTCAAACGCTAACATATCGTCGAGCTCGGCTTTGCATTCAGGGAATCGTGCCGCATCAACACTATCCACGACATAGATGACAGCATCCACTTCAGATACGTAGTCGCGCCACAGAAGGCGGGCTATACGGGCGCATTCAATGAGACCAGTTCGCTTCGCTGAAAAAAAACGGAACCACGGACCGGACATATGTGCATGATCGTAAGCAGAGAGTCTAAATCTCCCGATCGTGAACTCCTCCCAAGCTGTATCATATATCAGGCGAGCCATTTAACAACGAGATGGGCGTACTCTGCACGGTCGACACGATGAGTGGGCGAATTTCGTTTACTGTGAACATGCGCAAAAGGCTCTGAATGGGACCAAGCAATCAATAGCTGAACTGTTGACGAGAGAATCGAAACACTCAACAGTTTTCCCCGCGTTATCAAGACCGAGGATCACAATTCTAGCATGTTTTTGCGCGATGCCTCGCATAAATTGGCAGACACGACGATTGAGATAAGGAGTAGCTACCAAGTTGAATGAGGAAGTCCCAGAACCAGGAAATGACGGACATCGTAGCGAGTGTTGAGGGCGGATGAAATCAGGGGGATAATTGTCCTCAGGAGAACTCTGGTCTGAACTAAATACGTGCCGCATACGTGGCTCCTGTCGTCTTAAGGAGTCTTGTTTGTGCTTGGATGATCGGAGACAACGTGTCCAGGTCAGGAGTCCCGATCCCGCACATCTCGAAATCCCGTACATTGCCTGCGCCAGAGAAAAATGTGGCACAGTCTATGGTCTCTCGAGTATACTCTCCCTTGCAATCTCCACTGGTCTTGCGGCGAGCCAAGATGCCTTCGGAGGGAAGATATCGATCTGGCCTAGCGATTTGGGAAGCCACAGACACGGGAGGGATCGCGTGGCGGAAGACAAGGCGATCGTGGCCACACAACGTAAGGCAGTACGGGGATTTAAATGTTCTGGGGCTGAGCAGAGAGCACGGGCGGTAATTAAATGCGAGGTTGACGGAGTCTAGAGCGAGTCGACATCAATCCCAAGTGAATCGCAGAGCGCTTTTGAACGGGATGTAGCCTGGCTGTGAGACGCCTGGGCATGACGATGAAAAAGAGACTCGCACATGATAGTGGGAAACGAGTCTCCTACGCTTGAAAACGAGATATGATCCCAGCGCACAGGCCGTTGAAATACCAGTCAGATTGATTGATTTGATGCACTCAAGCTGACTGCCTATTCTCCCCACAGTGGATATCAGAATGATACACGACTGTAGCACCGACCGCAATCAAATCCTGTTGAGCTTGAGAGACCCACTGGTCTCGAAGACATGGAAACACCTTGCCATCCGAGTCGCGTCAAGATCACAGATACATCACAAGCCGAGTCCCTCTTTGAATCTTCCGAATCTGACACTGGGCACTTCTGATCCTTCTTGATTCTGGGCCTGACACAGATCCCTGCTCAATTGCCACTCCCGAGAAGCACCAGTCACTACGTTCCGCAGCCTCCTAGACTCAGCATGAGTAAGGCCCGTCTAGACATAGCTCAACAGAGGTCTATGTTTAGCTGTGTAGTGAGGGTCTGTTTAGCTCTTTCTAGCTCAGTCTAGCTGCGGTTAGCTCCGTCTAGGTCAGTCTAGTCGTACCTCATCACCTACACAGAGATAAGTATCCACGATTTGAGGGAAAGGGTTCAGCCAGGCATTCCATTCACACTCGTGTTGAAGAGGTCTGCGGAGGTCAGTGGAGGTCTGGCTAGGTGTCGAAACTGGGTCCTACTCAGCTAAACTCGGCTAAACAGATACAGACAGAGTCTGTCTAGCCGATCCATCGTTGCCAAACTTGGACCGCCATCAGCTAAATACAGGATCTGGTTTCATCTGTCTAGTCGACTAAAAATGGTCTGTTGGGTAAGCCAACGTTGCTAGACAGACCTAGCCTGACCTGAGTTTAGGAGGCTGCGGAACGTAGTGAGTCTGCCTGCAGGCTCCCCCATTTTGTTACATGCCGTAGACAAACTGGTAACAAGTCCGCGCGAGGTCAGCCGATATCCATACATGCATTTGGGTTTGCTCGCGTCCTCGAGACTCAGTACCGTTACTGTATGAATTTCAGATGCGCCAGGCCATCTTTCTTTCCTTTATCCAGATGTCGGGAAACAAGCTGGACCCTTTTGAGCACCGCAATGCGTCTGCCCAGACTCCCAACGTACATCCATGAGAAAGGACTCGACGCGAGGGCGTGCATGCATGATCACGGGATCGCGATTCCAACTCCGCTCAGCCAATCATCGCATCAATGCATCAAGCACTTTTCTTTGTCTTGCACCTCCAGCTCGCCCCACCAAGTCTGCTAACTTGAGCCGCCACTCCTTCATTTCTCTTTCAAGTCGCATGCACTGTGAACATTCGAACGCTTTGCGCTGAATCGCCTCCGCCTCTCGAGGAGCCGCAACATCTGAGAGACTGGGGCATGTTTCCCGGCCATCAGACTTTGAGCTGTCACAGAACCGCGGGAAACCATCTTTGGGCTCCAGATTCCTCACCTCATATCGTCCTGGACATAACTTCGTCGAGATCTTGCGTATCAGTTTATTTTAGCTGTCGAACTTTGGACTCAATTTTGGAGGTATTTAACAGACCGCCTACGATGGTGTACCTCCATCCCCCACAGTTAATCTCAGAGCCGGTTCAGCATCCGAAACAGTGGCGGACCTCACTGCCCCCATTTTCACCAAAGACTGGATCATGTCGCTTCTGGGCGATCCCAGCTACGACTCGGAGCCGCCGAGTTTTGAAGAGCAATTCCACTACTGGGTCTGACCATCCCCTACGCGGGAGACGTCTAGTTTTCCGCCGGGAGGGTTGATCCCGCGTGTTATGCTGAACTAGATCCCGCGCTCGAGGGCCTACATGAAAGGTATATACCCACGACGCTTTCTCCGCACTTGCTTACCTGTTTTCCGTCGCTTCCAAGTTTGCTCGGTGTTCAAATACCCTTGGAACCCCTGGATGCAGGCCTGCTCTTTGACCTGCAATACCAGTTCGACCCAGCGGTCCATGGCCTATGTCTCCTCTTCTCCTACGCCGGCACCACGCAATCCCTCCTGCGTATCGCAGAATCCACACCTGATTATGGGTACGCGCCGCCCTCGGCGAACGAGCTCCTAGCGAATAAGTAAGCAAGGACTTGGGCGCTTCCCGTAACTGCTGACACTGTTCTGTAGGTTTGAGTCGGGCCCCCTTGCTGCCCCATCTCCCAGCGAGGACGTGCTGCGCGACTTCGATTCGGCGCTCGAGATACTGCGCGCGCCGATCCCGCGATACGTGGTGGATATCGATAGACTGGAGTCGCGCGCTGAGCTCCGAGTCTACTCTGGGTATTCGGCGCCCCCGTGGCAAGGGAGGTGCGTGCGACCCGCGGCGGTTTTCGTGCTGGCTCACGCCTTGTGCAAGTTGCCCTAGCTTCAAGCTTCAAAGCGCCGCTGACAGCGCAACCTGAACTCAAAGGCGAACCAGCGTCGGCTATTTCCAACCAGGAATTCGAGCAGCCGGTCCAGACATTAATGTCTAATGGCGGATTTCGCTTCGAATGCGGAGGGGTAGCTTATAGCCACGCGCTCTGGGAACCCCACGCCCTCGATAACGATGTGCTGGACACTGGCTTCATAGGTGGAGGGGAGCAGGGCCCAACGGTGTTCGGCGATGCCTGCGATCACCCTCCTCTCTCCTATGCGCGTTCCCTGCCCCTGCTAGACCGCCCGGGAGTGGATCCGGCGAGGAGGACGCGCGCGCGGAAGCGCAGTCGGACGTCGGGGGCCATTGTTGTGGAGAGCACGGATCGATAAGTGCCGCTCAATGCAACCTTATTTGTCCCTCGTCTCCCCTCCCCGCTGCGGGTGTTTTCTGATTCGAATTTTGGGCTCATACAGTGTGTACATTCATTATCCCTCCGCTCAGACTCTTGTACTTCCCGAGATGTCACAGGGGATAAATGTACATCTGTTGCTTTATATGTGCAGAAGTGAGTCCGAGTGCCCCCGAGGGCATTGGATGATCTTAACCAGATCCAAGTCCTGTGCCGACCGCCGGGGTTTTCAATCATATATGTCAGGTTCTACATGCTTCTCTTCGTTCGTCTACTTAGAGCGCTCGAGGCACGTGACGGACGCGTCGTGCGTCGTGGTTGCCAGCACGACGAAATAAATCCGAGTCTCACCAGAAAATTAACTGATTCCAGGACGTCCAGAGCACTTGTCCAAATTGTTTTCCGAAGCTTTACCTGCAGTTCACTCGTCACATTCCGACTTCCTTCAAGACTTGTTTCAGCTGATATCCGTGCGTGGTGCAAGTTCGTTGCTTCAACTTGGTACATACTTTCAGAGTTCCGTCCGATTATCAGAAGTAGCTGCTTCGAATTTGACTCTGAAATGATATACAGAAACGCCTAAATTGATGCGCACATATAGGTAGGAATCCAGGACTTCTACGTAGAAAACCTTTCAACCATGCCAACCAACGTGTGGAATACCCCTTGCGCCAAAAAGTCAAGATTCAAGTCGTGGCCGCTCCCCTGGGACACCACAAGCTCAAAGCTCTCCGCAGCAGGCCATAGCACACCCTCCTCCGCACTCAACGCCGCGACGTCCGTGCACCGGTTGGCGGCGCACAGCGTCTGGTCCTCCGAGCCCACGACCTTCGCGACGCGCCCGGTGAAGTGCGACGCGGGGATTGACACCGCGGGCACCTGCGCAAGCAAGTACACGGCCCCCAGGTCTTTCGTGAACGCGTCGAATGCGAGCATGCGCGGTGAAAACGCCGTGGTATCGGCGGGGTAGAAGAGGGTGCGGTCGTCGAGAGTGATATAGGCGGGGTCGAGCGTGCCCCAGCGGAGGGGGTCGGCGTCCCGCGCGCTGGTGGGAGGGTTGGGGAAGACCAGCGGCTCCGTGAAGGTCAGCAGCCCCGTCAGGATGAGACCAGCGAACGGGGAGCGCACGCCGTCGACGATGGCGCCGAAGTTGAATAGGCCGGAGCCGGCGCTGTGTCCGATGCCGATGATTTTGGTGAAGGCCTTGAGCCCGGGAAGGATGGGCGTGCTCTTGAGGTGGTGGGCGAGCTGCGAGAGGACGGCCGCGCCCGTGGGGAGCTGTACGTCGGAGGCATTTGCAGGGCGCGAGCTCAGCCCGGCGCCGAGTGAATCGATGGTGAAGGAGGACAAGCCATTATCGCAGGAGAAGGCCGTGTAGGAGTAGTTGTTGAACTCCTCTATTCCGGGGGACCAATATTGGTTGGTATAACTGAATCCGTGCACGAGGAGCTGTAATACATCTGGAAAATATTAGACCTCTCGCAAGATCTGAGGACGCGATTTGAACTGACCTGAATTCTTGGGGGCTGTGGGCTCTGGGCGACAGAAGACGCCGTAGATGTCGTATGTGTCGTTGACACGGCGAAGACTGCTTGCATTGCTCTTCAGCCCCGCAAACATATCGGTTGGGTCTTTGGGAACGAGGACATCGACGTCAACTGGGATAACCACGGTGGAACAGCTGCAGGATGCACTAGACGCGCCAATGTAGAGGAGCACAGACAGTGCGGAGAGCAGCATAGTTTGAATGATGTTCCAACCGCACATGGCGGGATCCTTATGAAACCAACGAATATCCGGGCGGCGGGACCGTGTGCGAATGTGACATAGGATAAATGAGTCAAGACCTTAAAAAGATGACTGATGTACACCAGGGGACACCCCCGAAGGCAACGCTCGGCGAATTTAATGACCTACTTGGCGTAAACTCTTGGCACAAGATTACATGTCCAGCACGCCATTGTTGGGATTGGTAACATTCGCTACTGACATTGGGATATATCCCTTGCCGGAAAAATTCAGCCCCAGTTGAATTTTCCGCGAGATCTGAACCGGAACTTGCTCATGTAGTCTACACAAAGTATCGAACTGCAGGACGAGTGGAATGGACGCGGATGTACAAGGATTCGTCAGCTAAACCCTGGCGGCAAAACGGAGGAGAAACGCATTGACAATCACTGCGTTCAGTCCGCTAGGCGAAGGCATCGCCTCCCCGGGCCTATTAGCCGGACAGGTGTGAGTAGTCGCATTAGTCAGCAGTCGGGCTCAGTCAGGAGTTGAAATTAGTAAAAGTCGGGCTGGGTTCGCAGTTGAAATTTACAAAAGTCGGGCTAAGTCAGGAGTACAGAAATCTAAAAGCCGGGCTCGGTCAAGACACGAAAGTCGGGCTCAGTCAGGAGTTAAATTGGGCTAGGTCAAGAGTTGGCTTCGGGGTCGGTCAGCAGTTGGAAAGCGGGTTTAGTCAGGGCTTTTCGTGGTAGGCTGTTTTGGTGCGGGCTAGGTCAGGACTATTTTAGGGCCGCAAACATATTTTGGGAAAAATATGTGCACCTCGTCCGCGTTGCCAGGGTCAAGCTCAGAATATCGGCAGAGACAGCTTAAATGTTGCTTAAATGTGAGATTGGAGACGATGAAATGCATGGATTGTAAGGACAGTAACTGCATTAGGGGGGCGCAATGTACAGAACCGGTGCGGTGGGAGCGTTGCTTGCATCAGGAAGACAGGGCTGGACTCATTCCAGGGCGAGGAAGGAGGGCGGTCGGCGAGGTTCAAGTGCGAGCTACCAACTGTGGCTGTTCCACCGTAGACCGGCAACCGATCTCTCTTATGAAGAAAGTCGTTCATATTATGCTGTGCACAGTTGGCGGATGAGAAAAGATCTTTTGTTGGGGAAACCGCGTTTCGTCCTGTTCACGTGATCGCGATTCGAACTCCGCTCCTTGCCGCTCCACCGCCACAGCAATTAAGATTTTCACAGCGCTATCGTTGAGCAATTGACAACGTCGACGGTCGTCGCATAGCTCCATGTCTCACCGCTCAGCCCATCACCGTGGAAGTGGGGCTTCGCGAAGAGAGAGCGCCCGCGAGGGACGGATTGAGGAGCAGGGCGCGTACGGTGAGGATAGCTGGCTCACCCCTTCCTCCCCTCGCTTCTGTGCATTGGCGCTGACACTATCTATTGCAGCGAGTGGAGCCAGAAAGGAAAGGAAGGGAGAAAGAGGAGGGCCGCGTCTGCGTCAAGGGTAGGGCCGCGTCTGCATCGAGTGAGAGTGAAGGGAGAGGCCCGCAGCGGGTGGAGGGTGGAGGGGAGGATCCAAACGCGGTCGAGGTACGTTGGCTCCCTCCCCTCGCTTCTGCGTGCGTATTGGCGCTGACGCCGCCCGTCCGCAGCGAAGGTGCCAGACGAGAAGGAGAGGGAGTAAGAGGAGGGCGGCGTCTGCGGGAAGGACGGGACCGCGTCTGCGTCAAGCAAGAGTGAGAGTGAAGGGAGAGGCATCTGCGCGCGTGGAGGTATGCCCACTCGTTACCTCGCTTCTACGCATCGGCGCTGAAGCCGTCTGTTCGCAGCGAAGGCGCCGGAAGGGAAGGGGAGGGCGGGCGGCGTTCGCGTCAAGGGCGGGGCCGCGGCTGCGTCGAGTGAGCGTGAAGGCACGCGGGGACGGATGAAGGAGCTAGATGCGCGCGCGGTCGAGGTACGCTGGCTCACCCTCGCTTCACTCGCTTCTGTGCATCGGCGCTGACGCCTCCTCGCAGCGAAGAGAGCCGGACGAGAAAGGTGGGTCAAGGGTGGGCCATCTGCGTCAGAGGTGGCGCCGCGTCTGCGTCGGGTACAGACGAGAGAGTACCGCAGCAGGCAGAGGAGCTAGAGCTAGATGCGCGAGCGTTGCGGTACGTTGGCTCCCTCCCATCGCTTCTATCTGCGCACGCTGACGCCTTCTTTCATAGCTCGCAGGGGACTTGCGTCGCACGGAGATCACAGCTCCCGAATGAATGGGCACGGACACGATACTCAAACGGACGGATGGCAGATACACGCAGTACTCTCCACGCGGTGTGATTCCTTGTGGGGGCAAATGTGCGCGGCGGCGTCTTCCAATGGAGACGTTAGGATTGATAAGGAGTTCTTGCGCCCCCACGTGGAAGGAGGAGAGCGCGTCGATTGGTGAGGTGTCGATGTTGAGATGTCGATGTCGGAGACTGGATACCTGGGCCACGGCGGCGATTCGCAGGGCGCGGGAGCATGGGAGGGGCGGTGGAGAATGGAGGGGGGGAGGGTGCCAATGGGAGGGACAGAGGAGACACGCTGGTTGATGAGCGCGCGTACAGGTGTTCCGCGGCCTCGATGTCGGCCTCGGTGTCAGCGGTGGCACGAAGGATCTCATTCGGTCCACATCCAAATGCAGCACCTCCCACCACGATCGACGCGCGCGCTGGTGGGGACTCGGCGGCGGGGATTGCTCCGGACACGCGGAAGGGGCGGGCGCGGCTGGCAATCCGCGTGATAGGCCTACCCCTCTTTTCCTCGTGCGGTTCATCAAAGCCTGCATTTATTTCCGACCTCCGACACCGCTGCATCCACGACTCCCCGCCTAGGGTACACGGTCGTTTCTCTGGGGTACCGATGTTCTCGCTGCGGTGGCTGGAAGGAGGAGCGGGGGCATGGCTAGAGGGAAGGAAGGCGGGCGGTGTCGCTCCGGGGGCGAGTGGAGACGCCGGGAGTGCAGGGGTGCTCAGCGCGGGAGGGAGGGCGGATCGATTGATGACACGGTGGCGCGCAGAGGTGCTGCGGGCGTTCCGCGCTCAACCGCAGTTCCGTCGGTGGTGATATCCCTTTCCGCCAGTGCCAAGCCTCGGCGCTCAGCGCTCAGACTCGGAATTACGTACCCAACGCTTCATCAATGGCTCATTGGTCTGGCCGTCTACGCTTGCTTGTCTAAGCTCTTCAACTGTACTTCTACGCAGGATGGCAGAGCGATTGAACGATGGAAAACGAGCTTTAAAACGTCGCACACTAGGCCGGCCGCCTCCTGGAGCTATGTACGATTCGCGGCGTTTGAAACGTCGTGCTTTCGTGCAATTTCCGATTGGAGTCGATTTCTGGAGTAATGTGGATTGTGAACAATTACTTTTGCGAGATCGAGCGGCAAGAACACCCTGGCACTGGCAGTGGATGACGATCTTGGCCTTTTTTTGAGCGATCCGTTCTCGCTAGATTCTACAGACCCAATTCTCAAGGTTGTGTTTACTGTGGCTCTCGACGGTAACTTCAGACCGCCTAGGGCGAGTTTCCTACACCGGCGGATTGTCGCCGTAAGTCTGAGCCTTGAAAAGGCGCTTACTACAGCCTATGTCTCTACAAAAATGCTCTGCCTTACACTGCCCGTCTACTTTGCGATCGCCAACGCGTACGTGTGGCCCTCGCCCCAGCTCGACGCGCTCGAGACTCTGCGATTCGACCAGGATGGTCACAACGGCCAGGGACTGTCGGCCTTCATCGAACCCTGCGATTTCTTCTTGTTTGCTTCTGACAATCATTCGGGGAGGTCCAACGCTGCCGACTGGATACGAACGGTGAGAATTGCCTGTCCTACAGAGCGTCCAAGCAGCTGATATGACCCAGGCATATCATGATATGGCGACACACAACGTCGCGGACGGCACGGGAGGGCTGGATGCCTCGATCCGCTTTCCTGAGGAACAGGCGCGCGCCGAGGTATGTTGTGCTTTGGATGTAACGTCTGGTGATGACGAACCATCCTCCCAGAATGCCGGTGACGGTTTCGCCAACACCCTTAGCGTCGTTTTTAATCAGGCCAACCGCTATGTTTCCAGTACGTCCCCGGCCCCGGTGTTTAACATTTCCTGACTATTTTCCGTTCGCGCAGTCGCCGACATCTTGGCACTAGCAGCAGTCGTAGCCATTGAGGGCTGGTAAGCCTTACACCATCTCTTTATCGATCTGCTCAAAATCAGTTCCAAGTGCGGGTCCTGAAATTCCGTTCCGCGGTGGCCGTGTTGATGCCGGTGAACCGAACACGCCCGGCGTGCCGCAACCACAGGAAGACTTGGAAACGCACATCGCTAAGTTCGCCCGCCAGGGGTTTACACAGACTGAGATGATCAGCCTCATCGCATGCGGGTGCGCGTCGTTTTGAACCAATGCCGGCCGCATCTCACCATGACCAGACACACATTTGGCGGCGTGCAGCACGCGGCGTTCCCAGAGATCGTGCCCGAGTTGGATGACCCTGACAGCACGCTCTCCGTCGCGCACTTCGACTCGACATTCGTCCACTTTGATAACAACATGTGTGTGGCTTCACGCACAGTTCGCGGGTGCTGACCACCCTGCAGCGCATCGGAGTACATCTCGGGAACTACGCGGAATCCGCTGATCGTGGGTTTGAACGATACCACGAATTCAGACAAGCGAATCTTCGGAAGCGATGGCAACATCACCATGCTCTCGTGCGTCATCCCATTCGTAGTCCGCCACTGCGCTGACCGTCGTGCAGATTCGCCAAGTCGCCGGAACTCTTTGCATCGACGTGCGGGGAGTTGTTCACGCGCATGATCGATACCGTGCCTAAAGGCGTGCAGCTCACGGAGGTGATCACGCCGCTGCCCGTGAAGCCTTCCGGCCTGCAACTTATCCTCGACGGCGACACGCTGAAATTCTCGGGCGAAGTTCGGGTGCGTTATTTACACCCTCCGCTCCCCAATTCTGATCCTCTGTAACCAGTTCTGGAACATGACGGAGGACGCGGACCGCACAGTGCGCTTGCTCTGGGACGACCACGTCGGAGGGGCGAATAACGTCACCCTGCACGCCTCGGGGGTGTCCACCGCCACCGCGGGGCGCTACAGCGCGGCGTGGTACGCATTCAATGCTACGTCGGATATCCCGTTCCTTTCTCTCGACCCCGCGGCCGGCATCACGAATATGCGCTTTACTGTAAACAATAAACTCGAGGACCAGGGCGGCGTCGGATTCGCGGTGCAGGACGGTGTCGTCTTCTCCACCACGTCTTGCGTTACCTCACAAGATCATTCTGCGGGACGGTTTGACGTCGCGGTGCGTATTACGACGTATGTATAGAGTGGCGGCTGATGGCATTGCCCAGGTGCGCAATGGCTTGAACCCGACGCGTGTGTACCTCGAGCAAGCGTTGTTCGACAGTGTCCAACGCCCGATCATCAAAGAAACCGAAATTGCACCTCCCGCTCAGCCGGTAGTCGCGAACGCCGCGTACACCATCTGGAGCATCAACATCACTGATCATTTTGCGGCATACACGGTCGCAGCGGAAGTTGACGGGGTCAAGATTACGACGACCGACCGGCACTCGCTGTTTGAGTTTTCTTTTTGCGCCTAAGCAGGGGGTGGTTAATAAATACCCTCGATCTCAATGGTAGTCGTACGCTTGGAGTGCTTTACTCAGGGTTTTCTTTAGGGTTTTCTACGTAGTTTATATTGCTCGTGTCCAACGCATCGTTCTTTCTCAAATTCCCGGCCATTAAAACTTGGACACAAAACAGTGGCTCAGTTCCTCATTCAGCACGGTGCCAACCGGAACCTCCCGGGAGGAGATCATACCACAGCACTAATGGCCGGTTCATGCAGTTCAGAGATTCCCCCAGAGCGAGGAGAGTAAAGTCCGGTTTCGTCCCATATAGATGTCGCAGGAGAAATAACACGTAGGATTAGCTGTTCAGAAATCTATGGTGGTCAAAGTGCACTTTTATTCTTCCCTGCGCCAGGGCGGACATCCTCTCCATAGCATTCGTGCTGTCGAAATCTTCATGTGCTCCGCCGCACACCGGCAGGGGTATGAAGAAGGTCCAGTAACTCCTGTTTATATTACATTTCGGTGCTGACGTGGCTCCAGGGTTCCGATGGTTGTCGCAATCTGTAAGTCAATTCGTCGCCCACATGTTTCCTTGCCTCATTCCTGCGTAGATTTGAGGGAGAGAATATTTATGTCCTATGACGAAGCGGAGGTATTATTAGGGGTGCTCAATTATTCGCTCATCTCGCTCATCTAATTTATTTATATGTATTGGAACCAATCAAGAGGCGAGAAACTAATCAAGAGATGAGAAATACATTTAAATTAATTAGATGAGCGAGATGAGCGAATAATTGAGCACCCCTATTAATTGACCCTCGAGTTAATCAAATTTCCCAACAAATGATAGAACCACGCGCGCATGTAAAATCCCTCACACTGGTTGAGCAATTCAAGTTTTTTGGTGAAAAAATTGGTGAAAAATATCCAGGATTTTACAGAAGTTTTTCACTAAAAAAGTAGGTGGAAAATTTAAAACTTTTTCAGCACTTTTTGACTTGTTTCAAATTTTTCACCTTACAGCTGCTTGCGGAACTTAGGGCGCGGCCCAAAAATTGCTGTTTTGAGACATCTTTGATCGTTTTCAGCAGATCGTCCGCTGCGGGGTCATCTCTCCCTCTATATGTCTGAAAACTAGATAGGCGCGTCCGCGCTGCGATTCCGGAGGGCTCTGCACCCCCAGAAATTTTGCAGCGTATCTTTTACCAATGTGATTATATATTATGTTGTTTTTCAACAGAGCTTGTACTGCGGGCGAGGAGGGCATTATAAATTCTCGGAAAAATGTTCCAAATTGCCCCTTCATCTCTACGGAGTGCACCTCGTCTCCGGATTGTGAATATACACCCCCTATCCCACATATAATCCCAGTGAACCTTCAGAAGTGTAATTTTATGAGTTGCAGCGCAGACTCGCTACAGATTTCTGCTCTCTGAAGCGGGAGGCATAGGGGTCGACCTGCACACACCCCCATGTGTTCTCGAGGGCTTCCATGGTTTAGTTTTATCCTCTGTGCCCTCGTTCTGCGACGCGATGCGCCCCCGCCGGAAGTGTTACCGAGTGACACCACACCACGTGCCTGTGACTGGCGACATTGGGGGCGCATCGCGTCGCAGAACGAGGGCACAGAGGATAAAACTGAACCATGGAAGCCCTCGAGAACAAATGGGGGTGTGTGCAGGTCGACCCCTATGCCCCCCGCTTCAGAGAGCAGAAATCTGTAGCGAGTCTGCGCTGCAACTCATAAAATTACACTTCTGAAGGTTCACTGGGATTATATGTGGGATAGGGGGTGTATATTCACAATCCGGAGACGAGGTGCACTCCGTAGAGATGAAGGGGCAATTTGGAACATTTTTCCGGGAATTTATAATGCCCTCCTCGCCCGCAGTACAAGCTCTGTTGAAAAACGACATAATATATAATCACATTGGTAAAAGATACGCTGCAAAATTTCTGAGGGTGCAGAGCCCTCCGGAATCACAGCGCGGACGCGCCTATCTAGTTTTCAGACATATAGAGGGAGAGATGAGCCCGCAGCGAATGATCTGCTGAAAACGATCAAAGATGTCTCAAAACAGCAATTTTTGAGCCGCGCCCTAAGTTCCGCAAGCAGCTGTAAAAATGAAAAAGTAGTGAAAACATTCTAAGTTTTTCACTTATGGTTTCAGTGAAAAAAGTGTGAAAAACAATGGACATTTTTTACCAATTTTTTCACTGAAAAACTTGAAATGTTCAACCAGTGTCACGCCATGGCGAAACTCTCACCGGCAATACTGATTGCGGGAGAGCGTCAACTCCATCTCTCACACCGCTGTAATTCGTAATTCTAACTGAGGAAATTAACAAGCAAAGTGTGACCCCAAAGCTACCTTCAGTATCTTCCGATATTTTTGCGACTGTGGCCCAAGTGATTGTTGTTGCGTGTTGTAACCCAACTTCACGACGCGCATGGTCACGGTCACGTGTATGTCCTTCTTCCGTGGCGTCCTTCCGCTCATCGGAACAGCCGACCCGTCGACTCCCTCCCGCATGAATCCCAGCCACACCAGCTCTTGCGTTACCACTCCCAGCCACCCGACGGTCCCTGCCCAACTCCGTGTCCTCGTCCTGCAGGCTGCCAGTGGGTCATGTCCTCATCACGGAAGCAGAACTTCTTGAATGCTCCTGTGCCACAAGAAGATCTGCAATGAAGAATTGAGAAGGTTCGAGGAGCTCCATCAACGGAAGCTTGGGAAGGGATACTTTACCGGAGTGTTTAGGACAGCATTCCTACGCGCATTCACCCCCGCGACAATCAAAGTCGCATTCCGTCACCGGGACCTATCTGTTCAACCTGAACGTGATCAAATCGGAGCAGATGATGCCTGAGGAGGCGACATTCCCGCTCCAGCCGAGCCCCGTTCATGCTGTGATGGTTGCGTATCATCCTCAGCCTCTCACTGCATTTTATTTAAACCCTGAGACTCATGCCCCGGTTGCGAGAGGAAGTGCACCGACCCCTACGATCCCTACGCGTCCCCCGCGTGTCAGAGATCTGGAAATCGATCCAGAGCTGTACACACCCACCAAGAGGACGTGTATGATGTCCAGTGCTCTTGGCAGCACATCCTCCAGAAGTTTCCTCGTATCTTCAGCCAAGATCACATCGCTCACATTCATGCCCCCGTTCTCGAAAGAGGGCCGATGGTTCCTGACTGGGGACATCTGACCGAGGCTCTTGATACGATGGATGGGATGACGTCTCAAGCTCTGAATGCAAAGGAAACCAAGGAGACGACGAAAAAGGCGAGGCTCTCTATGGAGGTTCGAGGACGGCACCTCACAGACGGGGAATGGATGAAGAAGGCAGAGGAAGCGGCGTAATTGAAAGAACCTAATGTTTTGAATTAATTATGTAGAGGACATAATTCAAAGTCGTGTATCAAGAACCGGGTCTACTGTACTCACCCTTGAATCGGTTGAAAGATGTCGCATCTGATGTAACCATCGTGTGAGTGAACTGGGCATAACAAAGGCTGAGGCTGACGAAAGATATACATAAAAATCGGAACTGCGTGAGGGTACAACATGATGAGTGATCAGATGTAGTCTACAGCAAAAAAAGTTGATATTTCAGATCACACTCTAGAGGACAATTGAGGGTCTCAAACCATATCCTGGAGGAACTGGAAAATGTGTTAGTGCTACTACGAACAGACAAGCATCTCTTCAATGAAAGCTGACCTATATAGCTGATTCCCGTTGCTTTTTGGCCATAGCCTTGCGTGTCCATGCTAGATCGTCCGCTGTACGCAGGGTGTCTGGGTGATCAGCGCAGAGGAGAGATGTCCTTCTGTCCAGGAGTTCAACACAAAGTTCCTCTGCCTCCTTCAATTTGCCAAGGCTGCAATATGCAGAAGCAAGATTCTCCATGGTATTCAGGGTGTTAGAATGATCTTCTCCCAGGATCTTCCTTCGCTTCTCAAGCACCACAACCTGGAGCTCCTCTGCTTCCTGCAATTTGTGGAGCTTGTGATATGTACTAGCAAGACTCCCCATTGTCCATAGGGTGTCAGGATGATCTTCTCCCAGGATCTTCCTGCATTTCTCAAGCGCCAAAACCAGCAGCTCCTCTGCCTCCTGAAATCTGCATAGTTTGTCATATGTGGAAGCAAGATGTTGCATGGCATGCAGGGTGTCAGGATGATCCTCTCCCACCATCTCCCTCTGCTTCTTGAGCACCACAACTTTGATCTCCTCCGCCTCCTTCGATTTGCCTAGGGTTTGGTATATAGAGGCAAGATTCCCTATGGCACGCAAGGTATCTGGATGATTCTCTCCCAAGATCTTCCTCCGCTTCTCAATCACAACAACCTCAAGCTCCTCTGCCACTTTCAACTTGCCTAGGTTGTGATATATAGAAGCGAGATTTGCCATGGCACGCAGGGTGTTGGGATGGTTCTCCCCCAGGACACTCTTCTGATATTTAAGGTCGGCCAGGTACAGTTGCTCGCCATTTTCCAGTCTTTTGGCATAAAAATATAGCTTTCCATAATCATTCCAAAAATCTGGATTTATATCCATATTTCCACAAAGTAATGAATCAACGTGAGGCAGAAGTTTCAAGCTAGCCAGCTGCATGTCTTGGTGTGGGGTTCCCGAAATTGACATTCCAACTATGGCAACGATCCAATCATGATATTTTCCTTGGTCTTTAAGTGTACTTCGACTCCAGCTATGCACGAGTGGATGGATGGAATACAGTTTTTCATCGGGATCAAAGCTGGCTAATGAATATGCTGTTATTTCATTCATGACATCCATGAACTGGAGAGTGTTCCAGGAGCCAGTTGGGCCTGTGAATTGGGATAAAAATTCAAGAGTGTCATGTAATTCCTCCCTGGATGGACCATGTGATTCAAACTCATATAAAGATGTCCTGGAAAATATTTCCTCAGATATTCCTTTGTGGTGGAGGAATGAGCACAGCTGTAGGAGTGTCACAGCTGGCTTGCTGAGCTGATCAAAGCTGATCTGCCATGTTGTGTATACTGTCCAAGCATAGTCATCATGAGACTGATCCGGCTGTTCACTCAGCAATCGAGCCTGATTCTCAGAATAGAGGTTTAAATAACTGGAAAGTGCCCCGGACTTCAATATAAATGCTCCAGCCTGGATGATCGCCAGGGGGAGATAATACAGTGCCTGAAGAATAATGTTGAATACCCTACATAAACACACAATGATGACCAACCTTCACAATGTCAGTTGCGAGCTCCTTGTTTCTTGGAGTGAGCTCTTCTTCAGCACAACTTTTAAGCAATAGTGCTACTGCATCTGGTTCTTCCATGTCGGAAACTAGAGAATGGGATCCAGCATAAGCTCGAAGCCTCGGATTCCGAGATGTAATCAAGATGTTTCCATGCTTGCAATGTGGGAAAAACTTGTTGAGGTTGATCTTCAGATCATCCGCATTGTCAAAGAAGAGCAGCCATTCAGCAGGTTTACTGCTCAACCACTCAAGGGCTTCTTGGGCTGTGCTTCCAGCATTTCGTGTGGCAGCTATGTTTTTGAGGCCTGCATCAATGGTTCCTGTAGTGCTGGTATCAATGAGAAATATGTCTGTGAAGCTAGAGAAAATCTCAGTGGCAGGGAACCAGATTAGCAGTGCAACTCACTGAGCAGAACACTCCTCGATGAACTTGAGAGCAGTCTGGGTCTTCCCAGCACCACCCAGGCCATGCAGCAAGTATATGTGTTGTTTGTCTAAATCCCGTATAAAAAATTGATGCATTTTATCCAGGACATTCCGTCTGCCATGGAATATTCTGGATGGCGGAGGACACTTGGTGATAGTTTGAGTGGCTGGGGCTGCAGATAAATCTAAATGACAACAACTCAGGTTTGGGGTTCACGCAGACTGAAAGAAATGGTACCGGGTAGTCTCCCTGTTGAGAATGCCATATGCACTTGCAGGTTGGTATCAATTGCGGCCATGAGCTAAACTATTGGTAAGTGAATGGTGTTGCAGAAATACAATGTATATACCACAAAATTTGACCGCAGTTCTTGAATTCTCATCCTGTAGCCAGCAATTTCGTCGGCTGTACTGCCGAGCTTCATGACTTCTTTAAAACGGCTGCTGAGGCTGCTGGCTTCTGTCGATAGCTGCTGAATCGATTTCAAGACAGCCTCCAAAACACTAACCAACTGTCATCCAGCACTCAAGCAGGTAAAGGGAGCACTCACCCAGCCAGATCCTCGCATAACCCTTTGAACTTCAGAGCACCTGTATCTCCATGAGTCAACAGCTGGTCTTGAATAATCTTGATGATATCCATAATATTCCCGCAAAGTTCTTTCAGATCATCTCGATTCCGCTTCACTTTCTACACCAGCCAGGTCAGACAGAGACAAATTCCCTCACAAACACATTTGCAAACCTCCACTGTCTCCAAAATGATCACAACTGTCCCAAAAACACCCTTGACATACGGGAATGGGATGCACTCCGCCCCGGCTGTAATCAATTTTGCTGCGGTGAGTGAGCCAGCAAGCCATTCTGACTTTGATTGAGAGGAGGGTTTGAATTTTAGCAGCCAGCTTCCTTTTGCTGCTGTCTGTGGGGAAGGGCTAGATGCCGCATTGGGGGGAGTGGACATGGTGGGAGGAGGATAGTCTGAGTGCCAGCATGCCACGACATGTCAGTGGATTAGCCGGACCTCTGCGCTATGCACTAGGACGCCGGCAGCCGAAATGATCATCAGGTCCAGGTTGCACTGCCACACACAAGGACCCCGTCAAGTTCGTGAGTTCTTCCTCACATCTGTGGCCGACTTAAAACTGTTATGAGTCAGCAGAACACCTTGAAATGTATGTGAATGAGTTTCTCTCTCCAAGGTTTGAAGCCAAACATGAGGACGTGGGTGAAAAGCGTCTCTCAAAATCACGAAATCATAGCGCAGAGGTCCGGCTAATCCATTGGTTACGGCCAGACTGCCACGGCAGGGTTCCCAAATTGGGATGTCGTGGCAGGCTGGCACTGAGACTAGGAGGAAAGTGCGTGCTGTCATGCTGTCAAGTGGTCAATGATCAAAGCCCGCTGTAACTGCGGACCTCGCGGCAGTATTAATATTGGGAGGCAGTGGGATCCTCACCCTTGAAAAATCCGAGTCGCACCGTAAACTAGCAATTGCGTGTGTTAACACTCCGAAAGACTTCCAGCCGTTTTTCGCTCAGTCTGTAACCGACTTCGAGGACATAAATAGCTCCACACAGCTAGGGCCTGACTTGGATGCCATCATCCATGGATGGATGTGGATGGATGGCACGTGGATGGATGTGGATGGATGATCAATTTTTGATTTCTTGCGAACAGCGAGAGATTTGGGCAAGCTACTTGGTAGGGAGTCTCAGTTGGTGAAATGGATAATAATTATAACATTTGGAGCCCAAAATTTAGTGTTATGGTTGCAATTCAGATATGCGGCCGGCGTGGGAACGGATATCCATCATCCAATGGATGCCATCAATGGATGATGGATCGTCCATGGATCATCCAAGTCAGGCCCTACACACAGCCATACATTACCTGTCAACACAGCCAGACCACAGCCTCCAGATGAGTGTCGGAAGCGGCAGTGCTAGCGTCTTACTTATTCTCGTACACCGGTGACATGTATCAGCGCCCATGTATGAGTTAAATCCATGCGGGTGATTGAGCACCCAGGCACACCCACCCGATAATTCCGTGAGCGTCACACACACCGGACAAAATATCGCTGTAAGTATATCGTTTATGAACGCGCCGGGGAACTGTATACGCACATTCCTGCGCGCACTTGAAAAATGGTGCATCGCCCCGCATGAGGGCTCAATCTTCGAGGCGCTGACAATCCTCCTGCGCGAAACGCGGTCTC
Organism: Mycena vulgaris; assembly: GCA_029204335.1. Lineage (NCBI taxonomy): Eukaryota > Fungi > Basidiomycota > Agaricomycetes > Agaricales > Mycenaceae > Mycena > Mycena vulgaris. The sequence goes on from JARGYA010000071.1 coordinate 321,964, forward strand.
CAACTCGGTGGACCCGAAGAAAGCCGCGCGGTGAGACCCTTCTGCACGATTGAACGCGCTCAGACTCCCGCGGACCACGCCGCAATGGACTTGAAGCAGAGGAAACCGAACGGAAAAGCCCGCACGATCAAAAGAGATGTTCGGGAGTGATCGGATATTCATTAGCTGTACGCTACAAGATATGATTAGTTCTACAATGGGAACGGTACAGTACGATTGAGAAGAGGGGGAATGGGCAAAGGGCTTGCCGTTTACCTGTGGCTGATTTGCAGCGCGAAATCGAACCGTGCCACCGTTCTCTCTCGTGTACTCAGAAGTTGACATTGTTCAACTTGTTACATCTGTCATTATGATTCTTCGCTGAGTCTGACGCGGCAGCTGCCAAATACAATGATAGTTGGCTTGGGTGGTTCAGCGCTGCTTCGGAACAATAAAGATGGTATCTGAACAGCGACATTGGGCATCAGAATGATCGTTCAGAAATCCAACGTACGTTTTTGAGCGTGTTGCGGCCTCGATTAGTATTCTTGACATTCAGTGTGTTTCTATTGGCATTTTCCAATGTATATCTTGACCTAAAAATTACATCGACAGCTTTAGCCTTTTCGAAACCCCCATCACAGCCATGCCGTCTCTGCTCACCTTTTTCCTCATCGCAGGCTTTATTCAGCTCTTGATGGCGAGTGCTCTCCATGGCGACATCGTTTCCCCTTTCACCTATCGGTTTTACAACACCGATGTTACTGGCGGATGTAACCACACCGCCCTTCCGGCGAGTACATCCCCTCCAAACGACGAACCTCCGTAAGTCTTAGATTCGGACTCGATGCGCGCGTTCTCGATTCTGATGCAATTAATTCCAGAGCACCAGCCGTGAACTTTGGTCGCTGTATCAATATTCCCACCCCTCTGGGAAGTTGGGCTTGGTTGGAGGCGAGTCGCGCAAATCGTACGCACCTTACATGTATCCACATACTGAAGCTGATGTATTGTGTCGGAACTCCAGTTAATTTCTTCCTGTACTGCACGTTTACATGCTCGGACCTTCCTATATTCACCGTTGGCGACGAGGGGACTTGCAATAACTTCCCCGTAGGGGCCGGTGCCGGGTTAGTGGAGTTCATGCATTCTTCGTTTCAGCTGTAGATCACTGACACTTCATTCAGCTGCGTGCCCCAGGCCTTCATTGCGTGAGTTATTTTCTTCTGGGACTTCTGCGTAGCTGACGCGAAGATTTCTCATAGCGCTACGAAGCCTAAGGGTTCTACGTGATATTTATTTATCTTCTCACATTTCGGCTGTCTCCGGCTTTCATATTTTCCTTCTGTGCACTCGATGCTCATCAAATTTGGTCGTCCTAGGCGATTTCCAAGGCCTGCTGATGGCAGAATTCTGCCAGCTCTTTACTCTGCCCTAGATCACTAGTTCTCGTTATTTATCTCGTTTCGGACTAGTGTTGCCGGTGTCGGGCTCAGAACCGATTGTGAACCTGAACCGAACCTGACCGGACCTGAATCTAGGGTTCGGAGAGAACTGAAGAACCGAGCCGGACCTCAGGTCCAGTTCGGGGTTCGGATTTTTTTTCAAATTTACCCGAGCCTGAACGAACCCGACCGGGCGCGCCGTGAAATGAGTGAGTTTAAGTGAATAGAATCCAAATTTGGATTCTCTGTGATGTATGATGCGCAGAGGCTGTTCCGAACCCTCGGGAGGTTCAAACATCGATGTGCAAGTGCAACGGTCCATCTAGGAAGAGCTGATTTCGTCGTTTTCATTCCCCTGCTCGCTGTTCAACTCAAAATGTGAATTCAGATCTCAGAGAACACTCTCTCGTACCGTATCACGCGTCGATATGACCCAAAATTCTCTGGTGCGTGGGAATTTAGTTGAGGTTCGAACCTGTTTTGAATCCCAAGCTATGTCCGGTTCGAGGTTCATAATTTGGGTGAACCGGACCTGACCGGATCGTTTCCTGGTCTTTTTCGCAATTGTGCAACAGTGATGAAGGTAATCCTACTCGAACTATTTAGATGTGGAACGCTTGAAATTTGCCTGTGAAGGACCAGGTGCAATCTCTCATGGACCACGATGCTTCCTTGCCCCACATGGTCTTCTTGCTCCTGACCACCCCCATATCTAACGTTGAAGGTTCCCACGCTTCGGCAGGTGCATCAGGAAAAAGCCAACTGGCTATGAGGCCTTGAGGTGTTATATAATGTGCATAGACTCATATAGACGATACAGACGATATAGTACGGCGCTATAGCGTCTATATGTCTATGTGTGTCTATATGTCAATCCATAGAAGCCATAGCAATTGGATTTTTCCTTATGCTGAAGGTAGACCGATGTACATCAAATCTGTGTGCACGGACTTGTGCAGCGGTCGACAAACATGTTCGTCCACGCCATCTGTCTACGCGTCGGAACGATCAACGTCATTGTTCAACTTGTTACATCTGTCATTTTGGGCCTTCACAGTGTCTGACGCGGCAGCTGCCAACTACAATAATAGTTGGTTTGGGTGGTCCAGCGCTGCTTCCATCGTATCGGAACAATAGAGATGGTGCCTGAACAGCGACACTGGGCATCGTTCCACAATGATCGTTCAGAAATCCAACGTCCGTTTTTGAGCGTGTTGCGGCCTCGATCCTTGACATCCAGTGTGTTTCTATTGGCATTCTCCAATGTATATCTTGACCTAACAATTGCATCGACAGCTTTAGTCTCTTCGGAACCCCATCACAGTCATGCCGTCTCTGCTCGCCTTTTTCTTCATCGCAGGCCGTGTTCAGCCCTTGATGGCATCCGACTCCCTCTATCGGCTCTACAACACTGGTGGATGTAACCACGCTCCTAGATCTCTTCCGGCAAATACCTCCCCTCCAACGGGCACTGCTGCATATGGAGTCTTCAGACGGTCGCAGGGCAAGTTGACGGGGTCGCGATTACGACGACCGACCGGCACTCGCTGTTTGAGTTTTCATTTTGCGCCTAAGCAGGGGTGATTAATAAATACTCTCGATCTCAATCGTAGTCGTACGCTTGGAATGCTTAACTCAGGGTTTTCTTTAGGGTTTCTACGTAGTTTAGTTTGCTCGTGTCCAAAGCATCTTTCTTCCTCAAATTCCCGGCCATTAAAACTTGGGACACAAAACAGTGGCTCAGTTCCTCATTCAGCACGGTGCCAACCGGAACATCCGAGAAGAGTATAGCACAGCACCAATGGCTGGTTCATGCAGTTCAGAGATTCCGCAAGAGCGAGGAAAATAAAGTCGGGTTTTGTTCCATATAAATGTCGCAGGAGAAATAACACGTAGGATTAACTGTTCAGAAATCCATCGTTACTCTGGTTTTCCGAGTTCATAAATAAATAGGATGGTTTTGGTTTGAGTTTATCCCACAATTATCCTTCTCTTGTCTAGCGCAGACTATTCCAGTTACTCAGTGGCATTACTTTACACCAGGAGTCCCTTCCACACAAACTCATACAGTTCCTTGGAATATTATTTCCTAAAAATCAGTTTATGTTCTCCCACTTGGTATCGATTTTCGCCGCCTTGCAATTTTGCTGGCATTCGATTTTTCGGGGAAGCAGTTTTCTAGACGCTATTAATCCACTCCTGCCTCGCTCGGTTCATGTATTCTTGAATCTTACGAAGGGATCTGGTGGTCGCAAGAAGGACTCTGTTAACCGGAGACTGAGTTCCTCTGAACTCCAGCATCAGGCCTGCATATCCAAACTACAGCCATGATTCCGGGAGCGATGAAAATCTGTATTTAGCGCGAGAGAAGACCATTCCAGGCTTGAAGACAAAACGACGCGTAAGACGACATTCGCACGTGATCGCGATTCGAACTCCGTTTCGCTTTCAGATCGGGCCGTGCGGCCGACCTAGCTCCTCACATTGCGCTTTCATTTCATAATCTCCCTCTCGTATATTGTTTGGCTGGCTGCGAGGCCAGAATATGCCCGGCTGCGGGACCCGAGAGGCTTTTGTTCATGCCCTCTGAGATAACTCCCACCTTGGCGGCATTCAAAAAATCTGGAAGCCGACGCCTTCTACATAAGTTTTGCTTGGTAGTATGCCTCCTCTCGCTGCTTGACTATCTGCGCTTGCGTTCTATTGGCTTCGTGGCTAGTCGCTTGTTACTGGCGCTCTCCAAGCAATCTAGGCGGTACATCTCCCGCCAATATGAAACCGCTGAGAGGGATTTGAGACGCATGCACGGCAGAGATCTAACATATCCTGCACAGGAGTGCGTGGACGTCTCCGACTCTACCACTCTTTCTAGCTCACACACATCTGTGCCTAGTCTCGACTTGGCCCTTTCCCGCATACTCGTATTCCCGCGCTATATCTAGACCCTTAGACCCCTGCTTAATACGATGGCGCCAGACCCGCCCGCAAGTTTCTTAGGAGGACTTCGCAAGACTGCGCATAGCTGAAGAAGAGTGCGTTCCTCGCCTCTCCCTCCATTTTTTGATAGCTAACGTCGCTCTTCCATCGCCCTCCCGCATGCAAGAGACGTCAGCGTGCGCCGTTCTCTCCCCATTATCTGGTCAATCCCTCGACAGCCTCCCGTATGATGCACGCCACCACAATCCGGCACCGATTTTGCAGCCTCACGCCGCCAAGATCGCACTAGCGCCCCTCGATCCAAGCGCAGATGCGCCGCGCTAGGTTCGGAGCAAGCCTGTCTCCGGGCCGGCGAGCCGGCCAATCTCGGAGAGCTAGGCCAAATAGTGAGGATCTTTGAAGATGAATACCGCGACCGTTAGGCATCTTCTCGGCTCGTTTCTGGGGAGTCAAATGTTCTGCGTAGGCTATAGATTCATTCTCCGTGCGCACAATTATTACACATCTTTCTGGTCTCCGGTATTCACTTTCAGGCGATTTCCACGCTATCTGGCTGCTGGGAGCTCGTGCATTCACCAACTTTGACTGGTCCGGAGTGGGGTTTTGATGGGCTCGATTGAGAATCTACCCATGAACACATTCTGTCTCTTCAGATCTGTTGCAACAGCTCCTCGACGTGTCGAATAAAATTCTAAAGTTCTCGCTAATTTGTGTCACATCATGTCACGTCGTGACTTGGTCGTGACTCGACGCGATCGATTACGAGCGACGCGTCTGCTCTTGCCCTGCGACGGCCTCGAAGCTTGCGGAGTCCGCGGCTGGGTCACCGACATCGAGAGGCGGAGAGAGAATTTAAGTGCCCTTGCCGGTCATTCCCAAAATGGAAATTCATTCGGCTAATTTGGCTGGAGCTCTACTTGGTCTCGTTTGTTGTCTCCCTTCCGATATTTGACCTCTGAACTTGAGAAGATAGGAATAGTACATTCTAGTGTTGATTCGGCAACTTCAGAAAAATAATTGGGCCAAAAGGACACCAAGGGGACCACGAGAGAAATGAGGTTTAGGGGTTCACGAAGGCTCTCTTGTCGGGCATACTGTACTAGCTATTTCAGGTCATATCCTATGTGGAGTTGACCAAAATCTAAGTTAATTGAAAATGAACAAGTTTCCCCAATGCATCCCAGGACCATACACGCTCTTCCGATCTCTAGAACGCGACGAACGTCCCCGCCCATCTTGATACAAGCTCCATCATTTGTTGACCGCCAAACTGATCGCATCCGCAAACAATGATCGGCAGACCTGATCCGAACCTAGCGGAGGAAGCGGGCATCCCCATAGCGATGCAGATACGATCTGCAGATCGCCTGTCATCTATCCTTGCATCCAGATCGCATCCGTGCTCGCTTTGAGCTAGGCCTCACATCGTTCGACGTTCCTCATTCCATCCAGCACCAATATACATAATACTCAATCTCACTCCTCCCCGCTGGAGATCCACACGGCGCCGCCGCCGCAGGCCCTCTCCCCATCCCTCGGCGCCGCACGAACGGGTATCCACGAAGGACATCGGCTCCCACAACCCGCGCTCGCCGCGAGGCCATCAGATCACGCAGTTATCTCGTACTTATCTCGGTTCCGATTCCTTGTAGAAATGTGAGGTTGCCGCCGAATACATCCAGGAACCAGCCATGTTCTCCACGTCCCTTGCCCGAGCTCCTCTGGCAATCCTCTGCGTTTGGGTGGTCAAGCGTGTCGTTGAGAAAATACTGTCCATCCGAGTTGCTCCAACTATCTCACCTTGGTTCACGATTTTTTAATTTTGCAAAACTGAATTAGTAGACAGTTTTTTGGTGAAAGTATGGGTTATGGGATAACCGGGCAATCGACCGGGATCAAAACCGGCGGCATGAGCGGCAGGTGGCGGACTTTCAATTCTCTACTAGTTACTGTATCCGGTCGCCTGTCCTCTCCCGCGGTCGCGCTCCCGCCCACCCCTCCAACGATGTGATACCCCCGTCCCTCGACCACGAGAACCCCTGCTTCAAATCCAATGCCTATTTTCCTCCCGTTCCGAGCGGTTGTCCTCGGGTTCCATCACCCAGATTTCCGCCTGGGATACAGCACACAGGTCCTTGACATCGCCAATTGAGAATCCAGTTGAACAGCACTGCTGAGGAACGTCGAAACACTGGGAGGGAGCACGTCGGGCGCTTAATTGAGCCTCCTGTCTCGCCGAATGAGTTAGCTTGAGATCTCTCTTCAAGAGGGAGCTGAGACGAAGAAAGTCGAGAAGATGAAAGGTTTTACTGTGTCTTAGGCTGGGGTGCTGGTCCAGTAGCTGTAGCGCGGCGAGAAGAGCCATCGTAGGCGGCAGGAGGACTCGATAACGCTCACGTTTCCTAATCGGGAACGGACTTCAATTTGGCCGACATGTGCCGAACTCTGGTTACATAATCCCCGTCATTCCCCGTCAGGCACCCCGGTTTTGATCCCCCGGTTTTCCCATATCCCATTTGTTCTCGTTTTTTGGACCAGACGTGATCGGATGGTTATGAGTGAGGATCTTACCTAAAGTTAGTGGGGATCATCCTTGCCGGTGAAAATCCATTGCCACACCCAAGCCACACAAAGCATCTGATCCGCCTTTTCCAGCTCACATGCCATCTCATGATGATGTTCCAGTGTTCTTCATGACCATACATCTTCATCATCCAATGCGAGTGTTTTGATGATTATGCGGCGCGATCTGTTCTATCTGTCAAAAGGAGAACACCTATCTTACCGACCAACAGATACGAACGATGAGCGAAGCCCACACGATCCTGGTTATGTATATGAGGACTTCCCGCACTGGTTACACCATGGCCATACATCTTCATCATCCAATGCGTGTGTTTGGGGAATAAATTAAAATAGTCGGACACGGTCTCTTGTATCTGTCGAAAGGAGAACACGTATCTTACCGACCAACAGATACGAGCGATCCCGGTCATATGAGGACCTGCCATCCAATATAGGGCTCCTGAAGCCGGGGCTATATTCGTTCGTTCTTTCGTTCTTCCTTCCTTTACCCGTCGCAAGCGACACCTTGGTGACACCCAGGATGGTGACCGACGCTCCTTCTATCTCCCCACCGGCAGCCATTTCATTATGTTTTGTCGCAATTCTATATGGTGAGTGAGCTCTACTACACTATGACAGTGACCATTGTAACTAAGAGGATCTCGACTGCAGGCGTGCACCTTCTCGTTTTTCCTGCCGCCATATACATTCTTTTGTGAGCGATATTGTGTCTATACCCCTGCATCGAGGCTACAACCATGTTTACAGTCGCAAACAGTTCACAAGAAGCATCCTAGTGATGCTTGCAGCTGTCGTCTTCATGTTTATGATGTCGACAATTTTAATCGCCACTCTGTTCTCGGCGACTATCCTTGACGGAACCCTCCTTGGTATCTATTTTAACAGAGGCGTTCGAGCACGGATACTTATGTGGCCTCGAAATATGAACGTGCGATTTCTGAATTTGGTCTTGGAAGCAGTGCATTGAAATTATCTGCAGCTGATTAGTGCCGACGCAATAGTTGTGTGGAGGATGACAGTGCTGTATCAAAACAGAATTGTCCGCACTGGAATTTTATTCCTTCTCTTTTCATTTAGCAGTAGGTCATGGAGCGTTTATGTGCCGTGTTTCACTGACCAATTTTCCCCAGCGCTCGCCCTGTTTAACAGTATTGGAGAGCCAGCAGATGGACCTTTTGAGCGCGCCCTCATTCTATCAACGGTGGCTTCATTTTTGAGCTTCGGGACCAATCTCATCGCCACTGCGGCGATATCATGGAAAGCCTGGTGCGTAATCAGGGATTCCCATTCTCGCCAGCTCTAACAACTCCTGCAGGACCTATCACAAAAGGAACCCGCAGTCTTGGAGGGAAACCCGGTCCTCACACGCCGTCAACAATGCTTTCATGATCCTCATTGAGACCGGTATGCTGTACTTGTCATGGCAGATGCTAGTGGCCACCATAAGCTACGTCTCGAGTAGTTGCGACGGAAGCACCCAATCCTGCATCGCCGTACAGTTTTCATCTAATGCGTTCGCCGAGTCGACGACAATTGTAGCGGTGAGCTCACGTCTGGCTATACCATTGCATCGAATTTACTTCCGACGTTCAGGCGCTGTATCCGACCTCGACATTGGTGATCGTTGCTTTGAAGAAGTCGATAGCCGACGAATGTGGTCCACTTCCCTCCACGCTTGCCAGCTCCTCCCATCTTGTATCCTCCCGATCAAAGAGGTCGATGAGGTCGAACGGCGGAACCGCATGGCCGGCAATAATGATCCAAACCTTGCCTCAGGATGGGCGGCAGTCCGTCTCCGAAGACGGCATTTCAGTCAACCCTCATAAAACTGGGTACTTTTGAAGTGTCGTTACTTGCCTTACCCTCTGAGCTCCCTCTCACCCTCGGCGGAGGTCGTTGTTTGAGTGGTTGTACTTGTATATAAATTGTATATAAAAAATGTAGTTCCGCACGTGAATCATTAGTCTCGGCATACGAACTGAAGCCCAAGTACGGGGTGAGTGAACGTGCGGAAGGAAGTCGCTTTCCAAGACTCCCCAGACCGAGAGCCGATCGATGCTACATAATACTTGCTGGAATATTCTACGCGTATCTACTGTTGAGTCCAAAAAAGGAAATGGAAAGTACTAGAAAGATCAACGTGGGAAGTCGAGCCGCTACAAACGTATTTCAACAGCGGTTCTGACCACTTCCAACCTTACCAGACATAGAACACCCATCCAGGTGCAGAGGACGTTTTTATGTCTTGGCAAGAACATGGTGGCTCGGACCAGTCACACCGATCTTCACAGCAGCGGGGGTTCATGCCTGGCTACCAATCCCCAGACGCCCCGTTCAACTCCTTGCATCCCCCGCTCTCCACTTCCGCCGGCAGCGATGATCCATCTCTGCATGCCCCCTACTCAGGGCAACACTTTATATCACCACAGCGCGGGCCGCCGCTCACCATGGTCCACCCGCAACCTCCCACGTTCGGTTACCCCCCTTCTTTCCCCGTTCAAGAGCAGCCCCAATCTATACACGGCGGGTACACTCTTGCGTCGTACTACTCTTCCAATACCCCCCTATCCCCCGTGCACGGCCTGCAATTTTCCTTGCCTGTCCCCGCTGGCTACGCCTCGCCCCCCGCGCCCACTGCTGCGTCACCAGTGCAGGCGCGCCGGCTCTACCTTTATCCCCCGACCCATGTAGCTCACTCACGCGGAGGCATGCTTTCTCATCAGAACAGGACGTCGTCATACTTTGCGCAGCCCCTCGCTTACCCCATTTCTTCGCAGCCACTCGTGGACCACCCCCCGTATACGGCCCCAACGTCACGCATCCCACCATCCTCCTCGTCGGGAACGTCCCTTGTCCCGCTGCCGCACGGAGAACGCCTTGGGCGCCGCGCGTCCCATCCCAGCCCGCCCGCGCAACGCTCAGAGTGGGCTATGTGGGCGGGAAACATCGCCAGCGACGCGGACCACGATGAGCTGTGGGGCTTCTTCACGCAGCGCAGCAGCAGCAGTGGTAACACCGATGGGAGCGCGCCTGCCGGCGCATCCAGTGGCGTAATCTCGATCTTCCTCATCCGGCGCTCAAAGTGCGCGTTCATCAACTATGAAACCGAGCTCCACCTCGAAAATGCCATTGCGCGCTTCAATGGGGTGCCGCTCCGCACAGACCCGGGGTGTGCGCGCCTCGTTTGTCGCGTGCGCCTCAAAGATGCCGACCTGCGGAGGGGCGTGGGTGGGCAGCGGGGGATGGGCATGCGCATGGGGTTGATCAGGTCGCAAGCACAGCAGGGAAACGCGGCGCACGACCCGAGGTCGAGCACCGCGACCGGTAGGACCTGTGGACACTCCGACCCAGATGTGAACCCCAAGCGACCACCCCCGCGTCCGAGTTCGGCGGCCTCCAGCTCTGCCTCGTTGGCGTCCACCAATTCGAGTCTCCTTCAGCGGTATTTCCCCCAACGGTTCTTCATCCTGAAATCTCTCACGCGGGTGAGCGGTGCTATCCGGTACTGGTCTGATCACTGAGCTGTCTGCATGCAGTCCGACCTCGACCTGAGTGTGCGCACGGGCGTGTGGGTGACGCAGAAGCACAACGAGGGCGTCCTTGACCGCGCGTTCCGCACTGCCGAGGATGTCTTTCTCATTTTTAGCGTGAATAAGAGCGGCGAGTTCTACGGATACGCACGGTGCGTCGTCGATTCTCCTTCACCCCGACGAAACAGCGACACTCAACGGGCGTGGTGCAGGATGGTGGGGCAAGTGGGGGAAGGGCCGTCCGCCACGCACGACATCCCGATGTTGCACGCTCCCAGGGCGCAGTTACTCATCGCCGAGCGCCTCGTCGAAAATTCGCCTCACTCCCCGAGCTCGCCGCCCCCGCCGCGGGACGTGCATTCTGCCCCTGCGCAGCTCGGCCCTCAGCACAAAACCAACGACGCGTCCAAGGCCAGCCTCGACCAGCACTTGTCAGCGAAGTCCCCCGAGCGCAGGGGCTTGATCTGGGAGGAGGGCGAGGGGGTGGAGAGCTTGGGACAGGAATTCAAGCTGCAATGGATTTGCACGGCGCCACTACCGTTCCAGCGTACACAACACATCCGGAACCCATGGAATCGCCACTGCGCAGTCAAAGTCTCCCGGGACGGCACAGAGCTCGAGCCGTCAATTGGGGAGGCGCTGTTAGAGGAGTGGAGGCTGTTCTTGGCAGCCCAGGCCGTGTAGCTGCGGACGCACACATGCAAGTCCGGCCTGCGCGCCGCGGAGGTGAAGTTCAAGGTGGAGAAAGAACAGGAATGAACCGCACAATTACGGTCCGAGAGTAAAGTTGCCGTATATGCAGGGATCCAGAACAATCCGGTAGTATACTCGTCACTGGTTACATCTATGCACCATAAAGATGTAACGAGGCGACTGTAGTTTCTGAGCTAAGGTGCTGTCAGTCAAATTCACATGTGAATGAGAAGTGCCAGGATGCGGGAGCACGAGGGGGTGCTTTTGACCATGGGCATTACGTGCGCACGGGCCCACGCGAAGCGGGTCTGCGGGGGGGAGAGTGGATATTGCTCCGGTAGCATCTGGGTGAGGTGCTCGGGCATTCTGCTTCTTCAAATACAGTCAGAAGGGAGCAAGGTCAACGCAGGAAGAAAGCCATCCATTCACTCCAGTACGCGCTCATTGGCATTGGCTTCCGGCACGATCAAGGCACGACGGGCGCGCTCATTGGCTCTTAGACAAAGATAAACACAATGGAACCGGGATCGTCGAGGTTGGGCCTAGTGCTGGCCAAATATGATATAAATACGCAGTTTGCCGTATCATATTCATATCCATATCACATTCATCTCGAGGGGGTCGTATCATATTCGTAGTGTATTGTATTCATAGTCAGAGGGGTGAATACAAATATATTTTGAATATATTCAAATATAATTTACTGTGCATGAGTTTTGATGAAATCCATGTAGTTTATGCTGTCAACAAGCCTTGCTTTCAACCTCCCTTTTGTGACGATATCCAGCGCCGCCATCTCCGCCGTCATCGAGGAACGAGCATCGGTCAATGTGTGTTTCACACTCGAAAAGAGCCGCTCGACAAAAATGTTGACACCTGGAATGGCCAAAATATCCCGCGCGACCGTCGCCATGAAGCCCAAATAGCCTTCCATATGCTTCCCAAAGATGCAGCAGTGTATCCGGGATAAAAATACAGAACTCACCTTCCACCAGTCAAGGGGATCATCGAAGTCGCCCGTCAAAGAAGAGATATTCCCGAGATAGAGATCAACTTCAGCTTTTCTATCAACGAGATCGGGTGGTGCAATGGTTGAAGTCTCCGCACCTTGCAAGACAATTGCCATCGCAAAGATATTGGTTGCAGATGTGTATCGGTATTACTTTGAACGGGTCCGGATGCAGAATTTCGGACAGATTCGCTCCCGAGTTGCTCCCGAGGATCTCGCCGGGCTTCTTTTGGAACGCGCGTTCCCACTCTCAATTGAAAGCACTGTATGTTCCGTCGGGGTGAGAAGGAAAGATAGATTTTTGGTTCCTCATCCTCGGACAAAGCGAGAGTGAGATATTTTGCGAGAGGACCATCACGACAACCAATTAGACAAGCGGCGGGAAAACTGCCATTGCAAAGATATTGGTTGCAGATGTGTATCGGTGTTTCTTTGAACGGGTCCGGATGCAGAATTTCGGACGGATCCACTCCCGAGGGTCTCGCCGGGCTTCTTTTGGAATGCGCGTTCCCACTCTCGATTGAAAGCACTGTATGTTCCGTCGGGGTGAGAAGGAAAGATAGGTTTCTGGTTCCTCATCCTTGGACAAAGCGAGGGTGAGATATTTTGCGAGGGACCATCACGACAACCAGTTAGACAAGCGGCGGGACAATTGCCATTGCAAAGATATTGGTTGCAGATGCGTATCGGTATTACTTTGAACGGGTCCGGATGCAGAATTTCGGACGGATCCGCTCCCGAGTTGCTCCCGAGGGTCTCGCCGGGCTTCTTTTTTGTATTCGGCTGAATATATTCAAAATATATTCAGTCGTATCATATTTTTGGCCAGCACTAGTTGGGCCAGCGGGGAGAGTGAGACATCGCAAAACAGGATCAGGGAGTTCGGCGGAGCTTGAATTGAGAAGCGGGAGGACGCGGGCACGTGGTATTCACCGCATTTCTAACTATTGAACCAAGCTGAGTTCGCGCGGAATCGCTGCCGTCCGCGGCGGAAATCGACAGGTGAACTGGATCACCATCGAGATTAATCGGCTTGCGCACCTTCAAGCTTGAGTGCTGCGATCCGCCGGAGGGCTTTACATTGTGTGGGAGGACATGTGCTCCATGATACCAGTGTGTAGGTATGCCAATGGCAAGGAGGAAATGCGGTGGAACGCGTCGACTCGGAGGTGGGGATCGAGCCGCGCGTGGATGCGGATATCAGCCAGATGAATGCAGAACCGCACGGAATACGATATATGGAGTAGAGTAAACATATTTGGCTCTGCGTGCGAAGGCCGGAAATCACGATTGAATAGGATCCGCCGCGCCCGCATATCATCGACATCGGAGCCACACAGCGACTGACGGTCAGAACAAATGGCAGAAACAGTGAAAACCCTGAGAGATCGGCTGTCAACGCATGCCCCCTTCTCACCATTTATTGTAGAGATAGAAGGAGAGTTGAACGCCAGATGGTTGGACATGCGTACAGAAATAAATAACGACGGCAGGTGCAGTTACGGCTGGGTTTCAGGATTCAGGCCCCGCACTTTCTTTTTTTTCTTTCTTGGTCTCTTGTTCTCGGGGCGCTGAGTCGGGGTCCAGGGATGCGTCAACGGCACGTCAAAGTAAGCTCGAGTCAAGCACCCAGTTTCCCTTGCCTTTGGGAGGGCCTAGATCCGGGATCACTGGCGACGACCCAAGTAGAATGCAAACGGATTACGAGTCCTAAAATGTTTCATTTTAGACTCGTTTTTACTCTCCATTATCCGCCTACTTCTTCGTTTTTTGATCGATGACGTTTAAGACATGTGGGAGTTTGGTCTCCTTAAATGGTAATTTTTTCTTCGATTTGTCGGTGAATATGACCGTCGTACATCTTTCCTGTTCTGTCTGCTTTTGACTTCAGTTCTCTAGTCCAGTTATTTGGATTTAGATCCTCTATTCTTCTCTATATTCTCCTAGACAGCCCGACACATCTGAAATTGGAAGACAGCGGTCGTCAACTTTCTGGTCGACGTATTTGCTTATGTTTATCTATTTAGGGTCTCTTCGGACCGACGCTCCTTGCAAGCCTGTCTCCGGACCGGCGAGCCGGCCAATCTCGGGACTTGAAAGTAATCCAAACAGTGAGGACCTTTGAAGTAATTGTGCGACTCCATTCGTTCTCCTCTTCTCAACCTCAAGAGACAAAGTAGTTTATTATATGTCTGAAAATGATGTTATCTTGACCCGGTATTTTCTGAGGCCAATCTGGTCTACTGCAACAATATCTTCGGTGCACTCCTGATATCCCGATCACAGCCAATTCAAGAATTTGAGGGATATTTTCTCCGGCTTTTATGTGCTCTATCGAAGGAACTAGTAAAATTGTGAGCTTCTACCTCTTCAGAATTTCCGGTACGCCTTTCCGACGTGTTAGAAAAATTGTCGCCAGTCCATCAATTAGAGTCACGCGCTGCGACACATGTGACCCGACGCGATCGATCACCTTGCGCGTCTCATCCACCATGGATTCACTCCGGTTCAACGCGGCTTACTGGGAGGACAAGCTTGGTGACGGCTCAAAGGAATCTCTGAACATCAAACTCCATCTAATCTTGTCACTGGTGCTCTTTCTCTGTGTCTCTGTGACTCTGTCCGCCATCTCCTGTCATTCACTGTCACCACCGAGATCAAGCCTGTAAAAGATCGCGCAGCACGATTCCTGGAATACACACCGACTCACAGCGAGTCAATTACGATGCTCGATTTCCACCTGCCCACATCTTCTCCATGTGGCTGGAACGATGCAAATCTTCTGCGCAACGCGAACCAATTGCCAAGGGGGTTTCGGGATTCGAAAAACGGATATAGGGTCGAAAAGTTTTTTTCGACCCTCGGCCAGACCCCCCCCCCCCCCCCCACCCCCCCGTATAAGGAAGGAGGTTCCCACCCCTAGCGGTGGGCCGCGCTTCCGAGTCATGTGCGGGCTCACAGCCACCACATTGACAGCATCCAAATCCAAACCAAAGATGTTGCGGCCCATCTCTGTGGACTCAACTGTGACTAAAAAGACCTTTGAGGTATACATTACATTCATACCACCCCCTATATGAGTAAATTATATTTTTGGAGCTCCAACCATTCAATTTCAACATTGACTGAGTGCCGCTTTGACTTTGACCACATCTCTGACCCACTCACACAGATGTTAAATGGTATATGAATCTGTTCACCCATATACTCCCATACATATTGTGAGCATGTTTTTAGCTCCTGCCCACCCTTAGAGGAAACCGGGACACATTGTTCGCGCCAATTGATGGTGTGTAAGCATGATCCGCTGTCCAAATCGGGATACCCACACCATATTTGACTTCTGAGACCCAGAATTCATCCTCCTGGCATCCTGTGGTGCTCCAGGAGGTATATATTGCAGTTTTGAAACTCCCTCATACTACATGATAAAAGTTTTTTTCAGCCCTCCTCGGGACCCCCCCCCCCCCCCCCCTATATCCGAAATTTTAATCCCGAAACCCCCTTGCCAATTGCGCTCATGATTAAACCTTTAACTCAGGCCATAGTGCTCCAGTACAGGCAAAAATTGGGACCTCCTGGCCTGTGTAGCTGCGCGAAATTTCCAGCTTCTTGTACTCGGGTCGGAACTCGTCACCCCATTCATAAAAATGCAATTTGCTCCGTCAACGAAGAGGGATGTAATCCGAGTGCAGAATTTCAAATCTTTCCAAAGGCGGATGAAGCTGTCGGAGCAGGCCATTTCAGGTGAGAGATAGACTAGGTGATTAAAGTGGCATTAATCCCCGTTTCCCACGCCTGGTCCACCTGTTTCCCTGCTTTAGCCCTCAGGAATGTGGTATTTTAATTGTGTTTCACATACCTGGTCCCGTTCGAGCGCCTTCAAAGGGCTAACAAGGATCACAAAAAAATTCTTGCTCCCTAGACGGCCAGTCCTTCAAGGATCAAACTCTTTCACAGCCTGTTGCCGCCAGGAAAATGCTGTCAAAGCCGCGAAAGATTTGGCTGATGAGGTACAGTTGCCACAGCTCCGGTATAAGGTCCATTGGTCAGCGCGAGCGCCGTGACGAGCATCACAGAGATTTCGGCATAGGTGAGCTCGGCGGGGCTAGTGCCGTGCAGACGGGTCGCGCTTTCACGAGCACGACACCTCGGGGTGCCCGGGGCCTGAGGAGGAGATGAGTCTGAGGCTGCGGGGTTGCCATTGAGTGAAAGCTTAGCGAGAGCAAAAAAATTAATGAGAAGGGCTGTGGTCGGATGGAATGAAAGCATAGGTCCCATAGGCCAGCAGATACTGGACACCCTCTTTGTGAAATTGACTAATCCACCACGGGATATTCAAGCTGAAGGCTTACCGATTAACGTAGTCCCTTTAGTGCGGACCGTTTCTTATATCACAGTGCTTCTCGATGACAACACTCTTCTTTCTGTATTGGGAGAGCAGATCATGGCATTAATTAATTTTGAGATGACTGATTACACTTAAGACAAATCACGCCCATGGCTTTGTCTCGCGATTTTATAGCAGACGGAACTGTGATAGTGCAAGGTTTGAATGTGGCAAAGATTGCTAGTGACATTTCGGGGTATCTTCGACAAGAGTTGAGGGAGCTGAAAATTCTGGATGAGATTACGAGGGTTTCCTGCCGCGGAGTGCCACAGAAATCTAACCACCGAGATCTAGCGCACTTCCATCCTCCAATTTTTTGGGTGGGGCCCAGGGTGACTTACAGTGAGTGGAAACCATCTATACCAAAAAATAATAAGTGTAAGAATGCAGCTGTGAGAGCCGATGCAGATGAGGACCAAAAAAAGGCTAAACATTCTAGATCGGATGTCAAGTTTGATGCACCCACATCTGGGCCAAGTACAGTTGCCAGGTTCCTTGGTCCCTTGCAAACATTGTGCCGGGTCCAATGCCGGTAGGATGGATCTGGGATACCAGAAACTACAGCTGTGCGTACGATGCAACATTCACTATATTGAACAACTTATGAGCTGAAGATAACTTGGTGTGGACTAACAGGTTCAGTGACTTGAGTCCCTTGGTGGAAAAATATGCACTAAACTTGAATTCAATGGTACATCGAGCAGGTTCTTCGCTGGGACAAGTTAGAGACGGTTTAAGAAGTCAGATGCACAGCATAAATCCTGGTCATTTTCCTTACGGCCCAAGTTCTACATCTATAGATAAATTAGCAGGAGCGTTGCTGCCAGGAAGTTGTACGGTTAAGGGAAACAGTCATGTTTGACATGCAGATTTGCGGGTCCTCTCGAATACTCGCTCTTCAAAGCTTCTTTATCAGCGGGTTTAAGTGGGAGACGAGATTATCCAGTTCCTGTTCCACTTCAAGACTGGATTAGAGATAACCTGGCACTCGGCCGAGGCGTTTATCCGGCCTGTAGGTTAAATAATGTTTGCTCAAAAATGTTCATGATCCCAAAATTGACGGATGTACCTGGCATAGTGCTAATTGATATAAACCACAACAGACTAAGTTTCAATGACCAATTGAGATTCAACTCTGCAGGTGTCATGGTAAAGCTAAACCTAAGAGGCATACTATACGGAGGGCAAAATCACTTCACCTGCAGATTCATTGATTCAAGTGGTACAGTATGGTTCCACAACGGAATATCGACCGGGAGAGCGTGTATACGAGATGCCTCATTTGAAGGCCGTTATGATCCAATGGCACTCCACAAATATGGGGAAAAGTTGGCCGTAGCGGTCATATATGCGCGAGGTTAATCGGATCATTGTTCCGATCTTTGTCCACATAGAGAAAAAAGTATAATGAAGACCCGTCCCGGACTCATTCTGCCATGCGCATGCAATGGCCTAAAGCACAAGTTATCATAATTATTAATCCTAGACCGTGACGACTCAGCTCAGAGTCAGAGCCATTGCCTGCACTGAGTATCGACAGTCCAGCCCCTACACTATTTTCTGTCGACCCAGCGACACTGACAGGCCACAGTGATTTCCCGCGACGCTGTCTTCATCATTTGTTTTATCTCTTACATCTATGTGCATCGCGGCGCGTGTGAATCTCTATGTATATTGCGGCGCGTAAGCATTGGGAGATGCCAATATGGGAGATAAGCTAGATTAGATAGTCCATCTCCGAAGCACGTGTCGTGCGGTGCGCGTCCGAAGAAGAAATCTCGCTTTCTCTCTTCGACGCGTCTACCAGCCCGACACGTCTTCGCCTGTATACCTCCATACTCTCGCTTTAAAAAGCTTTCTCTCTCAGACATAACCACCAAACATGCCACCTGCCACCTTCGTATCTGGTCTCCCGTTACCCAACGCGATTTTCGATTTCAAGGGCTGGCGCACCCAGCCCGCCCCTCTCCTTATTACAGAAAACATGGACTTGAAAGACCGTAATCAGCACAACCACAACGCGGAGCTCGTGAATAGGACAAGCACAAAGGCAACAAGAAAATACGAGACGGCTTTGCTCACCACACCCGCCGACGGTATAGCGGGTATCGACGTCGGTAACCGACTGATCCCATACTACGAATACACACCGGAGGAGATCGACTTCATGGTAGCCTCCCCGGAATACTGTGACAAGGTCGTCAACCCACTCCCAATGTCCACGCACGAGTACTGTTTGAAAAAAAGACTCGAGAAGAAACAGCTCGAGTACGAAGGGAAGCTGAAGAAGGACAAAGAGCGCGAGGAAAAGGAGAAAGACAAGGCCATGCCTTTGCTGGGAAGCCTGGTAACATCGACACCGCGCTTCCTCTCTACTACATCTCGCGATGTGCCCTCAGTACCCATCCCCTTCTTGACAGCCATTAAGAACCAGTACCATGTTCCCCTCTACTGGTTTTCTGACAGCAAACTTCGCCTCGCCAACACCCACCCGCACGACATCGCACTCGAGAAGATCACGCCCGCGGCATCCGCCGAAGATCTTCATCCCGAGAAGGTCTCTATCGTGAATATCTCAAAGTTGATGAAGACGTGGGGTTCAGATGAGGACACTACACACCTGACACCCCATAGTTTCAATCTGAGCTCACGCAATCTTCTCGCAGGGCTGGAGGCTCTCTGTGACACAAGCAGCAGTCTCAAGCTGCAGAAAACATGTTGACTTCGAAGCGCACTCGAGGACTTCGAAGCGGACTTTACAATCTGGTACGAGGAGGAGAGGAAATTGCGTATCTGCGTCCCTGACCATTACCAATTCGATGAGGTGATCTGGTCTTCAAAGGTCAACACCGTGCTCAGCGCGCACAAGGCGGCCCTCAAAATGTTCGGTACCATGACCGCGAAACGCGCCAACGATTCCGATCTGCGCCCGGGTCCGCAGAAACTCCAGAAAACCGGCCTTGACAGCGACCCGTCTCGCCAATCGGAGAACCATTCCTTTCGGAACTCGTTTCACGAGCAGGAGCCGCCTCGCGGGCCACGCACCTCTGGTGATCGGCCCCCCACATGTCTCATATGCGCCGGCCCACAGAAAAATCAGCGCCCACATATCCAACACCACAAAATTCCCCCGTAACAAAACCGATCTCTTTTGCGAGCACAAGGGCCGCGTTCTGTTCACAACAAGAGGAGTTCCGAAGGAGGTGTGTGTCTTATACAACATCAACAACAGCCTCAACAAGTGTGACGGCGGACACGGCTCCACCCACGCTCACATCTGCTCCCTATGTGGAAAAGGACACCCCGCTCTCAGTCGAAACACCTCGTGTGATCGGGTCAAAAATGGTGAATACCAGCCTTGATATGGGCTCGGATACTCTTCTTGGAGACTTGTCGCTTGACGTGGCACAGACTAAACTCTCATACCCCGATCTCACACCGTACATCCATCGCCGGGCCGCAACCGACAGATCTAACCCCGCCGACGACGATTGTACAGCCGCATCATACATCCCTACAACACCGCCGCCTTCGAGTCGCTCCTAGACAAGCACAATCTCACAGCACACTACCCGCAACTCATCCACAACCTAACTCACAGATTTCCCCTCGGACGAATGCCCGCATTGAGCTCGACCATCATCATACCCAATCATCCATCAGTAAGCGATAAAGGAATACTTCGACAAAGAGCTCACGGCGGGTAGGATGTCGGGCCCTTTCGGACGCGAGGAGATGGAGCGCATTTGCAGAGGCCCATTCTACTCCTCCCCGCTCATTGTCTCCGTGCAGGAGCAAGGTCCGGGAGTCGTGGCGACGAAACGGGTTTGCCGTCACCTCTCCAAGGGGGACAAGCGATCCGAGATGCCCGCAGCAAACGACTACATCCGGAAGGAAGACTTCCCAACGTCCTTTGACCTCGCATTCAAAGTCGCAGAAACGGTGAGTTTTCCTCCACACCGCACCTCGTTAAACTTTCTGTTTCATGTCTTATACGCGGCGCCTGCGGCCCCATTGCTATTGCCTATACATCCTATACACACACTTTGCCTCGGATCGTTGTCATATACCTATTCAGGCTTCGGCCTCGAATCATATACGCCCAATACGCTAATACACCTCTCTGATCAATCCTTCTCATCATCATTCCGGGTCAGCGATTCTTATCTGACACCTATTCAGATCGCCGCTGCTCCTGTCGGTACGCAAGCGTGCGCCTTTGTCATCAAATCTTTTCATCGCACATATGCATGTCCCGTGCACAAACCGTTCCTCGTCGTGTTCTTCAACGGCGGTTTCTACCTCAACCACTGCCACCCCTTCGGTGCAGCATCTGCCAGTAGCAATGCAGGCCAGATTTGTAATGCGATGCTCGATATCTGGAAGGCGGAGACGGGCGACGGAGTCGATACATCAACGCTGAAGTATGAAGATGACCTCAGCAGCCGACCCGTTCCGTCGGGCTCTTCGACTGCGTTTTTGACGACCGTGCCCGTCGAAAACGGCCGTCGACGGGTCGACGGGTCCAGAAAACACGCCAGAAGTCGCCGGAGGTGTATCGCCCGTCGCAGTTGGGGTGCCGCAACTTACCCGTCGCCGGAACCCGTCGAACCGTCGTGACGGGGACGGCGCACAGCCCTAGTAAAATGCTAATTCCGAAGACGCAGGATCATCAAGATATAGCGGTGTTAAAGTTACAGGGAATACTTGGACCTCTGTCCGATTGATGGATATTGTTGGATGAGGACCGTCCGTTCATGGAGGTAAAGCCACGGTAAGGCCCCTACCGAGATGGAAGCAGTGGCCGGCTCGATGCCAAATATAGTGGGCATGCCGCATCAAGGCTGACGCACACCCTTTTAAACTCGCACCCTGACGTGCAGCTTAGGCAGTCTCGATGTCGACCCCCATTCGCCAACTACTCGAAATTATTACCAAGTCTGTGGACACCCTCGAGGCTGCGTGCCAGTCGTCCGGGGTCGCTGTACCCAACCTCCACGAACCGTTTGCCCCGCCCTCGGAGGCCTTCCGTACCATCCCCGCTGCCGCCGAGGCGGCCACCATTATCAGTGCCGCTGCATTGCAGCTCGAGGCCATTCTCACGCCTCCCCATGTGTCGTTGTACCACATCGTGGGCGGGGTACGTCGTTTCAGCTGAGTCCAGATATGCAGAGAGTGACATTCGACCTTGCAGCATTTCAAATCGGCCGCATTGCGAATTTGCCTCGAATCCAGCGTCACCGAAATCCTTCGGGAGGCGGGGCCCCAAGTAGGTGCCACGCGGCTGCTGTTTAAACCCACACCTTACTCTGGTTTACAGGGGATTCACGTGAAGGATATTGCCGCGATAAACCACCAGGATCCGGAGAAGCTTGGTACGTCGAGACTTGAGATTCAGTTTCTAGAACGGACTAAGCCAACATCGTGCCAGCCCGCTTCCTCCGTTACCTCGCAACTCACCACGTCTATCGTGAGGTCGAACCCAACGTTTTCGCAAACACCCGTATCTCCAGCATGCTTGACACCTTGAAACCCAGCGCAGAAATAATTGCCGAGTGTGTAATTGTCGTTCGAAGATGGCCTGTGTCGAAACTAACCTCTGGCAAGTCCTAAGCACAAACATGACAACACGATGGGTCTCGCTGCCCTAGCATGCCACCAGTGAGTGGCACGTTTAATCTCGGTAATCTCTTTTGATGAGCATCATGTAGTCTGGATGAGGCTTTCAAGGGCTCCGCGTATGCTTGGGAAACCCTTGCCGACCCGGCCACCGTTCATTCCGGCGACCCCAGCGCCTCTCCCTTCGCGCGCGCACTGGGTAGCGGAGAGGAGATGTGGAAATTCTACCAGCGTCCCGAGGAAGAGTTCAGACGCCACCGGTTCGGAATCGGCATGCAGGGCATCGAAGCCTTGCAGCCACCGGATGCCATTTTGAACGGTGATTCCCACATCCAATGTATGAATCGGTGATGCGTACTCACCGGTGGATTTTTCAGCTTACCCGTGGAGCTCTGTACCGGGAAACTCAGTCGTCGTGGATGTTGGAGGCGGCGTAGGCAACTCGTGTCTCACTCTGGTCTCCAAGTTCCCTTCCCTCAAATTCGTCGTGCAAGACCTCACGGGCGTCATCGAACAAGCGAAAGAGGTGCGGCGCCAGTGTTTGGAGTATTTGAATGACCCAGTAACGAATCCACCGTCCAGCTTTGGAGCACCAAAATGCCGACTGCGATCAAGTCCGGACAGGTCAGGCTCGAAGGTACGCACAAATATCCTCACTGCTAAACAATTTTGACTCCTCTTTGAAAAATCCCCAGTGCACGACTTCTTCACGGCGCAACCCGAGACCAACGCGACTGTGTTTCTTCTCAAGCAGATCATGCACGACTGGTCTGACGAGTACTGCGTGAAGATCCTCACCAAGCTGTGGGAGGCTGCATCTCCGGGGACGACCCTCTTGTTACTGGACAGCATCATCCCTCTTGCGTGCCATGACCCCAGCGCCGACGGCCCGCATGGAATTCCCGGAGCGGTGGCCAAGGAGGCTCCGCCACCGCTGTTGCCAAACTACGGTGCTGCGAATGAGATGGGCTACAACGCCGACATTGACGTACGTCAAATCGCTGCACTTGCGCGTCCCGGCACGGTTTTAACTCGGTTCGCAGATGTTCTTGTTGTTCAACTCCCAGGAGCGCACCGTCATCCATTTCACTGAGCTTCTTGCGCAGAGTGGGTGGAAGATTACGGCCATCCACCGTCAGCCAGGGGATAGCACGTTCCTGCAGTGCATCGAGGCGGCGAAGGCGGAAAAAAAAAATGTCGGTCGTGGGGCCACCTAATCTCAGTCTTCAGTCTCTTGTGCATCTTCCATACCCTGCCCCGTTCTTGAAATGAATGCGTTCTTCCTGCTTCATGCCATCCTGTTCGCGGACTGCGAGAAAAATAAATAATTGCGGCCAAATTGCGGCTCGAAATTTTGATGCGACTCATGAGAGAGAAATTTGTGGCCAGGGAGAATGCGCTCCTAATTGACGACGTCCCAGCCGGATTCGATTTCTACCGGGGTGAGTGAATATCTTCCCCATGATGACGGTCGGAAGCAAAGAGGTTGGCGTGACTATGCAACACTGCCACTTCGGTGATCGCCGGGTGCGACCTTTGTCCGTTACCGAAGTGTTGGCGGGGAAGAAGATGGGCACGTCGCTGCCGTGGTAGGCACCGAGGTATGGTGTCGATTTTCCGCGTTTGTTGACTGCAGATCACCTCCAAGTTAGGGGAAGGAAAAACGCGGAGAACAGGAAAGGCTACTGTACTACTTCGACCGAGTGTTAGGGCTCCCGCCCGTTACCGTCGCCACGGTTCGACGGCACCCGTCGAACGGGTGCCGTGCCCGTCCCGTAGCACATTTTTCTCGTACCCGCACGGCCCGTTGAAACACGGCCGGCACGGCCGTTCGACGGCTTTATTAGCTATCACTCTCAAAAGTGGTGAATCATCCTGGGATCTGCTCCAGAACGGTCGTGGACGCATCTGCATACATAAAGCCATTTTAATCCCGCTATCTACGCGGCAGATACTACAGATGTTCAAAGTTTTGGCCTGAACGCGGCAATTGCCGCAACTGATGGCGGAGTTTGAATTATTTGAACTGAACAACAGTAAGGCTTTACGACTCGGTGAAATAGGAAAGAGCACCAATATGATGTTCATAAGCCATTTTAACTCCATATGTCCACATTGGAGTCAATTCTGAACATGTATGAGTGAATATTGGTTTTCCATTACCCGTTACCGTTTTGACGGCCGTGACGGCCGTGCCGTCGACCGTGCCGTCCCGTTCAGATTATTTTCAAACCCTTGACGGGCCGTGAATCAACGGCCGTTGCCGTCACGGTAACGGGCGGCAGCCCTACCGAGTGTTCACCCCATGTCACGCGTCACCACAAGTGGTCATTTTCTTAGGTGTTCATTTGTAGGCAATCACATCAAAACTACCATAAATGGAAGTCCGGCCAATGCCGGAGAGTATTTTTTGGTTTGAGCCTCAAAAACTCAATGTCACCGTCACCAGTAGCAAAAGTGTTCAGTTCAGAGGGCCGCGTCACGTGTCACCTGAGAAATAGTACATTACTTACGCCAGCTCCATGTGTTTTGGTCGAAGACGCGTGTTCAAGGAAGAAGCGCCGAGGGCCTACCAATCGAGCGTCCCCTAGGGTGGCTGCCACACGCTTGAACTCGGATCTGTCAACACTCGTTAGAAGTGGAGACGAGTGCGGGTTTCAGAAGACATGCGTAAGCTGATTGGCGGTCCCGGTCCCAAACGGCGATCCCTAGGTCGGGGTGTCACTACAGGAGTCGGGAGTAGAATATAGACATACTTGGGCGGGATCCTGCGGGTATAGCTCCATGACCTCGGCGATCTGAGCCGTCTTCGCATTGGGAAAGCCCCTAGAGATGGTCATTCCGGATTCCAAAACAATCGACTTGTCAAGTTACGCACACAGTCTCAAGATATTCCATGAATTCGGCATCGGTCCTACATGCTATTCAGCCTGAGGTCTTCAGGTCAGGAAATCGAACCCACGTAATGTTCGTAGTTCCGAACGCGAAGATACTAGGGATTGATTAGCCCCATGCATGTTGGCCGTTGAAACCTCTCACGTTCCCTCGTCATCGCAGTCGCCCGTCATGATGGGAATCTACCCAGTGAGCGGTGTCGGTGTAATGAGGAAGCGATAATGTGTCACACACACCTTGGTAAACGCGCTTTCCGACACAGACAGGACCGGATTCTGGACGACGACGTCCCCATCAACGTGGGGGGCCCATATGAACGCGAGGCCCTGACATGAGAAGATATTGGGGGTTTGGTCCACCGTCGCCAAGAAAGTGTCGTATGGGACGCCCCGCAGACACGCAAGCGTATCCTCCGCGGCAGTACAGTTATTCAAGGCCACCAGCTGGTCGTAGTACGGCTGGCCATCGGCTTGCGGGTGAAATGGGAGCGGCGAGCCGGAGGCCTATGATAAGCGCGTGGTTCAGTAGCGTATACACTCCCTTTCGGTAGCAAGCACGCATACCATGAAAGCGCCATGGAATAACGCGGGAGATGCACTGTGGCCAGTGCGTAAAAGATGGAGAGCAGTGGATATCGCCCCTGCGCTCACTCCACCCCTGTGCGTGTGTATGAATAATGTTCAGCGTTTTCGCAACACCACTTACAGCACAACACGTCCCGGGTCGCCCCCAAAATCAAAGATCTACCTTTGAACCCATTCAAGGGCGAATATCTCTCTAACAGTACGAGTCAGTCTGTCTCCTGTCAGGATTGAAGAAAAAAAGACATACGGTCCCGTAATCCCAGATTAGTTATTCCCGTCGCAGTCGCCTCTTTGCCGGCCAAGAACCCGAATGCTAGGAAGTGATTCATTGCAGTGAATTCGTGGCAGCCGACTCGGAATACTCACCACTGAGGCGGTAGTTAGGGGTTACAACTATAACAGGTTCACCAAGCGAAATTGAATGTTCGACAATAGGCCGCATATCGGTGTCAGTCGAAGACCCGATGACAAAGCCACCTGAGGGAAAATGCATTCAAGGCTTTAGGACTTCGTGCACAACGCATACCACCATAAAGCCACTTCATCCAGCGGTCAACGTAGGCGAACGCCCCGAGAAAATGAAGCTCACGACGAGAACAGGGAGCTTTGCGCCCGAGGAAGGTGCAGGGGTGAATACGTCGAGGGTCAAGCCTACGAGGAATCAAAATCGACGTGAACCAGGCGGAAGTGGGCACGCACAATCTTCTGAAATCCGGGTGTAATTCGGTGGGAAGAAGGGGACACCCGGAGAGAGGGCTTGTTGCGGGCAGGTTGGTCCGATTGAGGTGGCGTTCCGCAGCCCTTCCAGGGCTGTTGGCGATTTAAGGAGCTCGAAGCGTTCACTAGAGCAAATTAGTTGGGAAATTACGCATGTTTCGCGGAGCGAGTGGAAACGCACACCGGCTGGGAGTAGGGCACGCCGAGGAACTTGGTCAGGTTACCATCTTTTGCGCCTAGAAAAGTCCCATAATCCAAGGATACTACGGGGGAAATGCTAGCCGCAGAGACGGACAAAAGCAGAGAGGATGCTATGGCGGAGGAATAGGAACACATCGGAGAAGAATTGTAGTGGTGAAGCATGTGAAGTGTGCCAACTTCCTTATAAAGTGAACGTGCACCCCACCCGAGGGCGCGTGTGGCTAAGATGACAGAGTTGAGACTTCGGGCTTGACCTTGGTCTCGACATCTCCTGCCGATGATTCGGCCGGGCCGCGCAAACCTATGAGACGAATAAGTGTGCGGGGCCGATAGGTCAAGTCTCAGAGTCGCTCTGAAATAGGTTATACGTGTCCCTGATCACTGGACGCGCACCCCACCCGAGTGCGCGTAGGCCACCGGAGGACTAAATATAACATTTGAAATATTTCCTGCCGATGATTCGGCCGGGCCACGCAAGCCCATGAAGCAGATAACTGATGAATCAAGTGCTGCTCTAGATTAGAATGGGAAATACCTGCGGGTCACAGAGACCGGCAGTTGGGATGAGGGTTTGCGATTGTCTGTCCGCGGTTTAATGGTTGGCCCATGGAATAGCCTGCGGTAATGGTGGTTGGTGGTAGATGCTCATGTTCCTGAGGTGATGTCAGCAGAACACTAAGCGGAACGCTTTCCGCTGTGACTCACAGCCTTTGAGTATAAAGCGAGTGCACGCGTGGCGCCCGAGTAATGAGTGGCCTCCGGAACAGACGCGCATCCCAGTGCGCGAGGGAGGAGCCCAATGTGAGCGGAGTGTTTCCGATAGTTAGTGTTGTGCCGGGTCAGGCTTCAAGTCAAGGCCCGACCCAAGGCCGGAATGTAAGAGAGTTCCAGGACGGATGGAGCAAGTACAATCGGACCTGATGAAGCATGTCTCATTAGCGTGGCTGCTATTACGCGCGAAATCGCCTCCTGCGACAGTCCAATGCGCGCTCGCTGATCTATCAGAACTAGCAAGAAGTAAATAGATATATGTACGCTCTCTCATTGATTATCTATTCTCAGCTCGCTATTTTCTGGATCAACTGAGAAACTGTCGTTATGTAGAGGGCGAATTCACCTCATAGTTTATCGCCGCGCGCAAACGAGAACGATAGTTTCCTTTCGCCACATAATGTCTGTATCCGCCTTGAGACTGTCGGGTCCAGGGGTCGCTCATGGCCTGGGAACCAGAAGAGCTCGCATTCGAAGCGATACGATGGTGAAACTCGCGAGACCAAAAAATTCAAGTAGAATTCGTCGCTGAATCGGAGTTTTGAGTAGCAGACAAAGTGGCGGAGACCTGGAACGAGAGCCGGGGAATGAGGAGTGAGGGTGAGCCTGGTTAAAAGAGTGTCGGCGATGAGCACGTCTCCAGCAAGGTCGTGCTTCTGATCTGTGATGGAGAGCAGTTCCAACCCTGGGAGAGCAGAGAGGCATTCAAGAAGTTCTGGTTCTGTAATGAGGACCTGAGCCAGGACGAAGAAACGGAGCTGGGCATGGAACGAAGACCGCCTTGAGAGGGAAAGGAACTCAGAATGCGGCCAAAGTAAGGGTAAAGTTGGATGGTCAGTGCCGGGGGACACGAATCCCAGCCCTTGGAGGTTGGGCAGTGTGAAGGCTTCAATAAGTTTCCCCACTATCTGTCCCGTATCAGCGGACGAAAAATCCGTGTTTATTTCGAATACAAGCAGCCAAATATGGGATGTGGCGGGAGCTGCAGGAAATACCGATTCTGCTTGTTGGAATTCATCTGACCGTTGAATTTGAAGCCTGAATGTGGTCGAAGGCGGTAGACCAGACGCGAAAGCTGCTGCTGCTAGCGGCATACTTCCAACTTCCTCGTAACATCGAACGTTGTTGAGCTGTTCGAGGGGCAAGTTGGAGAACGCCGAAAGGGTCTCGGTGCTCGCTACGAGCTCGAGATTCCGCAAGCTTGGTGCCACTTGGAAAATCTTCAGCGCGGTGGCTGCGTCGGCAGCGCCGCCTAAACAATGCATGTCGAGTGAGTTTAGATGGGGGATGTTGCCCGTCGCGACAGAGAGATGATGCAGATCGGTAAAAGAACCCCTGAATGTGGCCGTCCGCCATTGCGCCGAATGTCGAGCGAGGAGGTTAAATACTGGCCCGGGAGCGTGTAGAGTGTCATCTGCAACTGACACCGCCAGCAGGTGGTTTGCACTCCGGTCGAGGAGAGTTTGGAGCAGGATCTGAACCCTTCCGAGATAAAGGGGGCTTTCCCAGAGCACGCCCTCGAGCTCGATTGTAGCCCATAGCGACGGGGTGCCCATAACAATGGCGTGCCACCGCGCGCACACCTGGGACAGGTCGAGGAGCGGAGCATGTGCGAGGCGCTTCAATTCCGTGTCAATTGATACTGATTCGAGCTCTTCAAACGCGGGGGTAAATGAGCCCCAGCACATGTCAAAAATCTCCACCAACGTCTCGGATGGAAGGCGACGAATGGGAGCAAGAAGGCTTTGGCAATTGTCGTAGTGGGCTTGAAAGGCCGCACGTTCATTCCTGAGCCGATCCAGCATCTCTTCAAGACTCGAAATGTCGGCATCATATCGCTGGAGCTCCTTCGATAACGTGGACAGAATCGATGGGAGCTCGTCGGGCGGCGTGGAGTGGGAACGCAGCAGCTGGCGTATATGGGTCCGCTGAGCTGCGTCGGGGGGTGCGTGGATGGGTGAGCGGTCCTGGATTTCGGTACAGAGATTCGGCATGGCGAGCGTGCAAAGCAGTGTGTCACACGTGACCATCCGCATCGACTCGGATAAGCGGAGTCACAACAAGATATGCCATCGCTTCGCTCCGGCCTTGCCGAGAGTTTTAGGAATGAAACCAACTAAGCTTGTGAATCGCCCGACTTCGTGGCCGGCGCTATGAATTCACACTACAGTCTTTGTTGAGACCTAGATAAATTCGTCTGATTGACGTGATCGCGATTGGAACTCCGCTCAGTCACCAGACTTCGGTCTTCCAGTCAACGTTGAGTGGAAAAATCGGTGTGAGCCACCCATATCAAGGTATTCGGGGTACAGATGAGATTTCAAAAAATCAGGGCACTCCGCCGGAACTTTTGTGAAAGTGCTAATGGAGCAACAAGGAAGGATGAGTGGTTTTTAGAACATTTTGGTTGAAGGCACTATTCTGTGGCCAATAGTTGGCCGCTTGGGCTGTATTTCGGGGAGGAGCAGTATTTGGACAGGTGAAATCGAGTAGTCTAATTGGTTGGAAGAAAAGTGGACGGGAAAGCTGTTTTTTTGGGCCGCTCCAGCAGTCGGTCTTGACAATTTTTTTCCGGATAGGCCCGGAAGTTCCCACTTTGTGGGGTTCACTGCGGAATAACTGCTATAGGTATTGGCTAGGTTATTGAGGGAGGGTGTGGGGGCTAGGGGGTAGTATGTGCCCTCCAAATCTCAAAATATTTTAAACATGTCTTGGGGATCGAATCCCTTGGGTGCAACCAAGGTCAATTTTCGAGGGAGAATGAACTAGACAGGGTTCAGAGTAGCAGAGAATGGTGCAGAAGTAGAGCGCTTCAAGTCGATGGTTAACGTCTGCAAGAGGTATCGGTAACAGCGAGAAACAGTGACTTGTCCGGCATACTAGCCGAACTCTCGGATTTCGCTTGGAACTTGCCGCGAAACGCAACCACTACTCATCTTGCACCCCGACGAATTTTCAGTGTAGGTCGAGTAAACCAAAGGGTGCGCCGTTCCGAGGTGGGTCATTCTGAAAAGTTGGGTTTGAAAGCCGCCGTGGACAGATAGGGGGCAGAGTTGCAGTTCAGTCGTAGAAGAAGTCAACAGATCTAAACGTTCGTGAAGCAGAAAATAGTATGGCCGTTTAGATAGACTGAAGCATAAATCACGCCAGAGGCTCTCACCAGTCTATAAAAGCCGATGCGCAGACACGAGCGTTTCCCATCTATGAATGACTATATTAGTAGAGCAGTATGACAAAAATAACGGCGTGAAGAATGCACGCACGGAGTGCAACTGATGAAAGGCTTTTGCATGTTTCACCCCACAACTTGACGGTTTGACGATTCTCTTCGAAGTCGTGTTCCGGATCATCAGCATTGGGAAATTCCAAACCGGGGACGCGAATTTTTTGAGATGTTCCGCGATTTCGAGGGCGTCCTGCTGCGTGAGGATGTCAAGGGAATTCTATCAAATAGTGGCCCACGCACGTACACGAGAAATACGGGCGGAAACATTTTAAGCTGGTCAAGTCCGTTCGATTAATCCACGAGAAAGAGAAAGAGCAAGTAAGAGAAAAAGCCGTTTGGCTTGGAAGTTTCGTTGGGCCACCAACCTCA
The DNA here is from genome assembly GCA_029204335.1 of Mycena vulgaris. NCBI lineage: Eukaryota > Fungi > Basidiomycota > Agaricomycetes > Agaricales > Mycenaceae > Mycena > Mycena vulgaris. The sequence goes on from JARGYA010000071.1 coordinate 352,915, forward strand.
CCAACCTCCTCGTTTACAGCCGAGCTATTACCCGGTGTGAAACTGGAACTGCTCGAAGGTTCGCTGGCAGCACTGGTTCCATTCCCAGAAGACCCGTGCAATTTTGCCGGACTGATACAGGTCTCACACCCAAAGCCCTCGGTGCTCAAGCTCATCGGCAAATCGTCCTGGCCCGCCCCCAAATGCTTGTCTTACCGGATCCCATAGCGAACGTCAAGGTCCCTCCGTCGACGAGCAAGTCGTGCGAAATCCAGTTTTTAGTGTAGGGCTTCCGTTCCGCTTTGCCGATTGGTCGCTCAGTCCGGAGGCGATGATGAGAGCTCGGGCTCGTTTCGACCGAGCGAATTCCACTCTGGACACAAAAAGTTAAACACTATCCATGGAGCATAGATGCGGACCATCCGCTACCGGTCCTTGCACCTCAGAGTGAACTTTGATATGAGCATGGCGATTTCACTTTGGAAAGAAATGTACGCACAGTGGAAGAAGAACAGAAATGCCAACGAAGTCAACGTCCAAGTCCAGACTTCCAAGAACCAAAAAAGTCGACGTGTTGAAGTGACATAAGCAGTTCTGCTGCCCAGAGTCCAAGACAAGAGAGAGAAAAAAAGCATCGTCATAGCTATCACCGCCCAGGCTCGATTCGAACGATCAATCCCCGCGTAACGTGTTGATCGAATCCTGTAGTTAATCGGTGCGGACCGGCCGCCGCTGGGCCTTGAATTATCTGCTCCAGTACAACCGAAATCGGAAACAGCGGAAAACCAGCGATTTCCTTGCAGTTCAGGCGTGAATCTACGTCTCGGAATCCCGGGAATTGGATGCACTGCAGAATAAAAAAAGCCCCGCGGAATGGAGACAAATGACTTGACCTCGATTCGAACGAGCGGCTTGTCCTACGAGTCCTCATACTACGTGGACGTCTTTCTCATATTCCTGCGAACTCGGGGAAGTCAGTATCTTTCAGAGGGGTCAAACCTACTGCGAAATAAAAATTTGAAGAGCATGTTTGAGATAGCATGGATTCGGAGGCGGGATACTCGTGTTCTGAAAGCGCCGGGTCCTGCTTACTAGTCTGCAACTAAGGCGTCGGAATGACCGTCGTGGTTGATGAGGAATTCTGCTCACCCATGAAGCAATAAAGAACAAGAAGAAAAAAATATTTTAAACCCGGGAAACACAGGCCTGGGCCCGATTCGAACGAGCGACTCTGCACACAAAACAAGATACACGCGACGTGGATGGAGACCATCCGCTACCCGTCCTTGGAGCACCTAGAGTGAACTCGTCATGAGTTTCACTTAGAAAATAATTACTTGAACGCACCTCAGAGGACAACAGCAAATTATTGATCGCCTCCTCGAGGCGGACTGGAACAGGTCAGAAAAAGCGAGTGCCACAGTTACTCGCCATGTGAAATTTGATTGCCAGCAGCTTGACGAAGGAGCGCTCCCAGGTGACGCATAGGAGATGAATACCTACCGACGTAGATATTGTCTCGCACAATATCCACCGGAACATCTGCACACACCCACGCCAGGAGGCCGACTTAGGCCCGCGGGAGGAAAGGAGGCCGGCAGGACGCAGCGACAGCAGGAGCAGAGCGTTTGCAGCTCTAGAGATGGGCGAATTGGGACGGGCGAGGTGCCAGGAGAGAAGTGCGCTGGAGAGTCGGAGGGCCGCACCGTGGATAAGGCAGCGTGATGGATGACGACTCTGAGAGGGCAAGTAAATTGGGTTGAGAGGCGTTCTGCTGAAAGAAAGAGCAAAATGTAACACTGAGACGCCACAACGAGCGAGGCAGAATATGCAAGCACATTTACCTGCCGTTTTCGGTCCAATATCTGCGCCATACAAGGGGGAAGTAGGATGTTCTCGTTTTGCCGGCGGCATCACGCTGTCTGGCCAGCGTTCGCGATAAAGAAAGAGAAAGAAATGAGTGCGGTCATGGTCAGTGGCGCGTACGCGGCGCTCACCTAAGGAGCTTGGTGCGGGTGCACCTCCTTCCTGCGGGCGATCACGAGTGTAGACTCGTAATTGGATGAGAGGGGACGCTCTCTGTGTCATCAGCGGACACCACTCACCAGGTTTCGGTCGCCGAACTTCTTTGGCGAGCTCAGGGTATCGGTCTCGATGTTAAGAGCACCGACGACTCCGAATGTATCTCTCGAGGCTGCCTCGAGGACACAAAATTGAAAAACAGACGTGAGCGTTGTGATTGCCGGGAAGAGAAAGCCGAGTGGCTGTGTATTGATCTGATCTCTCTCTTGCTTCTCACCACCATCTCGGTCTGCGTATTCGACAGGTTCCACCGCCTGTTTCTCTCCGTGGCTTCGACATCCGTTGTTTATCCAAGTGGTACACTCTTCTCATACGCTTTCTCCTGGCTCTGGCACCATTGGCATGTGGCGCTACCTCGGTCCTCGGAACTTCTTGAAGAGATCGCTTTGAACCGTATGAAGTCCTCGAATATCTTCAGAGTTGCCAGAACTATCCCTCTGTGATCTCTAGCTCGGCGCTTTCTTCCAAGAATCTACTTTCTCGACTTCGGGAGTATGTTTCGACATGCGAGCAGCGCCTTCAGCACGATATTGCTCTCGGTCAGGGTGCTGATTTCGGCTTAGAGTATCAGGTGCATTGCGTCCATTGGAAATACGCGCGACCGGAGAGGCTGTTGGGGAAGATCGCGGTTTGCACATCGCGTTTCTCAGGGAGCAGAAGAGGGGAGAGAGTGGTTAACCCACCGAGACCCCGTGCTTTGGAGCTGGGACGCCATGCGCTGGGAGTGAGAGGCGATCGGCGAAGCCAGTCGCGGTCAGCGCTCGGGGAGAGAGTTTGGTCGTGCGGTATATCGCTGGTACCAACGGGCACGCCGACTCGGCCATAGGGACCGCGGTCACGATTCGCTTGGTTGGGCTGCGGCCGCAGCGTGTCTAGTCCGTGCATGAGATCATTTTGATTGTCGATCCCTTCGTCTTTGATTTGATTTCCCTGCTATCCCTTCATCTAAAGCTTTCCATCTCATCGGGGTGCTCTCCCTTCTCCGTCCGCTGAACCCCCCTCTACTAGCTGCATCCGCTGTCGACACCGGCTTCACTGGCGCGCACCTCACGGTGGGCTCCGGCGCGAAATGTGAGGCTAAGCTCTATCATTCTTCCTCGGCGCGCGGGGGCGTGCACAAAGAATCGAAATGCGGGCGCCTCGTCTCCACGATTATGACACTACCCAGACTTGTCGTCGCCCTCGGGAGTAAAATCTGGGTGAAGGGCACTCGTTACAATAAGATTACCCACCAAACGAGCGAGCGGCTTGCCATTGTTATCTTTTGTCTCCATAATCAATCTCCGTATCGTTCGCTTGTTTCTAGGCGCCGCTTTCATGCTTTACATGAGAATCCGCGTACCTACGTTTCGTAGGCGGAATTCCTTGAGTCCGCGTCTCTTCGGGGGGTGCACTGCATTCCGGTCAACTCACAACTAACTGATGCACGTCGTATGAGTGTCAGTCCACATAGCCTACACTACTCTTCGCTACACTCGACTCGCGGTACTTGATCGGAGGTCCCTGGCTTCATCTCATTGTTAAACTCCGGGTTCGAGCGCGCATGCTTTGGCAAAGAAAGAAGACGTGGCTTCATGAAAGTTTCTCAGCATACAAAAGTCGGATTTGAAGGCAGAGGAGGACAGCGAGGATGGTCATGGAGGAGCCCGGCGCGCTGTGCAATTTTGTGGCGAGGATATTGAATACAAAAGAGTGTTAGCATTGTTTTGGACGCACCGCAAACAAAAGAAAAAGAAAACTGCACCGGAAGGGCGCTGACGCAGCCTCGGCGACGCTATCGTGCGGAAACCTTCCTCTACTTTGATGGAGCGTGTGACATCGACCGTGGGCGATGGCACGCGGTGGATCGAAGTGGCCGGCGTCGCGGTCTGTTTGGGGGTGGTAAACGGAGCGGCAAATGTGTAGGAAATTTGTGGGGTGCACAGCGCAAGAACCACTGCACTCAAAATCGCGAGGATATTTGGTGAGTGTAATCCATACTGTACGTCCCCGCTCCCCAGGTTCCAGGGGACTCAGAATCTCCTTAACATTGTAGAACATATGCTCACTCGTTCAGATCAAGGATGCACTCAGGAACATCTGATCTTGGATATATCTAAAATACTATCTGTGCCTCCATTCTACCTTTCAAATGAATCCAGGAAGCTGTCAATCAAATCAGAACTGGTCAAGAACTGGTTGCTCAAGAAATAGAGGTTAGAAAATGATAGGGGCAATTTTGATACACTTGGAATTTCTGTTCTAACTCATGGGTCGAAAGCCCTGCTTAAGCGCTTTCGAACGCACTTAAAATTGGCACAGTCCGTGAAGAATTGAGTGAGAGGCGGCGCCGGTAAGTGGGCAGATCAAATTTGCTCTTGTTGATCAAATTTGATCTGCGACCTCCGATTGTCTTCCCGTTCCACCAAACCTTCGACCACGCCCTCAGTTTTTCTGTGTTCTCGTTAGCGCTCGCGGCTCGTGGATATCGACTGTATCGACAATGACACCTAACTCTCCACGATCTCGTCGGTTACATCCTAAAAGCGACGCAGCCCAGGCAGGGGAGCTTGAAGGATACTGTTTCTTTCTAGCGGCGAGCCGTGGCCTCTACGTAGATACTAGCAAGTGACCCTTCAACCAAATGAAGAGGCTTGTCTTGCAGCCTCAGACTAGGAGCATGCCCGGGATATGAGTCCAAGGAATCCGAAGATCGCTGGGGCAGGCTGAGGCAAGGAGGTGCGTATCTTGCGTCCCGCCGTCAACTCGCGCTTATCTCAGGCTTGCACCAGTTCCAGTATTGAATTTTTGACCTACACCGCCGCCAGGTCGACTGCCTCGATCTGTGAAACGTTTCGTTGCCCAGAGGTGCGTCCTTCCATCTTGTCTACGTCCTCCCGCTCATGCCGTTTCTTCAGTCCCATGAAACTGCAATATAATTCGCGCGCTATCAGTGGCAATCACAACACCTGGACTGCGCGGGAACGACAGGTATATACGCGATCCCTGCTCCCTTGACCTCCACCCGAGCTAACCCTTCATCGCTAGACTCGTCCCCCCGGCGCATGCACTCGCCGCCACCCTTATCATTTGCCCGCCATGGATGCCATTCACACCCTCCTTCTCTCGCGGCGATCCATGAATCCGCTTCGCCTCCCCCCCTAAATCGACCGCGATCCCCCCGGCTCGCGAGCGATCTGCGGCTGTCAGCGCATCCACAACGACTTCGCACATCTCGCTCTCACGCACTCTGCCCCAACTTGAACGGCACCCCAGCAACCCCAGCACGGAGCTGCAGGCTCCGCGCGATGGGGACATCCATTCGATTCGCGCCGCCTTTCTGAGACCCGTGTGCGCCGTCTGTGCGACGCGCGCATGAGCGCGTGCCGGGACCCGCGTGCCGCGGGGGTGGATGATGGCCACTCGTGCCTTCGCGCGCTCCCCCTGCGATTTAGATCCCGGCCAGCTATTGTCAATCCTCCTGTCCCCCTGCGTCTGCTATTCGGAGTCAGCGCCGTCGTACAGCTCGCATTCGCATTCGTATACCGCCCTGCGATCCGCATTCGTGCGCCGCCGTTGCGACTCACATCTGGCGCCGCATGCCGCGGCCTGACGGGGAGTCGCATTCGCACGTCTGCGCCGTTGCAGCCTTCTGCGATCCGCGCGCCGCGCGGGAAGCGGTGATGGCGAGGGGGAAGGGAGAAGAAAAGGTGCAGGGTGTATGGAGCGTTCGGGGGCGGAGAGGTAGATCGGACGGCGGGATGCGGACGGGATGGATGGGAAGAGGGAGCGTCGATGGAAGGGATGTCGATGCCGATGGGTCGATGGGATGGCGCTCGGGCGAGGCGCTCGAAGGGAAGGATGAATGGCGGAGGCGAAGGGGACCGAGGCGGGGGTGCATGCGGAGCCGCTGCGCGTGCGGTGGGGATACGCTACTCTGGCGCTCGAAACCAGCAAGCCAGTCTCGACGGGGTACACAGGCGCAGGCGATGCCAGCGTATATCGGGCGCAACACCATGACTGCGCGTGGACTTCCTTCCGCCCGCCCACTCCACGACCGCGTCTGCGCGATGGGCAGAACGGATGCGCACCAGCGATCGAGGCGGCGAGGTGCGCTCGTACTTGGCTGCACTCGCTCCCGCTGACGCTGCCACGGTTCCAGGAGCGGGAATGAGTATGGGAGGGGGACGGAGGGGGAAGGAGAGCTGCCCGACGGCGGCGGATGGTGTCGAGGTGGATGTAGGGGATCCCGCTCGTCGGGAATGCCCACGTGAGTACGCCCCGCTCGTCCGAGTCGCTCAAGCGCTGACGGCGATGCCTTTTCAGCCGGGGAGTGCGGGCCCGTGGATGAGAGGCGGTAGAATGTAGTCTGTGGAGCGGTATGCGCCCCTTCCGCTCTCACGCTAACACGTTGTCAGCAGGAGGAAGTGTGCCTGTGCGGCAAGCCCTCGTCGAGAGTGCGACTTGCGTCTTCGTCGAGGATCCGAGAACGGGGGCGCGTGCCCAGGCCCACTCACCAGAACGAAGTCCACGACGGCTGGACTGCAGGCGCGCGCGGCTCGACGAGCGCCTCCCGCCTCGGGATCGCTGAATCCGCGCGCGCGGTGGATACTTGCGTCGGCGTGAAGGCGTTCGGGGCAGGGGATGGAAGGGAGGGATGGAGAGGAAACGCCGTGCCAATTGGAGGGGATGCGGATGCACGAGCAGCACGAGGCTAATGGTGGAGGTCCCGGTATGGACACGGAGCGCGAAGCCAGCTCGCACACGGAGGATGACGTCGACGACGCAGCCTGCGCCCGCGCTCACGCGACGCTCAGACGGTCTCGGGGTGTTCCACCTCTCCCTCCGCCCGTGGCAGCGGCGTGCACACCCTCTCCGGCAGGTGTCACCGCCGCAGCACGAGCACTACCTTCGACCTCGATCTACCCCGCCCCGCGCGCCCGTAAACCGTCGTCGGCGGTTCTGCTTTCTCCCTCACGGATGCGCCGCGGCGGCCTTCACCCGCAGCCGGCGCTCGCCCTCACATTCGAGCCTCTGTCAGACATCTGGGCGCACGGGAAGGAGGAGATGGTGCCGATGCGACCGCCTTCTGTTCGCGAGGGGGGCGCCTGCGCCTGCGCTGTCTGATTCGCGCCCGCGCGTCGAGGGGCGATTCGTGCTCGCGCTTCGAGAGTGCTGGGGGCGCGTGATGCATGCCGCGCTCCCTGTGTGACGGGGGGAGGATCGCGGGATGAGGATAGTGGAGGATTGCAAGCTCGTGCTCGCGCTTTGAGCTCGTCCGCACGCCGCTGGGCCGGGGACAGGGGGATGCGCGAGAGCGAGGTGCGCGTTCTGTGTCCGAGTTTGCTCGAACGCTGACATGTTTCCAGATTGGTGGGTCGTCGGTGTACAGGGGTGTGGGAGCGCGTGGATGGGCGGGATGGAATGTGGATAGGGATGCGAGGGATGGGTGTATAGGAAGGATGATAAAGATGGAGGGACGGGGGGCAGGCGAGCGCGGAGGAGGAGAGCTGCGTGCACGGAGGACGCGCGCGGGGATGGCGTTCGCGGTGCGGGGCGGAATGGCGTCGCGTCCAACTGGGACAGGGTGCGTGCCTCGCTCGTCCGAGCTCCCTCGACGCTGGCGCTGAGGCTTTCCAGCCGAGGACGGGATTGCGGGCCCGTGGATGTGAGGCATCCGGAATGCGGAGAGGTACACGGCCCGCTCCTCCGACTTCGCTCAAACGCTGACACGTTTTTAGCATTGATTGGCGGCTCTCGTCGGCCGGGAAGTGGGGGAGATTCGACGCCCGCCCGTCCTTCGTCGCTCCTGGCTGATGCCCTTGCAGCCAGAGGTCGAGGATTCCGCCGCCCGTGCTCATCGATCGTCCGCACCCTCGTTCTCGAGCGTGCGCGATCGCCTGTTTGAGATTCGGCCGCGCGTCGGACTGTGGACGCGTGACCACACGCGGTCGATACTCCCCTCTGGCATTCACATTCGAGGCGGGGGCATGCTCCGTCTCGCCTCCGCGTCCAAACAGGCGTTCGCGGCGCGGGGGATGTGAGGGGAGGATGGCGGCGTGGAAGGTGGTGCGGAGGCGGGCTTGGAGGGATGGAAGGCGCGTGTGATGGGTGGCTGATGGGATGTGGACGCGAACGCGTCGCTCAGTGCTAGGACATACCCACCCGAATCTCGAAGGGGTGTTTCGTCTGCGCTGGCAGCGCGCCCTGGACGGCTTCGGCAGCGGTACCTAAAGAGTGCTGATTCCTTGCGCCCGCCTCGTTACGCCATGTCAGAGACTGACCGCGCGCGTCGCCTCGTTATGCCAATACCGGAGGGTCGTCGTTCCCAAGCCCTGTCGAACTACGTATGTAACTATCATGTCACCAGCAAATGATAGACTGCTTCGACTCTCACGGCAGTCGACTAAGAAGAACGGAGTGGGAAGTCCTCTTACTTTCCTAGTAAGTTTCTTCGCTGTCGTCTTCTGCCACAAATCATGTCGAATGTTGCGTTAGGACATATCTTGGGAGCCTGATAGGGACGGCTTTCCCTAGATTACTTTTTATAGCATTGATGAGTTTCATGTCTCCAAATAACGCTGGGAATGCGCTCACCGAAAACAATCTGAGACGAGCACTGCCCGAACTGGATAGTTGGGCAGTAAAATTAGGTGGGGCCCAGATGTGCTTTGTGTGCCCAAGACCGCTGAATCACGAAATTACAATGTGCACACTTTGTCGCTCAAGGCGATTCTTCAGACTCCCCAGTGCTCGATCATTCAAAGCCGAACGCGTGCGACACATCTCCCCGTCCCAAAATTTATTCGCGGATGTGTGCCTTCGTTGGTCGTCTGTTCGTTGTGTGGGGTGCCCATCCCATCACATTGCTCGGCGCGGGATGCTTTCATTGTGGAGCGGTGTATCCTCGTCGGGGAACTCTACTGTACCATTTTATTCAATTCGAATGGGCTGTGACCCGTGACCCGGAACTTCGAACTTTGGTTTTCGTATATCGGGTCGGGAGACCGTGACATGAAAAAAAGTTCGAATATCCGCCAAAAATGGCTGGAAACCTCGGGGAACCTCCCAAAAGTTGTAGAAATACCGACCTTGAGTGTAGAACACTCCCTGATACACAGGGAACTCAATACGCCGAGGGAACACCAAAAGCGGTAAATTGCATCAATGATTTCCGTTAGTGACTTTTTTTACACGAATCCCGCCGCTCCCGCCGTGATGAGTGGCCTTCCCGCCGCACTCAGGATCCCAGATGGGCCAGAAAAGCTCTCACTTCCCCCCAACAACCTCCCAGTGTCCAGCGTCATCGAATTCCAGCCACCGCCGCAGCGGAAATCCACCGTCTACTCTGATCCGACCGACTATCTTGCGACGCGCTCAGCGGATCACGCCAGAAATTGGCAGGTCGTGAGAGAGCCGCGGTGTTTCGAATTCAACGCGCCGTGCGCACGCGAAAAAATCGTTTTTAAAACATTTTTGGGCCATTTGTAAATTGTGACTTGGTTTTGAACATTCGAACATCCCCTGGATGACCCGGGCCCGTGACAGGTTCGAACTTTTTCGTATATTTTGGCCGCCGTGACCCGTGACATACGAATTGAATAAAACGGTACAGTACCTCTGCACCCCTGCGCACACCCCTCTTTCTATTTCTCTTATTCCTTTCTTGTTCCCCTGTGCCCTCAGGCTCTCCAAGGGATGCACACATATACGGATCGCACCGCCCCACCTGCTGTGTAGCCGCGCCCGCCGTCCAACATCGATGGGTTCGTCCTCGGACGGGATATATGCGCGTGCAGATCTCCGTCCCTCTTTGTTATCCGGGCACACATGGTAGCCTTCCTCCTTTGTCCACGCATATATCTCGCTGCTCGATTCAGTGCGGTGCCTCCCATACGGGCTGCCCTTCCCGCCTGCGAGGACCAAGTATATGTGTGAATGTGTGCTACGTGTCTCCGCTCCCTCATCGTGATCGGTCATGGTGGAGCATATCTTCATTGGGCGCGGTCGGGTTCAGAACCGATGCTGAACCTGAACCGAACCCGAACCGGACCTTAATTCAGACTCGGGGACGCTGGAGGAACCGGACTGCATCCGGGGTCCAGTTCGAGGTTCGGATTCTTCAGAATATGGCCGAACCTGAATGAACCTAACTGGACCCGTACAAAGGGCCAAGCCAAGTACGTTGGGCGAGTAAAACTTATGACTTGATGGTAATTTCACTCACTCAACCGAACAAGGGATAACCAATGCAAAAAAGAGGTTCATTGTGTTCAGGAGAGTCGAATATTTTCCGGCCCCTTCGATTTGTGGGCCGTGAAAGGAGGGGGATCCTCGTATTTGTTGTTTAGAGGTCTGTGCTCATCCAGATATTCAATTGAAGTTCTCTGTTGAAGGAAAACATGCCTTCTATACCATATCAAGGTTTCGCTGCCCACAAAAATCGCTTCCAGTACGTGGAATTTTTCGAGGTTGGAACCTGTTCTGAACCCCAAATGAACCGGACCCCGGCAACATTACCTGGAGCGACCGGCCTTCGGGACGCTCGCCGTTCCTCCTCTCTCATCGGCGACCACGTTGCAGCCGACGCCTTGGACCAATGAAGCCTATTGACTAGGACTCCCAACCTCGCTGAATTGCGCTGAGCCTAGACACTTTGTGATTCCCTCCTGTGCACACTTTCCTGTAAATGCTCGCCGTGCCGTACCACCAGCTCTGCTCATTCTGCATAGAGCTTGCGCACTCGACCCACTATGTAGGTCATACTCGAGGGGAATTTAAGGAAGCGAGGTGTCAGATTTAGACACTTCCCGATTAGGAGAAGGACAACCGAACCGTTCGATTTAGACATTCGGCGAACTGTGGGGATCATACAATTTGAACGAGGTGTTTAAAATGGACAGTTGGTGCAGCACTATAACATCAACTTGAACCAGGAAGGAAGTCTGTCAATCATGGGATCGAGACTAACCCCTGGCACATGACTCATGAGGGTCTCGGAGGAATTGACGCGGCGGCAATGCACTGGGAGGCACTTAACTAGTGCAGACAAGCGCAGCATTTCTGTGAAGACTTTGAGCCAGTTTATATGATAACGACGTAACCCAGGACTTCAACAATTGGCGCCGGGACCATTTAATCACCACAGCGGCTGCCAGGGAGTGCGCGCTATGTTGCCTCTAGCCAGTTCCTTGCCGCTCCAGCCAGCGAGGCAGTTGAAGGAAGTCTACGGGAAACGAACTTCTTATTGAAGCGTATGTCAACGAGAAACTCTAGGAAGCCCATGTGTGGGAGCTGGGTTGAATTGCACGCCAGACTGTATGCCTGGAGGAATGATAGGCTGCCGGACGGTGCCGCTGGTGTACCCCAAGACTATGTGGACCAGATCTCAATGCGCGTAGCGCCAGAAAATTCTAATTTTCCGGAGATCAGGGCCCCGAGAACCGTGTAAATCGCACATCCGGAGAGGGTTTCCATTCCACAGTTCGCGTAGACTGCGTTATTTAAACAGTTGCTTCGGTGCTTAAATCTGGACCAACTATGTGGCGACTAAGGGGTGACTATGTTGAAATTTAAGGGAAATTTAGTTCAAGTTTAAGGCTCATATAAAATCATCAGATGAAGTACCAACCCCACTATTCCTCTAAAAATAAGGTAAATACCATTGGATCGTTTTGCCTCCTTTATTCTGCGGCGGAGTGCCTGCGGGGTTACAGAATGAATGTTATGTTTCATCACCCGCCATAGCGAGAGGAGTCTCAATTTCCTTCCCGTGGGCTGTCTGATGTCTACACTACAGTTCTGAGTGTCGAACACCCACACCCCTAAACTGTCCGATTGAAACACCCGGGCATTAAATGTGCAGTTCGGACAGTTAGGTCGGGACTGCTCTGTCTGAGCACTCCTGAGGTGCACAAATTCCACAGCCGAAGGCCAACTGTCTGGATTTTACAGTTGAATAAGGGGCCAACTGTATAAAACAAACAGCTGAGATCACCACACGGGTTGTATATATTCAACAGCTCATCCCTCCCTGTACAGAGTAAACGGCTCACCCAACTGTGGCCATCACACAGTTGGTCGCGAACTGTAGATTTAAGCAGGTTCGCTTACCCGCCAAATCCCTTAAATCTGCAACGATATGTTTCTGGATTCTTCGCTACATCTATTGCAGCGAACACACTCGAATGAGTTCCCTTCTCGCCGATGCCTCCAGGCCACCAGCACTTGAACGATTACTTGCGAACTGGGGAGCGAAGGGGCTCGCCCCGAATTTGACGGGTAGTCGAAATCCAGTCTCGATGCGGCCATTTTGCGGCTTGACACGGACTTTGATCACCCACGGCGATGCATTGGGGGGTGTGCAATGTATGCGGACTGAGCCCAAATTGTCAGACCATGGTACGCCCCCATCGGATGGATACTGAGGAGGCCTTGACGGCGTCTGTGGGACTTTTGAACGGTAAAACAATAAACTCGTTCTACAACTTGTCAACATTCTCATAATTTGCATAGGATACAGAGTATCAGCGCAGCAAAGAAACTGCCTCCTTCGATCTCGGGGTGAGGAGACACTCCAGGGATTTAGTATGGCTGTGGCATGATATGAGACGAGTCGAACAGGCACTAAAACAGTCATACCTAATAATTCCCGATGTATACTTCACCTCCTTTGCGGTCTTGTCCACTGGCACAATATGGAATACCGCGAGCGTCGTGAAAATAGCGATGAACAGCCCGTCTTCAGCCAGGAACTGTCCTGGGCAGGACCGCCTCCCGTAACCCAACGCAATAGCGTCGCGGATCTGGATTCGGTTTGGCGTTTTCGGACGGGGCGAGGAAACGTTCAGGCTCGAGTTCGAACGCAGTGTCTCTCGTCTCTTCTTTACTTCCCGTTGACGTCTAGTAAGCTACCCGGAACCGCTTGCGACGACAGAAACTTCCATATCATTGAGTAAATCTAACTCTTGAGTCCTCATGTGTCGTTGACTCGTGCCTTGTTTTTTAAAAATTCTGCCACAATGATAGTGAAGTTTCTGTCGTCGGAGACTGTTTTTTTTTGCCAGTGTGCAATGGTCGTTCTCTCTGCTCCCTCGAGCTTCCTATCAAACTTCTTCAGTCTCTGCACATTCAAGTGTTGGAGGGTCCCACGCCAGAGAGTGGCCCACTGCCAAAATCTTGATTAACGAAGATCTGACGATAACAAGGCTTCTTCAGACTTTCTCTCAGACGGCGTCCATTGAAGAGCGATGCACCCATCGCTCCTCCTCTCAAGCCTAAACAGACTCCCCAGATACCGGAGGGTGTTGGGAGGGTGAGAACACGTTCCGTCCTCTCTTCCTTGGCTTAACTGCCTTTGAGACAATCGCGGCAGCGGCTGCGAAAGGATCCTTGAAGCACCTTGCGAGCTTGTACGCTGCCATTCTGATTCCAGATTTTCCGCAGGACCAGATTGTGCTGTCTCTCCCAGCTCTCTATCCGAATCTCGATCCCGGCCCTATCCCTGACCCCAACGCCCTCGATACAACAATTTTAATCCAAATGGGAAGATGTAACCCGCATGGAGAGTCGTCACCCAACCTGCTGAATCCCGATGTAAGTTGTCTGCAAAACCCTTGCAAAGTCTTGGTAATTTTTGCACAGTATATCGCCCATAGGTCTGTATTCGGTCTGTCTACAAGGGATCGGAACGCAGCGAGTTTCGCCCACCCAAAGTTGATTGCACAGAAGTAAAACGTGGGAGAAACAGACGGCAGATTACTATCTGCGACCCCCTACTTGGCCACCCTACCTAGTTGGCCACTTGGAATCCAGAGGGTTCAATGCTTGATAACAGCTGGGCATAATGGAGGATCGGAGTACGACCTGTGAAGAATGTCTGGGCCAAATTTGTAGTCAAAGTGATGGGTTGATCGAAAGTTCTGGCATGTCGGATCAGGATCCGAAGGGTGAGAACATCAATTTCTTAACGCCGACACGCTTGCCTTTCTCATCTCGGCCGCCTCTCCACCAATCCTTCATCGTTCCGCGACTTCTTGGGCTCGTTCTACTCCTCCGGTGCGGGGCATTCATTCCTCTGGCTACTCGGTGTCGATGGGTGAGATTCCTCTCCGCCACACACTCATGAAGGTGCCGGTGCTGTTTTGAGCGGCTCAGGATGGCCAGCCCCGTATTACACGACACCGCCATACTACCGATCTGGAACTTGGCATGCGGCCTCTTGGTGTGTGATAGCTAACTATAATAGGTATGTTGCAATTTATTGACCTGACTCTCTTCTCCCTGCTGTCCTCTTCCTCAAACTGCCCAATTTCTGTGTTGCTGACACTCGGATTTTTTGGAAGGGCTGCCAGCATGTTGGTATGGAGTGGGGTGTTCAAGCATGTCTCAATACTTCCTATCAAGCTACCCGGGGCTTACTTTGGGCCATCACAGAGCGTTCCTCTGGTGGGACATTCAGAGAGTTGGGGACCTCGATTTCGGTCATTCCCAGTCTTTCGGAGGCAGATATTTTGACCTTTCGTACACCTTATCTGTAGAGTATAGCTATGTTAAATAGTTCGTGCATCCTCACTGTACAATTCCTGGTTGATAAGGGAGCGAATTTGAGGGTCAACGGTTCATTTGGCTGGGTGGCCAACTAGCCTGTTATTTGGCCATGTTGGACTGCCGCTCGAAAGAAATTCCCTGCAACATCAAATCTTCAGATAATTTGATCGGAGTGGTCTTGAATTCTTCGTAGGATACCTGCATTCATTCTGACATAGTTGGGCTTCCATCGGTCCAGTGCGCCAATTGAGGATGAGGCATAAATGATTAGGTGGCCAAGTAGGTGGTCGCAAATAGTACTATTCTCACTCGTTTTTTCGGTCAAAGCAGAGGCTAAAATGTCGTCCAAGTCGCAACTATAGGAGAGTCATAGGAGAGCGTCTTAAGTTCTCATGCTCATTCCCACGCTGCTGATCTGCGGAAGCTGGACGGACTATCGACACGACGCGGGCCTACGCAGCCGAGTCGTGCCCTCCGCACAAACCCGTGGTGCCGCACGTTGTTCGGCCGCTGGCCCTTACCCCACGGAGGTCGTTTGAGATCAAGGGCCGCGCGGGGTGGATGTCGATGAATATTGAGCAACAGCTGGCCATTTCGTGCAACGAGGAAGCGCCGCTGGGGCCCGCGACACGGCGGTTAGATCCCCGTTCACGGTACTCCAGCTGCGCCCTCGTCGAGGAACTGTGAGATGTTGATCAGAGGAATTATGCAGAAGATAATAATACAAGATATCACAATCCACTACATTTGTCTTACATACGGAAATGTGTGCCTTGCAAAGTTATTACAACGAGTCAGCTCAAGTTGCAGTAGCGCTTGATATTTTCTTCCAATCACTTGAAAGCGGGAACGCGGGGCTTTCTGCCGGTGACCTGAGGCAGAGCTCGGAGTCCTGGCGGATTTATCCAATTTCCGGAATCCGAGCTTTTTAAGGTTAATTACCTGCTTGTGGGGGACTGGTTCAGTCAAGGAATGAAGGATAATATATTCTGAGCTCGCGCGAACGAATTGAAACTCGAAACCGTAGGAAAACTCTATCGCTTCTTCATTTCCTCCGTGAACTGGTACAAAAAAGGTAAATGTATCAGATTCCCATGTGAATAAATGGGATCCAGCGTTCATATGGAACCTTCCTCTTCTTCAATTCTTTCACTGCCAGGTGCAGTCCCTCAGCCGCATCGCTCGCTTGAGGCTTTCGGCCGTCCCGGAAGAGGTGGGAGTAGACAACCTCCGCAACTAATGGTCCATCTTGATCGTTCATGGACCACAGAGTTCCGATAACGCCTCGGAATCCTGCAGCAATAAATCCGCCACCTAGATGAAATGATTCATTGACCAGCTCACTATCCCCCATGGCTGTCTGACATCCAGCAAGGAACACAAACTCCGCATTTGAAAGCGACATCTGAAGAATCGTTTCCAATTCCAAGATACCTCCATAGAGCCGGAGATGGCTTTTTGTTGGATGAAATGAATCCTGTTTCGCATGGCAAGCCAAGTGAACCCAAGAGCAAACCTGTAGTTGTTTCTTGACGGCACCCACTGTTGCCTTCTCCCCATTAAGACACACCACCAGCGGTTTCTCGATGATTGAAAGGATCTTCTCAACTTCTAGCTTGACTCCTTTCAGGTAATTGCGGCCCCCAGATCCAGTGTGTGTTACTCCAACCACACCAACTTTGTGTGCAGCGCTGGATGACTTCCTAGCATATGCATCTAAAAGAGATCCCAATGTCGCTGTGTATGAATGGATGAAGTGATCATCAGGAGCGCAAGCATGCACAGGGAGGCCCGTGAATGCACCAATTTGCAACCACCAGAGCCTACCCTTACGGATGCCATACTACATATCAAAATTTAACTGTGATTAGTCAAACAGATGAGACACTTACTGTTTCTAGAATGCAATATACAGGAGAGACAACATTCATCCAAAGCCAGCTCAGCAGTTCTGTGAAGCACTCCTCCGTTGTTTTA
The DNA here is from genome assembly GCA_029204335.1 of Mycena vulgaris. Classification (NCBI taxonomy): domain Eukaryota; kingdom Fungi; phylum Basidiomycota; class Agaricomycetes; order Agaricales; family Mycenaceae; genus Mycena; species Mycena vulgaris. The sequence continues at coordinate 369,481 of JARGYA010000071.1, forward strand.
GACGTGAAATTCTCCCGCTGGCCAAACAGTCGAGTTGACATTGATTCGGCCCGGACTCGTAGACTGCAGCGACTAAGCAGCTCTTTGAGGGTGGCTTGGTGTGATTCTAACAAATCAAGGGTGGCACCTGGGAGGGGGATATGGACTGGCTCCGATGCAGGATCAGGAATGAGTATCCCATCACAACCATCTATGTTGCTGTTAAGAATGACAATAGGACCTCCTTTCGATACCTGCCGAAGAGTCTCATATGATCTGGGAAAGAGAAACTCTGCCTGACCTGGCTGCTGACGAATTTTCGCCAGCAGCTCATTTCGCTGGTTGACAATCTTGAGAATCTCGGTTGTATCTGTGGATGCTTCGCCATAGAGCTTAAATGAGAGTCTTCGGAAATCATTCGCCTGATCGCAGGGCAGCTCATCAACATCTGCTTTGAGCTCTAGTGTTTGCTGAAATACAGTGGCCATTCCTTGCTCCATGATCTCTACTGCAGAATGGACGTCAGAACCATTTGTGCAGACTCTTATGGCATTAGAGGTAGCTTTTTTAATACCAAGTCTGCTGAGAGCAGCATGACGTAGGGGTATTGAATGGCAAATCCAGATCATCCTGGGGAGAAAGCTGAAAGCAGTGGAGTAGGCATATGAACATTGTGATGATGCCCCACATTCCTCTGCAAATGAAGCCCAGTCAAGAGCTGCTTTCCAAGATGATTCTGGCCTTGAAGAAGATGTGTCAAAGGAGAGCATATAATTGTGGTAAGCCTCGTCAATATTATTTACACCCCCCAGCCTGTGGTACCGATCCACGAAGGACATAGCAAAGTCCTGGAGAATTTCCGCGCTACTGTGGCCATCTAGGGCAAGTGTGGTTGCCTGGAGGTATTGCTGTTGTGCTATTCCAAGATCCTTCAGATCCCCCAGCCTGTGGTATCGAGCCATGAAACAATTACCAAGGTTCTGCAAAAGTCTTGCCAGATCAGGGTGCCCTTCAGGGGTAAGGTCTACTGCATCTCGGGAGGTTTGCAATGCCGCCTCGAGATCCTTGAGATGCCCCGCCCTGCGGAATCGATCCAGGAAGCAAATACCAAGGTTCTGCAGACACCTTGCTCTATCAGGATGCCTGTGAGGAATGAGGTACAATGTATCTTGGAAATTTTGCAATGCAGCTTCAAGATCCTTGAGGTCTCCCAGCCTCAGGTAACGATCTCTGAAACACAGCCCAATGTCCCCCCTAAGTCGTGCTAAAATGGGGTTCCCTTTTGATGAGAGTCTGACTGCTTCTTGAATGTTCTGAAATGCAGCCTGAAGATCCTTGAGATCTCCCAGATGCAGGTATCGATCTCTGTAACAGACCAATGTTCCCTATAAGCCCTGGTATATTGGGGCTCCCTTCCGGGGAGAGTTCCACCGCTTCTTGGCTCAGTCCTTTTACAACATGGTTCTCTTCTGGTGAAAGTTCAACAGCTTCTTGGAATTTCTGAAATGCGGCCTCAAGATCCTTGAGATGGCCGTGCCGCAGGTATCGATATCTGAAACAAAGACCTATGTTCCCTATAAGCCCTGCAAGATTGAGGTCCCCTTCTGGGGATAGTTCCACTGCCTTTTGGTATTTCTGCAATGCGGCGTCAAGATCGTTGAGGTCTCCAAGCCGCAGGTATCTATGTCTCAAACAAAGACCAATATTTTCTATAAGCCCCGCAACGGCGGAGTTCCCTTCTGGAGAGACTTTCACTGTGTCCTGGTATTTTTGCAATGCAGCCTCAAGATCCTTCAGATCTCCTGCTTGGTGATACCGTTCCAGTAAAAGTTCTCCGAACCTCCTGTGGTAGCCGGCCAGATCTTTGGGGTCTAACTTGTCAATCGTCTCCAGACCTCCCAAAGCCTAGCATGGTTTAGGTGACATACATAATCGACGGGATCGACTCACAAGACCATTGCTTGTATTACCGTGATTTGAAGGGACTTCTGTACTCCCCACAGAATGAGAATCCTCATCAGAGGAGCCCTGCCCCAAACAGTTAATTTGGACCCAGAATAAAGAACAGAAGGAAATCTCACAATGCGCATGGACATCTGCAGGCAGTTGATAGAAGGGAAGAATGACTGAGCTGATTCTCCCCTTATATATAGTGCTAGGTGTGTAAGCGCCGAACATATTCCTGTAACATTTTAATTTACCATGTCAGACCGTAATTTATCATTTGATAAGCTGATGGTAGCACTAATAATACGCAGTTAGGCGCCCGTCTTGCATCGTGCCACCCCATGAATGTCCTTCTTCAAACAGACAGCCGAACGGGTAGAGAGCCCCAGTTGGGGTGCATTTTGGTTAAAATGCTGTGGCCTGCTTGGGAGGTTTGCCAGGGGTTGACCAGGGGCCCCGGGCCACCACCAAGAAAGTCTGGATCAGTCTGTCTTTCACAGTAGCTCGGAGCGAACAAGGATATATAAAGCAGTGATATACACGAGTACAGGTACAGTCGGGGTAGTGCAAGCTACTAGAATAATAAGAAAGTTAAGGTGAATATAAGACTGAATCAAAGCTGAAAGGGGTTGCAGAAGGGCTGTAGAGGAGCTGTAAAGGAGCTGTAGCGAAAGCTGTAATCGACCGTGCGAACAGCTGTATAATTCCAGAATGGGTTGGGACAGGGGATGGCCATATTCCAATATTAATACTGTTGAGGGGCACGGTAACGGTATTTGTGGGCAAATTCTCTTACTGCTGGTTGCATATCCTATACATGAAAAACCTACCACATGGCAACCCCGCCATTCCAAGGGTGGTGTGCAAGCAGAGGATGTGATCACCGAGGTTTTTCAATGCATCAAGACACACGCCTGCCATTGCTTCCCGTGGAATCATAGAGTTCAAGCTAAACTCCCTCCCTCTTGTGGTTGACGGTGAGTCGCAATTTTCCTTATTTTGGACGGACAAATTAAATGTAATAGAGAGAGATCTTTAGCGCGAAGGCATTGGTTTTTTGAGTAGTGTTGCTCACCCATGAAATATTGTTAAGAACCCAGAGAAATATAGGCCGATGTACTCGCTATGGCCAAAAGTAACCGGAAATTTGATTTTGAGAGTTTCTGTCTTAAACTTTTTGCATTTCTGTGGTCAATTTATCAATCTATGATTGATTTGGCGTAGATTGACGCATTTGGACCTGAGGTGAAACCTATCATATCTAATATATTATGAAACTTCTAAATTAATAGAAAATTGATGATGTTTCCCTCCTTCTGATTGTTTTGATGATATTTCTGGGTACATCAAGAGCTGATAATTAACTGTGGACCTATAAAAATATGCACCCAAAATTTAGGGGGTTTACGTGCTTTCTAAATGGCTCCATGAGTAAATAAAACGAGGTAAACAATTGCCACCTTGATCAAAAATTGATTTGGATTTCCATTTTCACAACAACAACGGTGCAGTAGCTGATATTTTTTGGTTGCACATGTTAAGGCATGTTCCCCTTCAAATTACAGAGAAAGAATCTGCCAAAGGATTGCCATATTCTGCTGAAAAGCACCTACAGTATTCCAGTTACTTTTGGTCATACAATTTCAAAATTTGATAATATATCAGGTCTGAAAGATTGCACTTCAGGTCCAAGTGTACTAATACATGCAAAATTAACCATAGAATGAAAATTTGACCACAAGAATGCAAAAAGTTTCAAACAGAAGCCCTCAAAATCAAATTTCCGGTTACTTTTGGCCATAGCGAGTAAACCGGGTCCGAGCCCACAGTTAATTCTAGCCAATGAATGAGGGAACACCCGAGGCCATGTGCGGCGGAGGGGCGGGGCGGGAGTGTAACGGAGAGCAGCCGGCTCGAGAGTCGGCGGCTAATTCCGGCACACGAAAGATATCGGGTTGTTGGGCGGTCAGTCCAACAAGGTGAGTGGCGTAGTGATTCAATTGACCCGGGTACTAACTACGGACATCACAGGCTTATATAGTATGGTAAATAGGGGTGACAGGTGAAAGAAAGGGGAAACAACAAATGAATGTGGTATCTTGGCGACGGTAGTCGCGTCAAGTCAGGATCAAGGAAAAGTTCAAGGGAAATAAAGAGAGTGTGGGGAAATGAGGATTAGATAAAACTCACACGTTACATCCGCCCTCCAGATCGCCGATGCGCGGTGATCTGCACCTCGTCTTCGTTATTCTAGTCTTCGCCTAGTTTCTCGTGCGCGTCGTGAATCCAATCCGGTAAATACTGGGAGCCAGAGTTCATCTTGGATAAAATTCTTGGGAACTGTGTGGCCCAATCTTGGAGTTTGAGCTCAGAGCCCGCACCATCAGAGTTCGCAGGCTGCCTATAGAGTGTAAGGCCGCAATGAGCATCGGGAGAAGAAATTGATTCCGTGGAAGCAAAGGGATCGGACGGATCAGTCTCGATGACAGGAGGCTGTAGCGTGCGGCAGACTCAAAGAGGATGCGCGCTCCAGCGGGTGGGCGGAAGTGCAGGCAGAGGCTGGATGCGAGTTGACGGCCAAGTGCGGGGATTTGTGGACACCGTACGAGGCTGCTCTCTTCTGCGGTCAATGCAGAGCCCGTCTGTGTGTAACTCCGGGATTGTCACAGTCAAGACTTCGCGTCCAACTCTACAAGAGAGCGGATTGGGGAGTGCGAGTGGTTGTCTCGAAAAGATGATCGAATAAAAGACTAAAGAATACAGGCAATAACTACACTGCTTAAATACTGTTCTATGAACCATGTGAACTACAATATATTTATACTGTACAATAGCCCGTAGTCGTGTGTGGGGCTACACCTGTCATAAGTTAGGAAAACCTTTTGTCGAACGTCCCGTAGCAACATGTCCTATTATCCCCGGGCGTTTCATCTATACATATCCCTGACATCATTGTTCCGTTCCGGTGTCACGTGTCCTTTGGTGTTTATGTCTCAGCGCTTAGGTTCGGCGTTGTCACGTGGAGATTGGTATCAAAGCGTGACAGGGATGGAGGCTTGCGCGAAACTTCTCACCCATCCTGGGCGCTATGTCCTTCCCCTAGTGATTGGGAACTTCAACTTGTATCCGGGGGCTCGACTCCTTTTTGCCTTTTGCCTAGCACATCTGAGGTAGTTGATGGTATACTCATTTCCCACTTTCCTTGAATAAATTGGTTTAGACCGGCCCATTGCATCATTTGCATGCGGTGATCCGACAAGGACCATCCAGGATGTTGGTGGGAGTCCTTATGCTCTTCCTGTCGTGTCTCCCCGTTATGGATTGGGATTGGAGGGGTTTGACGAAATAAGATCCGGCGGGGAAGGCACCTCGCATCATGCACATGTGAGCCGGTCACAGTTCATCGTGACCTCTCTGCATGCGAGTCATGGGATATCCCTTCTATTCTTTCTTGGCTCGCTAGCTTTGGACAGATCTCAGATGTGCAGCAAGCTTGTGTGCGCAGCAGTGGGACACTCACACAAGAAAAAAATCTGTGATATGGAGGCTGTTCATGCCTTCAGCGGGTTTCGAACCAGCATCATGATCTCTTTTGTAGCCGTTTGCATCATCTGGATATTGGGTCAGAGCGTGCTGTGTTGAACTAGAAAGTCTTACTTTTAGGAGGGGCACATTTGAATGAATGCACCTGGCCTTGGAATTGGGTGAGGTAAGATTTGGAGCGCCGATTTTGATTTTTTAAATCAGTGTCGGGCACCAATTATTCAACCCTTGGTAAGTGATTGATACACTCGCGACTTTCCCCTGGCATCAAGTTGACATCCATCAGGTGTCTCTTCTCCCTTTCCTTCTGCTTCCATTAGGGTCGCTCACAGTTCCCTTTTTCCTCCCCTTTTTTGTTCCCTTTTTTGCTCCCTTTTTCCCAATTCAATACAGTCGACACCAAGCAACTTAAGAATCAAGATGTTACCATGAGAGGTAGTCATGTCCCGGACCCCATAATATGTTTCGTAGGATTACGGTGCCGCGCGGTGCACGGAACTGCACGTGAAAATGTGATGCTTAGTAAGCTGACTAGATCAACTAACTAAATAACTCCACAAAATCAACACAACAACTCCACACAAACAACGTGGCAAGTTTGGGTTCCAACCAAGTATTAGGTTGCTGCAATTTGGTTCAATACAATTTATGTAGTAGACTTTGTCCTAATTCGGCAATACAGTGATAAGCCGTGTACAAACCACAGGTGTATTTTCGCATCTTTATACTTATAAAGCATGCTCTCTCTATTCTATAAGAGGCTATCAGGAGCTCTGAACAAGTAGCTTAACAGTCACAGAGCTTAGGTTCTTTATTGGCATGATCCTATGGCGGCACCTCGACTTGGGGCCAAAGTACGACTTATCAAGAACAGGACTAACTATATTATATCAGTACCCGTGTGCGTGCAAATGAGCTGAGTGCTAGACTAGTATCAAGGAGATGGGAAGGAATACATGACATTGCATGCAGGCGACTGGGGCCTCCCAAAATGGCCGACTTTGAGATTTTTTACCATTATGTCTCTTATTGAGAACAACGCGACAAGGCACATGACGAGTCCAGACCCTTGGATAGGGCGAGACTTCTGTAAATAGACACAGCCAAAGTGAGTTGCCGATGGCCGAGTGTGCCTACGCATCAGAATAGCTGTGCCGGTTAAACATCAAATCGCGATGGCACCAGCACTTACCGAGAATAGTGTCCAACACAACAACCAGACTAGCTACGGACATGGGGAAAGTGTCTACAGGTAGCCATAGCATAGACGATCAAGACTTACACTCGGGAAGAGCACCAGACGAAGAAAACACCAGTCCGGAAGACTTGATTCGATTAACCAATACCCTCAAACCGATCATGCACCAAGGAGAGCTCTGACTCATAGAGCCGGCGCATGGTCAATGGGAGACAGGGGATTTCTCAAGATCATCCCACAACTCCATGCCGGGACGGAGACCTTTCCGAGATGTAGTAATAGATGTGTTGTAAAGTCGAGATCCCAGTAGTATAAAATCACGTAGTTTAGAGAGGTTCTGGAGCAGAATGCCCGACGGTTTTGTGTACAACTTGTGTGCACAACATCATTTGGTTTACCTTGTTCACAGGCACATCGGTGCTGTGGCTAGGATTAGTCTTTCACTGGTTGAGAATTTCGATTTTTTCACCAATTTTCTCACTCAAAAATGTCGGTTATTTTTCAGACATTTTTCACTGAAAAAGAAGATGAAAAATTTAAAAGGTTTTCAGCACTTTCTGATTTTATTTCGAATTTTTCACCCCGAATCAAGAAAGTGCTGAAAAAGTTTTAAATTTTTCACCTTCTTTTTCAGTGAAAAATGTCTGAAAAATAAATGACATTTTTCAGTGAGAAAATTGATGAAAAAATCGAAATTCTCAACCAGTGTTTGACTCTTCTAGAGCAGATTGCCTTGGGGTTTCACGCACAACGGTGCAGTGACATCACTCGGTTTACCTTGTTCACATACGCAACAGCGGTGTGGCTCGGAGTTGTCGTTTAGCTCTAAGACCCAAGTGACCGTTATCTCGAACCAAGTACTGTACCTTTGGCAAAAATTGGATTGTATTTGTGATTGACTGTGTGACTGAATTGTGAATCGTGTGGACTCTGTTCAGCACTGCGGGTTGTATTGTGTGTGTGTTGTGTGTGTGTTTTGTGTTCTGTGACTTGTGTTCTGTGTTTTGTCATATACTGCGGTCCTGCAGGAGTGTATCATGTCCCAACCTGGAGAAATCCAACAAACCCGTCTTAATTGACATAAACTCGCCGGCTACTGGCCATTATTGCCTTAAAAACCCACGAACCCACTGCTTGTACGAAGTCTCGAACATAGCACATATTGCTCGACTTTGGTTTCATAACCCTTGTCTATCCCACTCCCCTGTTCTCTGAACAGTAAACGATCTATTGACCTAATAATTGGTCTTTACCCCCAAACACCTGTGATTATCTCATAAGGAGGAAGAGCTGTTTGATTGATTGTTTAGTTGTTTATTTTGGTTTAGACCTTTATCTCGGCTTCATAGTTATCGTTCCACTGCACCCCGAGTAGCATCGTTTCAACGGGCTTTGTCCTGACCGTTCTAGGTGCTTTGACACGATCTAGAGGCATCGGAAAGGTTGGTTTCACAACAAGGGTTGGAGGATTTAACTCCGGAGAGGTTTGTTTGTGTCCTTAGGACCACTGACACTGAGATTCCGATATTTACTTTGTTTTAGCTAAAGGTGACTGTGAAGTCCCTAGAGCCCGCTGATGCTGTCAATGTATGCTATAATAATCTGCTGTTTGCTGCAATACCCCTTTATCCAACTCCCTTATCTCCGATGGATGCAACAAGTGGTTTATTCCCAACTCAACACTTTCTAGTAAACAAAGAGATACACAAGCAGAAAGACAACCATATATTTCTCTGAGGTACTCTGAGCATATTCAAGGCATCCCCACTGGCATAGTCGCCTCCTAGACAGTCCTAGCGGTGAGAAAGAGGTGAATAGACTCTCCAACAAGCCAAATATCCGATAAATCCCAATATAATCAATTCAACTCTTTCCCGAGTTCTACTACACTGACAAGGAAGCTGCTTGGTCCCAAGGCAATCATTATAAACTGATTATTAGTGGGGCAGGATCCAGCACTCTACAACGAAGATATCTGCTCCATTTATACAAACTGACAAGTCTAAATTAGGAAATTACAGAAAGAACAACAACACGGACAAATCAGACAATAGAACCAGAATAGTGGAGTGCTCCACAGGTATTAGCTCTCAGAGTGGTCTGCAAAAGGTTAGTTTCAAATAGATTGGTATATTTCCTCACAATTATGTGCCTTACTCATGCTGCTAAAGCAGAGTAATAATATCCCTGTGCCCTAGCCCTAGTCTAGACCTGGTCCAACACTGCCTCATCTCTGTTCCTGGGCCAACATGCAGCACCCTCTGCCCGTTCCCATGCTTCTATTTCACACATCATTTCACATAGCGATCGAGCTCGATCGAAGAAGCCCTCTGCCCGCTATCAAGTGTGGGATCCCACAGGATCCCACCAATTACCCGTCCCGGTGAGTCATCGGCCTTTGCCGGTTTCATCCGTGATTTGCCTGCCACTGGCTCTATTGACCTCAAGTGACCATTGATAGCAGTAAATCCTTATGCAAGAACCTGCCACTTCTTTGTACTCGTGCCCACATGTGACAAAGTATGTCACAATTGAACTATATGTGCTCGCAACTGCTGCAACACTGTTGTTGACTCAATTTAACCTGAAAACAATGCTCCCTGGCCTCGCTCATAGTCTAAATGGATGGTATGTGCTACCCTTGTTCGGAATACATGCAGATAAACCCCAATTCGGTCATAGAATGGCTGAGTAGATCTTTAGCTAAAGCTTCTGTGCTCTCTTGGAATTCAACCCACAGTGGTATCATCATCAAAGCAGAGCTCTTCTACTTCTGCACATGTGTAGCTTCCTAGCTAGCTGCTCGGGCATCACACTAGCTCTCATATGGTAACAGCCAATAACATGGTACAAGAACACACAATTAGAGTGTTTTCATGTCTGGTCATTTAGCCAGCTTATCTTCACTCACGGCGGCTTAGAACACTATTACAAGCAGACCAAGAATCCGCAATGCATTCAGCTCTATCACGACACATTGGACGATGTTCCTGCTCTCGAGGATGCCCCGACCGTGGCCCGAGGAACATTCTGCCAGTATTATTCCAGTCACAAATATCCACCACTGTGTCCATCTATTCCCCCAATTCGGGCCAGTAGCCCCTCGTGAGTGGACTAGCCAGAATGTCTTAGAACATTGTAAGAAGCTCTATGTGAGCCCGTGGTTGGATTGGCATGCATATATTACCATACATTCATTTTAATGATCCTATGTATGCTTCCTTTTCACGTTGTGCTCTTAAACTCAGATTCGACCGAGCTGCCAGGTGGGTGTGGCCATGTGAGCATTTGCTACAACCACGTTGAAAATAAATCCCGACTCCCAGGTGATTGTTCACCGCGACCGAATGGGTCCCCAAGGTCTGTGAGGGTCTCAATCATTTTCATTCTGATTATTAGATATTAGCATAGATTACCCGATAATAGTGTAGAATATCATCAATTGGTGAACTTTGGGCATGCATCAAGAATTGGAACTATTTAGGAACCAATTGTTGGATCTGGGTTTTCCTGATGCTACCCTCGAAATTTGACAGCCCGGTGAATTCATCCTTGTCTGGGAACCTTTATTTTCCTTGTCCCCCTGCCCCTTTGTCTTTTTGACACCGCTGATGGTTTTAGGTGTCCTCTTCTGTTCACATATCTCCTGGGTGCGCAGTGGAATGCCGCAGAGCATCTTCAAGATTCTCAAGCTCGTCACGAGCTTCCGAACGATCCTGTGCTTGATGGAAATTCAATGTCCGCCGAGAATCATTTTTTCGGTCGTGGTGGGGCTTGGTATAGGTGGCTCACAAGAACACAGGTGTCCTTCATTGCCCGAAGTTTTGCTTCCATCTGCAGATCAAGCTGATATGCATTGCAAAATTATTCTGCTTTCCTCTGTCCTCACACTGACCTCTGAATCGCCTCCAGAAGTGATAGATTCGTCCCAGTGTGTTGATTAGTGTAAGGGTGAGCACTCTCGTTGAGATTCATATCCCCGGGAGTCAGATACTAGTCTTCCTTCAACATATTAGATAGAAAATCATTACATAATTGAGGGGAAGAACCAAGGGATGGGATCCTTGTCTGCAATCCAGTCTAGAAAGTGTTGTTCATCAGCATAAAATGTTGGCTTGGGGCCTATTTCCGTCTACGAGGATCGCTTGTAGACCCTCGCTGTCAATGAATTTGAACTTGACTTCAGTTTTGGTGACGTTCACTTCCACTGGACGCTCACTTCTATTTCCATGAGTGTGTACTTCTACTTCCACTGGCCCACTTCCACCTCCACTATGTCTGTACTTCCTCCACGAGGCTCACAGTGGGGGTTTGGACATGGAACATGAAGCCAGCTCGCACGCGAAGGATGACTTTGCAGCCTCTGGTACTCCGCCTCTTCTTCCGCCTGGCCTTCACGCTCACAGATGCAGGTGGCACTGAGCGTGCGGCGCAAGTTACTGTCCATGGAGCTGGAGTACGGTAGACACTGCCGAACAGCACATGCCAGGGGAGTTTTAAACGGCACACAGATTGCCGATATCTGCTGAAGGTGCTCTGGCGCAAGAAACTCTCCTACATGCTTTCTTCCTTGCATTTTGCAGGCGGTGGTTTCTAGGTTGGCCCTATTTCAAGTTGCTCTCCTACTTATCCTCCTACTTGTTCTCTACTTGCAGTTTTGGCAGTAAATGACGAGTAGGAGCGAAGTTGGGAGAAAAGTAGGAAGCCGAATAGGACCAATTTGAACAATACTATTGTATTGTGCTTATTAGAGAGTTTGCACTACAGCCATCCAAGCCATAAGTTGGAATTTTTGCAGTGTGCAAATTGATGGCTCATAGCTTGGATGGCTCTGATAACTGAGATTAATTTATACATGTTTATGTCGCTTGGGGGCGCACAAGGACAATACATAATTGGGGGGCTCATTCAGGGTTTTCCTCTGTCACAACACCAAATTTAGGCATCAGTTTTAGTATTCCGGAGAATTTAAATGGGCAGAGCATGTTGCTATGGCCTTTGATGAAGCAGACATTGTTATTGACTGGCATAGATGTCTCCCTGACTCAGAGGATGCATTTATTTAATTGGTGGACTCAGCCATCAGCCAGCTGTTTGTGCACTGCAAAAATGCCATCTGTTGGCTCAGATGGCTGCAGCGCGAACAGGCTATTTTGTAAGTCCTGTGCATTTATTGCCATGAATAACTCTCTAAATATTCACAGAGGAGAATGGACTTAAAAGGTGGTCGTAAGATTTCTGTAGACCATTGTACTACCTATTGTTCAGAAATATATATCTGCCGACTCAATGCTCTTTCCCTCTCTTTATTCTACGATTTGAGCCGGAAATATTGGCCGAAGCACGGAACCAATTGAGGCAACATGAGGTAAGTTGGACTGAAATTAGTGGCAAGTTATTTTCCAATATCACTCGGGATAATGCACCTAATGGCAGATATTTGGTCCAATTCGGCCGAACTTCGGGGCAATACTGCAGTATTGCCAAAGGAGGTCTTTCCTGATGTGTAGTATCCAATACTGACTGTATCGAAGTAAAGGATGTCTCTTCAGAAGTGGTTGATTTGAGGCCTCTACTGACTTTTGGAAGGATGCACCGGTCACATCCCACTCGAATTCTATGTTGGTGTAACTACCAGGGGGCAGATTCAGAAATTTCTCGAAAGCAAAATATGCTAAACAACGGGAAACAATTTCTGTGCGTGCATTCAAAAATTGATGTGTCTGGAATGTGTCCAAATAGTCCTGGGCGGTGTAGTGGATAAGGCGAACAGTAGAAGCTGTTTCATCAACCACAACCAAGCCAGCACAGACAGACAAAACAATATCCATATCCAGGAGGTTATCAGGATCTAGGGCTGTATCTTCTGGTCCAGTTGCTAAAGCCTCTTGAAGCTCCCCAACTAATAATGGCCGCTTTGCATAGGCAACCCAGATGAGTGTCAGCTGAGCCAATTGTCTATCTTCTTCGCTCTGATGATCAATGCGCTGCATTGCTTCATCGTAGGTGTTCTTCAAGTCCTTTGGTAAATTTTTTAATTCCTCGCGAACAGTCTTGATGGTATGCTTTGTGGAGAGAGAGTCCATGTGCAGCTTTGCAAGCAAAAACCTGGACAATTTGATATTCATACACTTTCAAATGAGATAGAAAAAATGCTTACATTCCCTGGGCATTGCTCAGAATTGTTGATTCTATTTCTTTATACAACTCTGGGTGTGTTTGGACATGTCTGGATAGTCGGTGGGATTTTGAGATGTATTGGGTCACATATTGAGAGAGATCATCCTCAGTGGCCTGGATCTCTAGATGCTGCACCCTTTCCAAGAAAGGCTCCAGAGTAACATGAGGACGCGAGGTTATCATCAGATTGACCGTTGGGCCCAACATAGCCAAGTGTGTGAGGAGAACATTCCGTTGCTTCTCTGGATATTCATCCAGAGCATCAATAACGAAGTAGACCTTCCTGTATTCACCAATAGAAGAGGTCAGCACTGCGTGTACAATATCCAAGGGTGGTCTGGTATTCTTTTCGTGATGATCCTTGTAAAGTGCATGCACTGCAGCTGGGATGGATTTGCCAAATACAAGCTGCCTCCAAAGACCGGTGAGGACATTTTGCGGAGTCTGAAGCTCTGTTTCCTTGTGATTTAGGTATACAGATGCAACGCCGATGTTCTGATCCTGAGATTTATTGCCAAGATAATTCACGACCAGTGATCTGTGCATGAGTTGAGGATAGGCAGACCGGACAATGGTACAATTTCCTTACGCAAGCACAGTCTTTCCAGCACCAGCTATTTTTTCAGTCAGCTTTGGCTCTATAGGACCCGGAAATCACATACGCATGCCACGGCACCACAGGATTATTCCCGAAGAAAATTCCCAAACTTTGAATTGAGGATCTGACAGTAGCCAATCACCAGTTCCCGGCTGCCACATGCTGAAAATGTCTGCCTGTCGCTGAAAGAAATTTATTGGAGACATCCATTCAATTATCCTGTCACGGATTGCCGCTACATTAATTTTAGTCCACCATGTTACAACCCTCACTGAACGTACTCGCCGTCAGAGTTCTGCTGCTGCATCTGAGCAACATGCTCTACAGATACCAGGATATCTGAGATTTGTTAGCTTGTGTTGAACAGCCTCAACATGATTTTACTCACCAGTATGGCCTGCCTTTTGCTCTGCTCCAACAGTCTTCACAGTAGTCAAAACGTCTAGACCCCCCATAGTCCTCAGTTTATTGTATCAATTGTACCAATATTTTTTTGTTCACTCACCATCAGTTTTGAGGAAATAGAACATAAGAACACTGATTACACACACAAGCACCATTGTGCCAGACCCAGCTGTTTGAGTGTATTCAATTTAGGATATCCTGAAAATCATTAACATACCATGGCTCCACCCGATTTTCACCAACCGAGATTTCCAATCTTGATCAGGGGTAATTAAACTCTAATTAATTCATTGTCAAACATGAAAACTCACTGGTATCATGTTGACTATCTTCTGCTTCACGGAAACGTCAGCCAGTCATAATTGATTATGCCACACTCTACCCACTCTCAAGGTTGACCTGTGGATGTTGGCCAAATGCTTGTACAGCAATTAGGATGTCTAAATATACCTCCCGGTCTTAGGCTAACGTGTTCAAGATTTTCTCTCTCACTCACCCTCATGACTCTTGCTCTGTTTCTGGCTGACATCCCTGGTGTCATGTAAGTGCTCTGTGTTCCATATTGCAATAAGAGACACACCAGATATCCATAGTCAACCAGATGTTGAGCAAGGATTTGAAGCGCTCGATCTTGTCAAGATCCTGCTTTGCCTCTTGTTTATTCCACAGCGTCCACGCCAGTGGTTTTGAAACTCTTGTGAACAGCCCATTTCCTGCCTTCAATTTTTTAGTGCAGTGTTTCATTGTATCCTCGAGTTTGCGCAAAGGAGGCTCCATTTTTTGGATCCCTGCGAGTGAACGGTTCCCTCTGATGCGGTCCTGTAATGCAACTACAAGTGGCCGGAGAGCCTGGAGTTCTGCGAAGAGCCGCCGTTGTTCTTTAGGTGCATTGTGCAGATCTTTGATCAGCGTTCCTGCCTCTGCAACAACATCAATGAGCTGGAGGATGCTGGTAAGGACACCAATGAGTTCTGCCATGGGGGGAGAGTGAAGGATGGGTGGGTAGCTGCGCATGCACCAGGTACCCCAAATCCGATCAATCACAGATTCGGGTACAGTACCGTTGAAACGTAGAGATTACTATGATAGGCCCATTAGTGATAATGTACCCATTTATAAACTCCGTAGGCTGGCATGACCATTGAAGGGGATTGACAGCACAAATGATTGGCATAACCCTGTCCCCGTATGAGTGGGCCGGGGCCATGTCAACCGAATAATAATTGGCATCTTTATATTTATTTTGATCAAAGTTCGGGGGTATCCTGAGAGTTATGTAGAGAACCCGTACGTTATGAGTCCGTCCCCACAATCCCCATTCGTGTTTCGTTTTTCAGACCTCCCTTTTCAATATAATTCGGGAGTGTACCGACACGCAGTGGGGTCGATCATGAATTCCTGGCCACACGCTACACGGGATCAGTACCCTTGTTATCGCAGATTCGGCGGGTGACGCACAGGGCCGCTTGATGCGCGTACTACAAGAAAGCGCGCCTTGAAGAGTAGTTCCACGTGACCGCGATTCCAACTCCGCTCTTCCGAGTCTTCGGAACTCCCCGCGTGCGCCATGCCTGCGAGCACCACATAAACTGCCCTGTCCTCACATTTCATATGGTCAACCCAAAGCAGATGTAGCCAAGTCAGATGTAGCGCGGCAAAGCGAAGGAAGCGACTTGATCTCCAGGCGCCCTACGCTCCACATCCCCGCATCCCAGCACCTTATTCGTCTACGCAGGTCTTCCCCGAACGCTTCGTTACCTCAGCCTTACATGTTAACCATGAGTACTACAGTCCCGACCCCGCGCCGGCCAAGAACTCTAGGCGACGCTTCTCCCGCTCATATGGCATCGCTGAGAGATGGATGCACTGCAGAGATCTCACATATCCTGCAGAGGAGTCAGTAGACGTCTCCGACTCGACCTGCTATCTCTAACTCACCTCCTTGCTCAGTCGTCGCGTATCGGACGGCATCCCGCGTTTGAGATCGTCTCTCGACAATCCGGCACACCCGTTTTTGACTAGGAGGACTTACTACGCCTAGCTGAAGCATAGTGCGTCCCTCGCTCTCCCTCTACTTCATGAAAAGCTGACACCGTTCTCTCATCGCCAGATCACACGCCCCCGCATGGGAGACGCCCGCGCAGCCCGTTCGCTTCATAGTACCTGGTAGATCCCTCGACAACGCGTACCATGTGCGCCACCACAATCCATCCGATTTCGCAGCTCCACGCCCCCAAATATCGCACCAGCGTCCCTCGACCCAAGCGCAGATGTGCCGCGCACTCATACAGAGGAAACGGGCATCCCCACAGCGATGCAGATACGATTTGCAAATCACCCTCATCCGGCGAATCTGGTTCTGTCCTTGCATCCAAACCGCATCCGCGCTGGATATCCCTCATTCCCTCCAGCGCCAGGCCCTCACAATATATATCCAGAACACTCAATCCCACTACTCCGCGCTGGAGATGCACACGCCGCCGCTTCGGGCCCTCCCATCATCCCCATCCCGTGCATCGACGAAGCACATCGGCACCCCACACCCCGCGCTTGCTCGTACCTCCAACCGCGCCGCCGGTATCCACCTCCCCAATCGACCGCGTCCTCATCTGCGTCTGCGCGTCCTTCGACGTCGACCCATCTCGTTCTCGTCCTCAAGCATCGCATCCACCCCCGCGACCTGCACCCCACCGCTCCCGCCAATTTGACCCGTGCCCTTCTTGCGTGGGGGCCGCGAGGAGCGCGCGCGGTATTTTCGATGCGGGCTCGCGCGATCTTTGTGATTGCGCGGTGCGAATACGCCTGCAAGATGGCTTTAGGACGCGCGCGCACGGGACATCCTCTGTCAGCGCCAGTCCCGTATACCGGGACCCGCCGTCGGGAGGGAGGGGATGATCACGATGGCGGTGGAGGGTGGCGAGTCGGTTTCGCGGGCGGCCGTCGGGAGGCGCCGCCTCAGATCGGGCGCGAGCCGCGCACTGCCCGGGAAGGAACGCGCGCGCCGGGAGAGAGGATGGCGGTGGGGCAGAGGAAGAGGAAGGGGAAGCGCGCTGCGTCGTCGTGGAAGGGTGTGGGAGCGGGGGAGGGAGGGAGAGGGAGGAAGGGATGGGAATGGTAGAAAGGGACGGGACGGGATGGCGAAGAGGAGCTGCGACTGCGTCGTCGTGCAAGGGCTTTCGGTGGGAGGGAGGAGGGGCGGGCAGGAAGGACGTGAATGATGGCACGGAGGGTGAAGGAGAGGGCCCGAGGCGGATGCGGACATGCTCCCCCGACGCACGAAGCCGGCAAGCCAGTTTCGACGGGGCATGAAGACGCAGATGTCGCGGCATGAAGACGAAGGCGCAGACGCCGCGGACGAAGGACGAAGGACTAAGACGACCCGGGCTCAGATTGGCCGCAAGACCACGACCACGCACGGACGTGCACCATGACGACGTCACGACCACGACCACCACCACCACCAAGATCACGCCCGGGCCGCGGCGGGCGCGCTCGCCCCTGACGTGAGGGCGTCCATAGTTTGAGCTCGGCCGCACGCCGCTGGACCGGGGGCAGGGGGATGCGCGAGCGCGAGGTGCGCTTTCTGCGTCCGAGTCTACTCGAGCGCTGACACGTTTCCAGATTGGTGGGGTGCGTCGTCGGTGTACAGATGTGTAAGAGAATGGGTCGGAGGTGGATGGGAGGCAGGCGGAGGGAACGGAGCTGCTCGGCAGCGCGAACCCTCGGAGGACGCCCGACGGCATGGCGTTCGCGGGGTATGCGGGCGGGGCACGAAGACGAAGGACGGAAACGACCCGGGCTCAGGTTGGCTGCAAGACCACGACCTCCTGCGGACGCCACCTCGACCCTGGCCAAGACCAAGACCCCGCGGAGGCCCCGCTACTCGCCTGACGGGGGCGGGTGCGCCCGTGCTCGCGCTTTGAGCTCGGCCGCACGCCGCTGGGCCGGGGGCAGGGCGATGCGCGAGAGCGAGGTGCGCGTTCTGCGTCCGAGTTTATTCGAGCGCTGACATGTTTCCAGATCGGGGGGTTGTCGGTGTACAGGGTGTGGGAGCGCATGGATGGGAGGGATGGATGTATAGGAAGGATGATAAAGATGGAGGGAGCAGGGGCGGGCGGGCGCGGAGGAGAGGGAGCTGCGTGCACGGAGGACGAGCGCGGGGATGGCATTCACGGTGCGGGGCGGAATGGCGTCGCGTCCAGCTGGACAGGGTGCGTGCCCCGCTCGTCCGAGCTCCCTCGACGCTGGCGCCGAGGCTTTTCCAGCCGGGGATGGGATTGCGGGCCCGTGGATGTGAGGCATCCGGAATGCGGAGAGGTACACTCCCCGCTCCTCAGACTTCCCTCGAACGCTGACACGGTTTTAGTATTGATGAAGCGCCCGTGGCGGCTCTCATTGGCTGGGGAGTGGGGAGATTCGGCCCCCGCCTGTCCTTTGTCGCTCCTGGCTGATGCCCTTGCAGCCGGAGGGTCGGGGGTTCCGCCGCCCGGCTCGTTGACCATCCGCGTTCCCGTTCTCATCGAGCGGCCGCGCCCTCGTTCTCGAGCGTGCGCAGTCGCTTCTTTGGGATTCGGCCGTGCGTCGGACTGCGGATGCGTGACCATAAGCGGTCGATACTCCCCTCTGCGAGCATTCACATTCGAGGCGGGGGGCGTGCTCCGTCTTGTCTCCGCGTCCAAACAGACGTTCGCGGCGCGGGGGATGTGAGGGGAGGATGGCAGCGTGGAAGAGGATGCGGAGGCGGGCTTTGAGAGATGGGAGGTGGTGGCTGATGGGATGTGGATGCAAACGCGTCGCTCAGTGCTAGGGCGTACCCCACCCGAATCTCGAAGGGGTGTTTCGTCTGCGCTGGCGGCGCGCCCTGGACGGCTTCGGCAGCGGTACCTGAAGAGTGCCTGATTCCTTGCGCCCGCCTCGTTACGCCATGTCAGAGACTGACCGCGCGCGTCGCCCCGTCATGCCAATACCGGAGGGTCGTCGTTCCCAAGCCCTGTCGAACTACGTATGGAACTATCATGTCACCGGCAAATGATAGACTGCTACGACTCTCTCACGGTAGTCGACTAAGAAGAACGGAGTGGGAAGTCCTCTTACTTTCCTAGTAAATTTCTCCGCTGTCGTGTTCTGCCACAAATCATGTCGAACGTTGCGTTAGGACATATCTTGGGAGCATGATAGGGACCGGGCTTTTCCTGAAATTAGATTACTTTTTATAGCATTGGTGAGTTTCATTTCTCCAAATAACGCTGGGAATGCGCTCACCGAAAATGATCTGAGACCAGCACTGTCCGAACTGGATAGTTGGGCAGTAAACTTAGATGGGGCTCAGATGTGCTTTGTGTGCCCAAGACCACTGAATCAGGAAATTACAATGTGCACAGTTTGTCGCCTAAGGCGGTTCTTCCGTTTTGTTTTCTTCAATAGAGCACCTTGAATTCTGAGCTTAAGCAGGCTCCTGAGTACAGTGCGTTCCGCGGAGCTGCTCAGACGGCTTCAGATACATCGCTACGGCTTCGGACTTGGAACATCACTGTTGACGCTGCTGTGTCTGTCGGCTTGCAAGAATGGCACATGCGTCACGCGGTCGGCTTGCGGCACGGAACAAGTTTAAACTCGGCCAGCGATGTGTCAAGGCTGCTGCACTCATAACTCTCACAGATGACTTGTCGAGTGACTGGAATCTATATTACAAAAGGGAAAGCGTGTGAACCAAAATGTCAAGAGACATTTCTGATTGGTTGATGGTCACATGCACACCGCTCCTTCCACAAGTTTCTGGCGCCTTTCCACTGTATCCCTGAGCACTCTCTGTAACCTACTCTACTCTTGCAATTCCAACAAGTCTTCTGGTACCCAGACCTGGGGCTATGCTTACCCCTCCAAATATTACAAAAGAGCACGCGTCCTCTTTGATGCCATCAAACATAACACATTTTGATTGGCTGCTGGCTGCAAACCTTCCCACACCGATCTCTCTCGCGTCTTCACACCTCTTTCGACCTCTTTGACGTGTTTTTGTCTTTTTTAACGCGTACATGAGCTCCAGCTAGCTTTAAAATGTCTAATCTCTCAGTTTAAGCGGACTTTCTGGCTCTCTGACTCGATATGTCAAGAGTTACCTGTGGCTTGAATGCTCTTCAAGAAAAACACTATCAACAGGAGCTCAGAGTGAGTATGTGGGCTCAATTTCTTTAGCTGGGGATAAAAATAATTGTACCCAAAGACGCACAGACGGAACAGCACGAGCATGTCGCCACGAAGTGGTTGCGGCCTCGAACTCGGAGGTGCGCACCTCATTTCTCTTCCTCTTCCTTCCCTGATCACTCTTTTTACCCTCAATAATTTCCTGTCGAGATAGAACCCGAGTCTCAAGTCCCCATCATCATCGCGATGGACTGAGGGAGGAGGTCGTGCCGGGGCAACCCCGGGCCTGCAGTCCGTGTGCACGCCACGTAACTCGCCACATGTGAGCGCTTACGCTTACGCCCGCTGACATTGAGCTCTGTCTGCGCTGAATTTCACGGACAGACACACACAGAGATGATTTGGTTACTGGAGTACCTCAAGGAACTCCTCAGGTGAGCATGCCACTGCTGAATGGACCATTGCATTGAGGTCGAGTTGAATGATCTTAGCATACTGAACATGGGGCCACGAGGAGCCAATCGAAGATTGGCGACGAGAGGCCGCGGCAGCTTACAGTTGAGAAATTGTGATGTATCTTTGTAGATTTCAGAAACTTGAGATTTAAACTGGTCCGCTGCACACTGCAAACTGGAGAACTTATAAATTTATCTCAAAGACTTCTTCCCGTAGCATAGCACGGGTCACTGCTAGTGCTTCACAATAAGCTATCGGCAAGGGGGTTTCGGCATTAAAATTTCGGATATAGGGGGGGGGGGGGGGTCCCGAGGGCGGCTGAAAAAAACTTCTATCATGTAGTATGAGGGAGGTTCAAAATGCCTCCCAGAGCATCATAAGCTGTCATGGGAGGGTAGGAGAGTGAAATCTGGGACCTAGACGACGTACATGGTGTTGCGCTACTTCGTTGTCCCGATTTGGACTACTGATCACCCTCACGTGCACAGATCAGTTCTCAGAAACACTTGCGTGCCGGCTCTAAGGGTGAAGAAATATATTCATTGGTGTCCAGAATACATGTGAGAAATTAGCACTACTGTACACACTATCAGTGTAATTTTTGGGACAGTGCAGACATGCCTTCACGGCTGGAAATTTCCGAAACACTGCCAGTTCATGCCCTCAGTTCTTGCTTAGTTCAGCATTGAACTGCTCAAAGAGAGCTCACCCATTGGGAATTGAGTATGAAATAGGAATCATTGAACTAGGAGACCTCAGAGTACAGTAGAGTGCCAGACAGGTGAGTAGTAGCATAGTTGGTTGGGTTAGGAAGCTGTCAATACAGTGGTGGTGGCCCGCACATGACCCGGAGAGACGGCCCGCCGCTAGGGGTGGGAACCTCCTTCCTTATATAGGGGGGGAGGGGGGGGGGGGGTCTGGCCGAGGAAAACTTTTCGACCCTATATCCGTTTTTCGAATCCCGAGTCCCCCTTGGCTATCGGCTGTCCTTGAGCGCTGTTGTGCACCTATCATGTCACCGGTAAACTATACGCTAATTAGCCTCCCCCTCACGGTAGTCGGCCGAGAAGCATGGAGTGGGAACTTCCTCACTACTTTCAGTGAGTCTCGTCGCTGTCGTCAAGGGGGTTTCGGGATTAAAATTTCGGATATAGGGGGGGGGGGGGGGGGGGGGTCCCGAGGAGGGCTGAAAAAAACTTTTATCATGTAGTATGAGGGAGTTCCAAAACTGCAATATATACCTCCTGGAGCACCACAGGATGCCAGGAGGATGAATTCTGGGTCTCAGAAGTCAAATATGGTGTGGGTATCCCGATTTGGACAGCGGATCATGCTTACACACCATCAATTGGCGCGTCCCGGTTTCCTCTAAGGGTGATCAGTAGTTAAAAACATGCTCACAATATATATGGGAGTATATGGGAGAACAGATTCATATACAATTTAACATCTGCGTGAGTGGGTCAGAGATGTGGTCAAAGCGGCACTCTGGAGGCCCTCAGTCAATTTTGAAATTGAATGGTTGGAGCTGCAAAAATATAATTTACTCATATAGGGGGTGGTATGAATGTAATGTATACCTCAAAGGTCTCCTTAGTCACAGTTGAGTCAACAGAGATGGGCCGCAGCATCTTTGGTTTGGATTTGGATGCTGTCAATGTGGTGGCTGTGAGCCCGCACATGACTCGGAAGCGCGGCCCACCGCTAGGGGTGGGAACCTCCTTCCTTATATGGGGGGGGGAGGGGGGGGGGGGGTCTGGCCGAGGGTCGAAAAAAACTTTTCGACCCTATATCCGATTTTCGAAAGCCGAAACCCCCTTGGCTGTCGTCTTCTGTTAGAACTCATGTCGAAAGATTGATAGTTCATTGCGCCATGTACTTAAACGCAGCAAGAACACGCAAATCACACACGCAATCAACCCCACGATGCTAAAGCCCAAGTTCAATACTGTTGACCAGGTCCTCGTATACACCAGGGTCGCCGCGGATAGCCTTAGAGATATCGCAGATGCAACTCAGACCCCTTTCATTGGCGCAATCGCTACGCTAGCACTGTCCATCATATCGCTCATCCAGGTGTGTCTGCGAACAAAATCACAAAGGTATGACGCTGACAAAGCTAGGGTGTGAGATACAATAAGGATCGCTGGGAACATATGACAGAGAAAATATATCGGCTTCTCTGCGCTATCGCAACTACCTGCTTGAGCTCCAACGAATTATTTTCACCGAAATTACTTGATAACATCGGCGGCTTTGCACAATACGTCCAGTTATTTAAGGACTTTATTCAATATCAAGGTTGAGCTCACATTTTCTTTCAGGACCCTCCAGAAGATACACGGATGTCTCCGATCCCAGCAAGATCTAGGAAAATTCAAGCGGTTTTTTAAGCAAGCTGAACTTGCTGCTCAGCTTCAGCAGTGCGAAGTCGAGATGAATACTGACCTTGAAATCTTCGCCGTCAGTCATTATATATTGAATCTACTCATCAATTGAAACTTGGGCTCTCAGATCGGATCAGGAGCCGGACATTCTGCAGCGATAACAGAATTCAACCTTGACTTGCAAAAGCAGCACCAAACATTGCTTGAGCTTATTTCTGCCACAAGCAACTCGGGCTCAGATGCATCCTCTTCCGTGAGAAATATTAGATTTCATTACAAACACAACTTAACCAGCCTACTTAGATTCGAGCGGGTTCTCTCGAATTCCGGAACAGGTAAGTAATTGAACCACAAGCCAGGTCATATACTCAATGTGATATTCCTCAGTTCCAGCTCATTCACCCTATTGCCTGCTTGTCCCAAAATATTCCATGGGAGGAAAACAGAGTTGGAGGCAGTCATCAGTGCCCTCATTTGCGAGCCAGCTCGCATCGCAATTTTGGGAACAGGAGGCATAGGGAAAACAGCACTTGCCATCACAGCACTCCATTCCCCGGGTGTTCAGGAGAAATATGTCCACCGGCATTTTATATCCTGTGAATCTGCAAACACATGTGCTGATTTAACTGGGATTCTGGGATCCCACCGCTCAGAACTCATTTCCAGGACCTCCTAAACTTGTACAAATCACGCCAGCACTTGAGTTCGGGAAACCTTGTGCCACGGATTACCTCACATCTTGGAAATATCCATTCTCTTATTTTGCATGGATTAAACACACCCGGACCTATCTCACCTGGGCTTGGATACAGCATTCTGTATCTGGACAACTTCACAAGAGTTGCTCTCAAAGGAAGGAGTCCCTTGATGAAACATCTCCCCACCCATGGTTCTAGGATTTAGACTGGTGGCATGGTACTAGCCAACGGATATGCTATCTATTGCCATGGCACTAGCCATGGATGGCTAGGTCCATGGCAATAGTCTTCAGGACAAGGGTAAAATAATAAAAGACAGAGTAGGGATTGAACCCTGGACCTTGCAGTACCGCACCAAATACTAATAGCAGACACTAACTAACTGAGCTAGGCAACCATAATTAAGCAACTAGTGTATGA
This sequence comes from Mycena vulgaris, assembly GCA_029204335.1. Taxonomy (NCBI): domain Eukaryota; kingdom Fungi; phylum Basidiomycota; class Agaricomycetes; order Agaricales; family Mycenaceae; genus Mycena; species Mycena vulgaris. The sequence goes on from JARGYA010000071.1 coordinate 393,436, forward strand.
AGATAGACCATTGCTCTCCAGTGCAGAAGTAGCATGTAATACCCCCATTATGGCCCCGCCTTAGGGGCCAGTTAGTGTTTGTGGTTAGTGGTTAATGGTTGGTGGTTAGTGGTTAGGTTGGTTAAGGTTTAGGGCCCAGGTATATCGTCGAAAGCTGTTGAAGGTGATTTGTAAGCTTTTGATGGTTAGGTTGGTTCCATTTGGTTAGTGTTGCCAGTTAGGGTTGGGAACATATTCAGAACACATACTAAGCATGTTAATACAATTTCGAAGACCTAGGGCAGCTTGCCTGCCCTAGGTCTGGGTATTAGCAGTTCCAGGTAGGGTAAGGCTGGCCTTACCCTAGCTGAGAACCAAAATAACTGCAGTATGGCTACTCTAGTGTAGATGGTAATGGTGAGGATGAGATAAAGAACTGTATTCAGCAGGTTCCTGGTTCAGCCCTGCTTGCGGTCAATTTGTTTTGCCATTAAATGGCAATTAAACACCATTAGACTAAATACAGGGCACCAGCCATTGCCATGGCTGGAGCCGTGACAATAGATAACGTTTCCTATGGCTAGAGCCATGTGCATTAGACTAAATCTTAGTGCTATGGCTCATCTCCCAGAAATTATTGATTCCAGTGCAAGCACCAAACTAAGGTGGGAATACATAACTGCCTGCTTTTGGCAGCTCGGCCACATTGGTTTTCCTGCTGAGTCAGAGGTTCTGATTGCTGAAGGGACCCAACATTATACTGAAACAAAGAGAACATACGTGAATCAGAAAGTTCACGGAGTTCACCGTGAACTCATTAGATAAGCCACCCCTATCCAAATTAGGTAAGTGATCACGCAAGATATTTATTTTACAGCTCATTGCGCAGGCCTTTTCTTCGTGTGCGCGAAGGGGACCGACCATTCAAGGCCCCTCCCCTCCCTCGCTGCACTCGGGGGGTCCCCCAAGCCGGGGCCTCTCAGGTCGGCACACTAAAGCCTCGTTCGCGCTTTTTACACTATCCCGGCCCCCCTTCCCCCCCACCTAACCCTAACCGCTAACCCTAACCGGCAAGGCGGGACTCCACAGCTGATACCCGGAGTTAGGGCGCGCTGCGCTTGCCCTAACTCCTCGAAAGCGGGACGCAGGCGTCGCCAACGGCAAAGCTTTATCCCTGTTTGGCCGGTGAACAACGGTGAACTCACTGCTTACCAAGCAGTTCACGGAGTCCACGGAGTTTACAGAGTTTACGGGGAGTGGGTGAACAATCTGATTCAAGGATTTACTGGAAACAAAAGATCTTCTTGGACAAGGTAGAATTGAACCACTGTGTCGGGTTTATTCAACTGACTTCTTTTTTTCCCTTACAGCACAATTTGTTCTCAGTGTCGGCCGTTATCAGGTCCAGATTGGTCAAGATGCCAAGGCCAATAAACTTATTCAATCTGGGCTTTTGTAGGCTGCAAAAAGTGGGGACTCTCTAACTCACCTCTTTGGCCTGAGAAGTGCGGCGGAGATGGAAGCAACATTGTCCAACTACGAGCAGATATTTAAATATGCGCAACAGGGTTGCACATTGGCACAGCTTGCAGGTCATCCTGAAGAGGAGGGTCAATTTTTGCGATTGGCAGCAAGTGCCCTTCTAAAGCTTGGCAACATTTCTGAAGCTCTCAGGTGTTGTTCTCAGGCCCATGCACTGCTTGTATTGTGCCAGTTGGAAAACTCTGACAAGGCGATAAGTCTCCTTGATGTCCAAGCAGATATTTACGTGGAAAAGACAGAGTATGCACATGCATACGAGTTGACCACAAAGATAGTATCCATGACTGCTCCGGATCGAGCCCCCTATTACCACGGGTTTGCCCTGATTAACTTGGCTGGGCTTGGAATTGTGATGGGGACCGACGAAAATAAGATCAACCACAATTTGACTGCAGGTTTAGACTTGGTAAAGCACCTGGGGTGGATTTTTGGTGAAATGGGCTGTGCAGAGGTGGCTGCATCGTTGGTGTTACATCGTGGAGACATCGCGACTGCATATACTGCATATAAAAAGTGCTTTGCGACCAGTCAAGGAAAATCTACGGACATCATGCTTATGTGCCTACAGCGCCTGGGTGACTTTGCATATGGCATGTGTGATCTAGAAAACACATTTACTTGGGCGGTGGTTTACTTTGTGCTTGCTCGAAAGGCCAAGGCACTCGGCCACACCTTCTAGGCCCTCCGCTGCCTTGGGGATGTGTTGCTTGCCCAGGAGGAGACTGAAACTGCATTCAATATCTTCCGTGCTGTTTTGGATGGATCAACAGAGATGGGAGTTCACCGTCGGCAAGTAGACTGTATGATCCGTCTTGGAGATCTTGCAATGCAGAATGGGGACTGGGAGCAGGCGCAGGCAATGTAGGAGAATGCACGTCCATTATTTGTCCGTTCTTCACAGGGGAAGGATGTTTTTTGGCCATTGACAAACGGCTGGGTCAAGTTTGGTACCAAGACTCTTCGCAGGATATGTTCAACCATGAACAAGACTCCCAGTCCTCATCCAGAAAATTGGAAAGTGTTCATCCACACGCCAAGTTATGTTCCCACACAAGACTCACAAAATGCACTCCCCGACACTTCCAGTCGATTCGCTCTTCCGCCCAAGCCTTGGTTCGAACCTAGTTTAAACATAAACACGCTGCGTCACCGAACTAGGTTCAATTTATATCTGAATTTTTATTTACATGGTAGTATCGTTGAATGAATAAGGTTTTTTTTTTGACCGACCGCTAGACCCCGTTACCACACCGGTGGGTGCAATTCAACCTATATTGACTTCAGATTCTGTAACTCAGCATGAGAGTTCATTCATCGACAGATCCAAATCTCCGATTTCAACTCTTCTACAACAAGCGAGATACTTGAGATACAATTGTTGTCGCATCAAGTTATCGTCTGTATGGCGTGCTGAATGGATGGAGGATTTACTCTCCCCAAGCGCACCCGCTCGGAGGAGGCATCCCTCTCACTACTCCCCGAAGGCAAGAACCATACCCGTCTCGAGCACCATCGACGGCGGGAGCTCTCCGGGCGGGTAATCGAGCCTGACGGAGTTAGAGCGCTGTGAAGGGACAGAGCGGAGAGCACGTACACGCAAGGTAGCAGCGCGATGGTGCGTTGGCCTCGTCGAGCGCAGAGGCGGTGAGGCAGAGGGGAATGCTGGCCTTCGTGCTGATGGAATCGCCGTTGATTACCGGACTGGGAAAAAGCGCGTTAGCGCCACAATGAGTAATCGTCGTTGAGGACGCACCCGAAAGTAGTCTGAGGGTACGCGTTCGACTGCCCGCAGATAAATGTGTTGAATGTGTAGAAGGACGCATCAGAGCCGGCGTTGGTGGCGAGAATCGAGTTCCCCGTGGCGTCAAACGGTCCGGTCGAGCTGAAGCCCAGCAGTGGTATAGGAGCAGAAGGGGGACCAGGGGGACCAGGGGGACAGCCCGTTCCTCGTGGGCGTGCCGCTCGCCGATGCCGCAGACATTTCATCCGCGTAGCCAGCACACGACGCCACAACCGAAGAGCAAGACTAGGAGCAAGACGAAGAAGACGATGGGCTGCCTGGGGCAGATCTTCGCGGCGGACGAAGCGCGCTAAAAGTGCCTCGAGTAAGTCCTGGAGAAGAGCGCCATGTTGAGCACGCTGCTCACCGCGCAGATGGACGGTGCCAAGGGGCGGCACCGCGAGATGGTGCTCGCGCGGCGGCGGAAGGCGCGCGAGGAGCGGGAGCGGCCGGAAAAGCGGCGGCGGCGGGGCAAGGCCGACGTGGAGGAGGATGAACAAGAGGAGGAGGAGAACTAAGAGGGGCTAACCCAGCCTCTCTCTTTCCGAATCACACTAGCTCTTTGCGAGGATCAGATAATCCGACCTAGTCGGTCCAGGGCTGCGAGAACGCGGCGGAGAGGTGGTCCGTCGAGCCGCCGCGGTAGCTGTATTGCCGTCCCTTATTAGTCGCGCACCACATAACGGGAAGGAGGAAGGGGGAAGAGGGGGAGACGCACCACGTGCGCGGCTTGTTGCACGCGGTGAAGAGGTGGTTCGTCGCGCCGCAGCGGTGGTTATACCATTCGCATCCAGGCCAGTCAGCATTTGTGCACACTCGGGAGGGGAGGCGAAAGGAAGAGGAAGGGGAGGGAGAAGAGGGAGACGCACCAAGCCTTGGGGCGTGCGGCGGCGGCGTCCGTGTTGGTGCAGTCGCGTGCGAGGTGGCCCTCGCCGCCGCACTGGTGGCACGTCCGCGGGGCGGGGCAGTGCACTGCGAGGCAGTGCACAGCGAGGTGGCCGGCCTTTCAGTCAGTATCGGGACATCGCCGAGCTGAGGAGAGCGGAGGGAGGGGGAGGAGGGGGAACCCGAAGTCCAAGCTAGGCTGGGTGTGTGTGGCAACGAAAATGGATGCGGCGAGGGGGGGACGCGGACGCAGACGCACCAAAGAGCACCGAATGCGGCCGAGCGGCCGGGCGTCGAGGACAGGTTGGCGCGGAGTACAGGCCGGGCGCTGGCACTGGTGGCGGCACGCGTGGGCGAGAATAATGCAGAGAGCAGGGCGCGCAGGGAGAGTATCGCGGATTGACGGGCGGTGGTGCGGTGCGCGAGTTCGAGCCGTTGGAGTCTGTATCGGACTGGGTTCCCCATCCCAATATTCTTGCACGGCATATGCAATCAGCGTCGGAGGATTTATACTCAGTGGATCGGCCCACGGCGTCGCCATTGTCGCCGCAACTGGCGTTCACTGCCACAAAGATTCCCAAGAGCAAAGAGAGAGCGTGAGACGGATCGACGACATGGGGAGAGGCAAGTGGGGAGCTTATAAGTTGAGGCTGTTTCAGGGCGTGCTATGGTTACTTGAGTCTCCACTCCGCACGCCTACTATGCACAAGTTTGGTTGGATGGATCTGAAAATTTCAGTCACATGATGCATATGCATGATGGTGGCAAGCGCAATCAAGCCGCGTTATTTTTGGTCTGTTTGGTGCTCATCAGAGGCCGTCGATGGCCACGAACAAAAGCTCTGACAGTTGCTCAAGGCGTGTATCACTGTATGCACATTTATTCACCGTCGGTAGAAGAACGCACACGATTTCAAAAAATGCCAATTTCCGGCTGTTGGAATAGAAGAGCGCCAATATACACCATTTCGGTCTACAGGCGAAGCATTCTAATCTGACACTACGCATCTACTAAGTCCCTTGGCGGAATAGATAACCATCCTGCGTTCTCACCCCGGGCCTCACCCGCCACAGCAGCATCCTCTCTCTCGCCCCCGGTGCCTCAGAACCTGGAACGCGTTCGAACTGAACGTTCCGCACGTCTTCTGGAATGTCCTCGATTCTGCTATTGGCCCGCGCGTACCCATGATTTGCCGCGATTCGTTCATAGACACGTTGCGGAAAGGGTGAGCCCACATGCCAGTTGCCATGCTCCGGGTCAGTCAGCACCTTCCGTACGTCCATGACCTCATCTACATTGCCGGCCCACTCATCTTTAGACTCTCCCGGTGCGATGATCTCGGCGAGGCCGAAGTCAATGATGACAGGCTGGGGATCATTTGGCCAGCCTCGGAGGATTACATTGGGGAGACGAAGGTCGTTGTGCCAGCAGTAGGAGTCGCGGATCTGGGCGACGCGATCTATGAGGCGCCGCGAAGTAAGCTCCGCAACGTCCTTGGTGATATCCACTCCGACTTTCAATTGACCCATGTTCGGGCCGCGAATGTATTCAAGCGCGAGACCGGGTACGAAGTCCACGACTGGGTGAACAAACTCGGCAGAGGGGGACATGGGCACACGAACAGTGCCGTGGAGAGTGGGGATACAGCTACCCTGGAGGGCGCGCAGGTGGCGATAGGCGAGAGCCTCCGCGAGATACGAGTCCTGCTTGGCCGTCCAAATAAACAGCTCCAGCTCCCAGCCGTCCCATTCGGGAATGGGACCGTCCTCGTCCAGCTGCAGTTGTTCAAACTTCCTGGAGTAATACATCCGAGGGATTGGATTCGAACGGCCAGGCCCGACGATTTGGCGAATTCCCTCGCGGAGGGGACCCTCGATCTCCGGCCTCCAGAGCAGGTGTGGCTGCTCGGGATCCCGATAACCGAAACGCCGATCGCAGAGCTTGAGAATGAACCGCTTGGGCAAAGATTTAAGCTGCGCCGGAGCATCCAGGGCCTCAGCCAGAAGTACCACCGCCGAAGTGAAGGGACTAAAAGCCTGGACGATCGATATTTTCAAGGGGGTGAAGCCGTGGCGCCAATTAGGCGACAGCTCGTTCTGAATTTCGATGTCTCGGATGGAAAAAGGATGTTTTCCAGCAGCAGAGGAAGAGCTCTCGGACTTGAAGTAGATATCAAGAGTGCGGCCAGGCTGGTAAGGGTCGCTCATAGAGCTGGACGCCGCGTTAGCGTAGTATGTGGCTCAGTCTCACACAGACCGAATACCTCAAATATCTCGTCGAGGGAGTTGGCAGTTTGAGGTGGGCAGTCCTCCGATACAAATGGCCACGATGGAGGTTGCGGAAGAGCATGGAGTGATGTGACGTGTGACTGACACAATCTAACCGGTGGACCCACAACTCGCCACATGCGTCGTCGGCAATTGGATCGATAATTGGAACAATAAACATTCAGATGTCATGATTTTCAACTTGAAGCGATTATTCCTCTTTCGGTACGCCTCGACTAGTTCCATTCAAAACGCTATGAAATTGGGACTGCATTTTCCGACTCCCGAGATCATAGGCACAGCCATTTTGTATGTTTCTTTTGTATTCGTCGTAACGTATGTTGTTCTTCGGACGCCTTGAAACTTGATCCTGTGGGTCCCATATCGATGCTTCCATTGGGACACAAGGGTATGACCGCAATTGGAAAAATTCCAACACAATTGCCACACCGATGGCTTGAGATCCGGCCAGAGGCTTCCATTCTTCAAGTGCCCCGGAAATCAGAATTGTGGGTCCCATATCGTTGCTTCAAGGGAATGGCCGTAAACGGCCACAAGAATCACATGTACCGCGCTGATGGATTGGAATACGCGCGCAATCATCAGGCTCGTTTTTGATGGTCTTTTGTTCTTGGGCAAATGGGAAGGTATGTTGTGGGTCCTAGATCTTTTTTTCTTTTAATTGAAACACAAGGATATCGCCACAAACGACATGGCACAAGGCTTCCATAGCTTTACCCGTTGCGCAAGAACAACAACTGGAAATGCAGCGGTCTATCTTCGGACTCTTTATGTTCACCGACCCTGTATAAAAGCTGCGACGAAGGGTACGTTGAGTCCAGCAGTTGAAATCCCACCACAACCATCACAGTCTTCAAGCATGAGCACAATCCCAAGAAAGGTATCTGGCATCCTCCACCATTGCGGGTAACAGCCATTGACATTATTTGTTCTCACCCAGGTCCAGACCGCAGTCACTCCGTATCTGAGGTTGTTCCTCAGTCGCCCGTTTCCCAAGATCCACGAGGAATGGAAACTAGCTACTGATCATCCCGAGGCGGCCTGGCGCGTTCACAGCGATAGCAAATCTACCCAGCTGAAGAACAATTTCAAGACCGCGCACTTGAAATATATCAGAGGGGGACAGGGCCAGCCGGACTCCCGAATTCTGTACATCGTGGAAGGAACGAATTGGAAGAAAGACAACATCGTGCTCGAGTTTCCCATGCCGATGCAGGACACGATCACGGCCGAAGAGATCAAGGAGGCCATACTCAACGACTGGCAGGTGAGATGTTACCGCTTGAAGTCAAGTTGCGGTTTCCTGACTGCGGTTGAAAATTGCAGGAGAGAGGTGGCAACGTGGAAGTTCTTACGGAATAGGTGTCTGTCTGGGAATACGCGAGCCGCAGAATCTAGACCATGTATATGGAAGAGTTAGGAATATTTTTCACCAAACGAGGTACGAGGTGGAAATTGTTGAAGCATCTGTTTAGGAGAGACTAGGCGTGAAATGAAATGAGAGCGGCAACTAGGAACGAAAGTACAACATGCTGGGGAGAGAACACAATGGTCACTACTGGTATGTCCCCTGCCCTAGGGTAGATCCCGCCCAATGTACGAAAGCAAATTTTGTGAATCCCTGGCTGTCTGGATTGAATTCCTTGATTAAACGACGTTGGGCTATACGGTTAACATGGATATTGCTGGTGGAAATCATTGGCTATATGGGTACGGGATTCAGGGACGGACAGAATAATGTCTTGGATATCGACGGGAAGTGGTAAAGTGAAGGTTGAGTCGGAACCACAATTGCTTTGTCAATAATTGAACGTGGAAATCATTGACAACATTTCCGCTACGAACGAAAATCTCAAACTAAGTGGCAGCACCCTCCAGATTCAATTCGTTGAGGTACTGAATCGGCTCGGCGCGGAAGTTATCGGCGGTAATATTCACAACCAGCGGATCATAGAACGTCAATAGCGACGAGGACACCTATATAGCCCCAGAAACCCCTCTAGTTAGAAGAGGAGACTATACGGGTCTCCCCTTCTAACTAGAGGGGGTTTGGATTGAAACGGCATGGACCCGATAATTACCCGATAATTCCTTCTAACGGCCTTCTAAGCACTACGGCACGTAGCGCCAAGTGTCGCTAGCGGACAGCCGCTCTCCCATCAATGCGCCGGGCTCCCATCACTGCGTTGTCGCTGCCATCAAAGATGGGCGACGACGTCGCCTCGCGCCTTCCCCGACGCTTGCCATCAACCCCATCAAAGGTGCCGCCCCGCGCACCGAACTCGCGCGCTCTGGCCTCAAATGACGATAAATTGGCGAGAAAATTAGGGTACGTTCCTTCATGCGATGGCTACATATTTGCCTCATGCTCTGTCTCACTATGCATTATACAAGGCTTGCTTCCCATTACTACGGTGGCTATAAGTGAATTCACATTGAAGATAAATATATTGAGCCAACGGAAGATAAGGGGGCGTTTAGAGATATGAGCCATAGTTATAAGCGACCGCCGTCAATGACGGCTCGTTTGGAGTGCCGGCTTCACGAGCCCGGGGTATTCATGGCCGCGGAGAGAAGGTCAACATTGTGCCCCGGCTCGTGCTCCGTGAAGAGAGGCGTAGGGTACCATGTCAGTGGTGCTGAGGTAGCTTATCTGTCCCACTCTGCATAGGTGTAGCGCCGCCGATAAACCAAGTCGGCGGCGGCGGCTCTAAGCTGGCATGCAGAGGGGCATAATAAGTCGAGCTTTGAAGCTCGTGTACCACTCAATGGCCGTAGGCCGAGCTGATGGAGGACGTAGTGGGGATTGCGGGGGTGAGTCCGCCATACACGCGATTTTACATCGGGCTCGGATGCGGTGGCGCGCTTACAACCAATTTCTGCGCAGTTAGGTCTTCTCGAGCAATGTCTGTGCCTCAATATCTCCGGAGATTAATTAACAAAAAGAACGACAGGAAAGTGAAATGGCGCACCTATCCCGCACTCTTGCAGTGCTGTCGACGAACTCCGTACCCTCCTCCCGGTGTGTCGCTGAGGCGCCTCGGCAACCTTGCCGCATATTTTTCCGTTGGCGATGGCCGCGCCTCAGCGTTGCGTAAGGATTAAAAGGAAGATTACTGAGGCCAGAAATCCTGCTGGATTCTCAGGGGTGCAGCTTTGCGACATTTGCCGCCATTTTCGGTCAGTAGATGCAGCAAGTCGTGGTGCAATAAAACTTGTAGATGTGTCGTATTTGAGCTCATAGCGTCGCCGAGAGTCTTTCCACATATTGCTGTTTGATGTCGAGGACAAGTCATGACCGGCTCGGGTCATGTTGAAAGATAGCTGAAGTAGATGGTGGTGGTGAAAGAGAGAAGAGCGATCACTCGCGTAGATCAAGAATGGAGTTCAGCCATGATATCAGTTCGCGATCAATATTCAAAAAAAAAAAAATCATATCTCCTCCCCACTGCTCTCTACGCCTCCAAAACTTTTACTATGCATTGAACACAGTTGGAAGAGCGTGGAATTAAATAATGAAAGCCAATGGCCAGCTCCGTGATTTTAAATTTAGATGTTTGTAGGCCAAAAAAAAAAGTTCCACAAGTTCATTAAATCTGGTGTAGTTCCGACTCTCAGAGTTTGAGCCCGAACGGCCGAGTGGAAGTGCATGAACTGAACAAAGACATCAGTTTTCGACCTCAATCAGTTCGCGATCAAAATGACTGGCAGCTTCACACCTCGCAATCATCGTTCAACTTGCACGAGAATTATGTTGAACGGATATCATTCAATCAGTAAGTGGCTCATCTGTGGTTACAGGTTATTGTGGTGTTAATGAATCCCGTCTTTTCTCCCCATTGGAGTATCAGCACTCCCAGCAAGAACTCAACCACAAGTTTCTTAAGAAGGGCCTCTTCAATGTAGCAAATTTTCCAAGCACGGCTATGGTAAGTTCAACCATTTGACATTGAGTTAGTTATCAGAAGGCTGATGATAGTTCCAGCGTCGTAGATGAGGCGGGAATATGGTTAAATGCTCAAGCTATTGTACCATATCACATGAAGAGCACACAAAGGTCGTAGTCGGCGGCTCACGCACGAGGAGGAAAAAGGACGGCATCGTGGGGCGGCGATCTGGCTGCCCTCACGAACGATTCGTCACTGCTGCCTGACATGGCCAAAGTACAGACACGACACTCCGAATGTCACTTGTGTGCACCTAGCTGCCTGCCTCCAAATTTCAAACACGCCAGGGGCAACTGTCTGCCGTAGGCTTTATATCTCTCTGAATGTTTTCTGCAATACGCTGTTAGGAGTCAATGTGACTTGTGGTTATAAAGAATCACGTGCTATGCATAGTAGGTGGCACATATGAGGCAAATCTGTAGCCATCGCATGAAGGAACGTACCCTAATTTTCTCGCCAATTTATCGTCATTTTGAGGCCGGAGCGCGCGAGTTCGGTGCGCGGGGGCGGCACCTTTGATGGGGTTGATGGCAAGCGTCGGGGAAGGCGCAAGGCGACGTCGTCGCCCATCTTTGATGGCAGCGACGACGCAGTGATGGGAGCCCGGCGCATTGATGGGAGAGCGGTTGTCCGCTAGCGACACTTGGCGCTACGCGCCGTAGTGATTAGAAGGCCGTTAGAAGGAATTATCGGGTAATTATCGGGTCCATGCCGTTTCAATCCAAACCCCCTCTAGTTAGAAGGGGAGACCCGTATAGTCTCCTCTTCTAACTTGAGGGGTTTCTGGGGCTATATAGGTGGACGAGGAGCCATCGGTAGAGGGAGTGTGCCATTTCGGCCAGATGATGGAGAGGTTCTTCCGAGAATCCGCCGGCGCAGCGGAGAGATTTGGGTCCAGCGTATTGATGAAGTTGACTGGAAATGAGTAGCATTTTAGGGGTTACATCAGAGTCCAAGGAACGTGTTCGCTTACCGAGGGCATCGGTAGCAACACTGTCCGTTACCGAAGTGTTGGCGGGGAAGAACATGGGTACGTCGCTGCCGTGATAAGCACCGAGGTATGGCGTAGATTTCCGCGTTTGTTGACTGTAGATCACCTCCAAGTTAGGGGAAGGAAAAACGCGGAGAACAGGAAAGGCTACGCCAGCTCCATGTGTTTTGGGTCGAAGACGCGTGTTCAAGGAAGAAGCGCCGAGGGCCCACCAATCGAGCGTCCCCTAGGGTGGCTGCCACACGTTTGAACTCGGGTCTGTCAACACTCATTAGAAGTGGAGATGAGTGCGGGTTTCAGAAGACATGCGTAAGCTGATTGGCGGTCCCGGTCCCAAACGGCGATCCCTAGGTCGGGGGTGTCACTACAGGAATCGGGAGTAGAATATAGACATACTTTGGCGGGATCCTGTGTCGGAAAAATCTTTGTTGGCATATATGATCTGAGACCGTCTGATAGCCATATATGATCTGATATGATCGGCGGGCGACCATATCCGGTCTGAAATGGCGAACTCAGATCAAATAAGGATGCCTCAGCCCATACATGGTCGCCTCATGGGAGCCTGGAGATTTTCTGTACGTCGCTAGTACGGCGCGCAACATTGGACTTGCGACCCGACAGAGTGATGTAAGTATTGTTGATGTTCGGCAAAATATAATGACATCACCGTGCTTGCCGTTCTCTCCCTCCACCCATGCCCCCACACGCCCACAAGAGTTCTCCGGATAGCTCAGCCACGGAGGATGACTCCGATACTGGCCAGGCTCCGGCACCAGAAGATGCGGCCGGGCATGAGACATCCCCGCCTCGAAAAAAGGCCAAAATGACTCAAGGCTCCCCGGCTCGCATAGCGGGAGGTACGAAGCGACTCCCGGCGGCGGAAGTCGAGATCAAATTTCTTACCGAGGAGGAATATTTGATGCGTCGCCAAAGGTCCCGGCTAGAGCACGAGATGAAATACGAGGTAATTCCAGGCAGCGAGGTAGGTTCATCTCAGTCTCTGAGATACAGAGGTTTTAGCAGGGCACGGCCGTCACCTCCACCTGACCCCTCGCCTCTCAATATGCCGTCTCCGAGGGGATATTATTGATGATGGCCTCTGTAGCTTCAAGTTCGCTGCTTGTTCCAGTTATCCCCGGGCCTGTTGTCCTGAATGCCAACAGGCTTGTTGGGCCGCTTCTGCCGATGCGAATCTGAGCGCGTGTGGGGCGCAGACCGGTATCAATTGGCATGGCGACCTCGAGAAATACATCCAATATCTTCAAAGTGGGCTCGACAAGCGCAAGGCATCCGTTCTGCACCTCTTTCGTAAGGTAGCGGACATACAAGTTCGGTTACCCCACGTGACTACCCAAAACGGGCGATTCTCTACGAGTATGAGTTTTCAAAGTGAGGACAAACATTTCGGCACAGCAGAACTGTGTATATGTACCCTGAAACCTCTCACAAATATTTTGAGGAGTTTTACTCAAAAAATGGGAGACTAGTTCCCAAATCTATGTCAACTGCTTGATTTTGGAACTAGTCCTTCATTTCTGGACCTAAACCCTTCGAAATATTTGTGAAAGCTTTTAGCCTACATTTAAACAGGACTGTTGTGGCAGAATTTCCATTTTTTCACAAGGAAAAGAGGATTCGAGGAAAGGATCTCCAAAATTCCCAAAAAGATAGGTCACGTGGGGTAACCGAACTTGTATGTCCGCTACCTTAGTGGGACGAGCTCTTTTTCCCCGAGTCGGAGACGAGTCTCGCCGGCAAAAATGCCGATGATGATCGGGCGGAGCATGCGATGAAAGATGTGATGGATCTATTGGATGCAGATGCAGAGGAAGCACCCGCCGACACTCAGGCTGATAGCCCGTAGTTTACACATTATTTGTACATTGACTGGCATTATACATGCGCCGAAGAACTCAAATTTTCCATTCAAAACGGCCTGAAGCAATTTATTTTTGGCTCGTGGAGCCCGGTGGAGCCCCACCCCGCAGCCGGAGCAAGGTACATAACTCAGGTCATGTCGTCCCAACTTTTTATATTGGTTTACATACGCGACTCACAACTGTTTGGCCCAGCACTACCATACTTACCCGCTTACTTGTAGTTTACTAATGCTTTGTTACTTACTGACTAACTGGCTAGTGCCTTGAATTGAATGAGCGCAACAAAGCCCTTACCCTTGGAAAGGGCCCGGGGTGCGTGTTACCGTTTTTTCATTCCTTCGGCCAGCCGTCCGTATCTGGCGAAATATGGAAGGATATTGTGAATACTGCGCTATCAGTCATATAGGGTCAGTCAGACATGATATCGGGCTGTAGCGACATAAAGTACATTACTAAAACTTATATGGGGCCCTCGGGCCTGATAGCCTTATATCACAGTATCCGGCAATATATGGTGATATATTCCAACAAAGATTTTTCCGACATGCGGGTATAGCTCCATGATCTCGGCGATCTGAGCCGTCTTCGCATTGGGAAAGCCCCTAGAGATGGTCATTCCGGATTCCAAAACAATCGGCTTGTCAAGTTACGCACACAGTCTCAAGATATTCCATGAATTCGGCATCGGTCCTACATGCTATTCAGCCTGAGGTCTTCAGGTCAGGAAATCGAACCCACGTAATGTTCGTAGTTCCGAACGCGAAAATACTAGGGATTCGTCAGCCCCATGCATGCTGGCCGTCGAAACCGCTCACGTTCCCTCGTCATCGCAGTCGCCCGTCATGATGGGAATCTACCCAGTGAGCGGTTGTCGGTGTAATGAGGAAGCGATAATGTGTCACACACACCTTGGTAAAGGCGCTTTCCGACACAGACAGGACCGGATTCTGGACGACGATGTCCCCATCAACGTGGGGGGCCCATATGAACGCGAGGCCCTGATATGAGAAGATATTGGGGGTTTGGTCCACCGTCGCCAAGAAAGTGTCGTATGGGACGCCCTGCAGACACGCAAGCGTATCCCCCACGGCAGTACAGTTATTCAAGGCCACCAGCTGGTCGTAGTACGGCTGGCCATCGGCTTGCGGGTGAAATGGGAGCGGCGAGCCGGAGGCCTATGATAAGCGTGTGGTTCAGTAGCGTATACACTTCCCTTTCGACAGCAAGCACGCATACCATGAAAGCGCCATGGAATAACGCGGGAGATGTACTGTGGCCAGTGCGTAAAAGATGGAGAGCAGTGGATATCGCCCCTGCGCTCACTCCACCCCTGTGCGTGTGTATGAATAATGCTCAGCGTTTTCGCAACACCAATTACAGCACAACACGTCCCGGGTCGCCCCAAAAATCAGAGATATACTTTTGAACCCATTCAAGGGCGAATATCTCTGTAACAGTACGAGTCAGTCTGTCTCCTGTCAGGATTGAAGAAAAAAAGATATACGGTCCCGTAATCCCAGATTAGTTATTCCCGTCGCAGTCGCCTCTTTGCCGGCCAAGAACCCGAATGCTAGGAAGTGATTCATTGCAGTGAATTCGTGGCAGCCGACTCGGAATACTCACCACTGAGGCGGTAGTTGGGGTTACAACTATGACGGGTTCACCAAGCGAGATTGAACGTTCGACAATAGGCCGCATATCGGTGTCAGTCGAAGACCCGACGACAAAGCCACCTGAGGGAAAAATGCATCCAAGGCTTTAGGACTTCGTGCACAACGCATACCACCATAAAGCCACTTCATCCAGCGTTCAGCGTAAGCGAACGCCCCGAGAAAATGAAGCTCACGACGAGAACAGGGAGCTTTGCGCCCGAGGAAGGTGCAGGGGCGAATACGTCGAGGGTCAAGCCTACGAGGAATCAAAATCGACGTGGACCAGGCTGAAGTGGGCACGCACAATCTTCTGAAATCCGGGTGTAGTTCGGTGGGAAGAAGGGGACACCCGGAGAGAGAGCTTGTTGCGGGCAGGTTGGTCCGATTGAGGTGGCGTTCTGCATGCAGCGCCGTCGTCCCTCAACGCCGGTCGGTCTGGGCAGAGGTCAGGGTCTGCGTTGCTCGGTAATGCGCCGCCGGTAGTTCAGCCGTTGCAGAGAACGATTGAAGCTCCAACTATCATTACTGGTTGGCAGGTGGACGTTCTCGGTCCTCCCCTGTCGCTCGCTTCGTATCTACACTGTTTCGTCTCGTTATCTGACATTAGACTCTAGAGATCTTCCTCTCGTTCCAGATCTCTCCCCCTATCGGTGCTAGTTGTTTTGTCTCCAAGAAATCATTCGGCGGCGTGGAGCAAAAGATGGCGAACTGACGACATCTTGTTTAGTTCTCTGAACATCACCTTGTGAGTGTTAATCGTTACTTCGAACGATCTCAAGGCAAAACCACAGAAATAGATGTATAAAGCCCACTGATTGCACTCCATTGCTCTATCGCCAGGTTGCGGTCATCGATTCATTCTCTGGACGCTGGAGTCCGGCACCTAATATTCGATCCCCAGACTCACATATTCACTTTCAGTTCTTTTGATGGCGAACTCCACTTCACTCGATGCCAAGTGGCAGAATGTGTCGGACAGCGTGGTGAAGACTGAGGTGCGTGAGATTCACGCCCCAGAGATATTGCTGCGCTGTAGCCTCGAGATGATTTCTTTCTCAAGGACTCGGAATCCATCCAGAGTGCAATCGTTCCAGTCTAAGACAGGGAGCGGAATCACTGCCACAGTCTTCTCCACAGGAACGATTCAACAATCCTCTACGTAAATGCGAACCTCCAGGAGCTGAAGGGGATCGAATCACTGCCTAGATACAAAGCATTGTACCTACCTCGGCATCCGCACCACCCTGGACCGGAGGCAGTAGTAATTTCTATGGTAGATTATCTCAGTCAGAATTGTCTTACCGACTTAACGAAATGAAATATGTGGCGTTGCAGGTTGAACCGAGAGAGCTCGATGCGTCTCCAGCGCTGCTCTATGACCACTAGATTCGGCAGGATTCTGCATGCTGCAGGTTGATTGGTTGTAAACCCATAGGTGGAGTCAAGAAGCGCCGCTGTCAGCTGGTCTACTGTGACTTGGAGTGGATGGAACTTCGGGGTATGGCCATTTATTCTGCTGGCGTTGCAATCATTTTAATCAGCGACGCTTTGCTGCCTTTTCTGTTGATCAGACAGTTTATTCAACTGGGTCCAGAAATAAAATGCCAGAGGCTCACAGATCAGCCCCGACGTAAGGACACTCCGATTGAGAGGAAATAGAGGTCGAAATAGAAGGAGAGCAAATGAGACTTGCTCTCCTAATCCACTTTTGGAGATGTCAATTCTGTCCGACCGGATGGAACAGGGCCCAGATAGAACCGGACAGAATGGGCACTGACCGGTCGGACAGAGTGGACAGAATGGGAACCGAACCATCGGGCATAGTGGTCATTCACCAGAGGAAGGAATGTAAAATCTTGCTGTGTGAGTTTTCCGAATGGCCCGATCGGGAAGGAATGAGAGTGACCATTCCTCTCACTCACGAAGTTCCCAGTCGGGACTGAATGGTCATTCCATCGCGAAGAGTGGCCACATGTGTTTGGTCCGAAACGAGACCTCAATCTTCCGTCTTCGCGATGGTCTCATAGTCCGAAAATATCGTTGGGGGGCAATATAAAGAACTTGATATGGAAGGGTATCTACTCGAGTCGAAGAGGGTCGGGGATGAATGAAGGAGAGAGGAAGAGAATGGGTGCAATAGGAATTCCCCACTCCTCCAGGCTCTCGGACCGGCCACTCTCCCCGAACGGGGTGGCCGAAAAGGGGAACGTAGGTATAATTAGCCATCGGCACCACGATCAATATATCCGGTAAGCGCAGTCAGCAGGTGACCTGTCACCACCCTAACCGTGGCGCCCCTACGCTGTAGGCACATTCGAGTTCTAATCTACAGCTTGCACAACCACACAGGTTTCTTCCATTACGTCGGAGTTTGTTTCACTCTCCATGGCAGTTGGGTTTCAAATTGAGGCTTGTACGCGGATGCGTTCGACAGTGTAGACCGTTGTCGTCTTTTTCCTTCCCTGTGACTTCCTTGCCTATTTCGAACTTTGTTCGAACTGACTCGATCATCAATCACATCAATCAAACATCGGGAAAAAAAGAGCGCCCATGTCTGTACGCGCGGATCGGCGCACAAATTTATCCTTTGATGGGCGATCTCCTGCGATCTCGAATCCTAGAAATCGTTCTGCCAAAACGCACGATCTGATGAATTTACCTGGGCCCCCCGGAGGAGGAAATCCCGAAAATGCAATTCACCAGATCGACAAAGGGTTAGAGATGTCGCCCCATGCCAATAACTGGGCGACATCTTTTTCTCGGCGCAGTGTTTACGCGATAATCCATAAGAATCCTGCCCGAAATCGGGCCCTGAGCCGGATATGTTCAAGTAATAGTTTCTTTTGCCGGCCCTCTCGTCTCAAGGGCTGCGAAGGCAATCACAATTAATCATCGCGCCAATATATCGCACAGGATGCGAAGAGCGCCCGAGATCACTATTCCGGCGCGAAGAGCAGCGCCCGTCACGACCCACATACAAGGGTTGCTGGATCAAAGTAAATTGCTGAATGACATGATGCGCCCTCAGGCGGGCTACGTTAAAACAAACGCACCGCCGGTTCCAATATACTGTTGTCTTGACCAGTTTCTTCCCAGTGGGTCAACAAGCCTACGCAGCGAGTTTCTATGCGGAAGAGGTCATTCCAACTACAAGAAATTTCACTTCTCATTCAGAGGCCATTCTGAGTCCATTTTATTATCAAAAAATGATGTTCAAAATTGCCAAGCTCACACGACTGTTCCATCCACTGCCATCCTCGCTTCGCATCCCTGCAGTAGCTCAGGGGATGACCGATTCAACGTCACAACGTGGTGATTTCGGAGGATCCACCTCCGGCCCCTGCCTGACGCGAATTCTCCACCACATAAAAGGCCGCCAGTCAGGCTCTCCCATTCCTCAGCATTTGCGCCCTTGTCCATTTTTCCTCCCACTCCCGTGTTGAACCTTCCTTTAAAACCCTTTAATCCTGGTTGATATCATCATGAAACTCGCTTTCGTCACTCTCACAGCTGCAGCTACACTGACGGTGTGGCCGCCGCCATCCTTCCCCGTGACACGCTCTCGTCAGTCTTCCAACATCTTTGACCCCACAGATAGTAACATCCCACCCCCCACAGCGCCTGCGGACAGGCCGTTGAAAGCCTCCTTTCTTCATCCGACCCAGGCCTCCAGTGCCTCGCTCCCAGCGCACTCAACAACTTCCTCTCCTTGCGTAATACTCCAAATGTGACCGCCGACGTCGTAAAGAACACCGTCGACCAGTGGGCCACCGCATTTTGCGGAGTCGGGTCCTGCAGGTGCGTTCCCTGGTCGAACAATGTTACAACGGACTGTATTGCCAACGGTTCTGCAGCTCCGATACAATCAGCCGTATCGTCAGCAATGTCACCGCGGCATGTGGCAGCGTTGGCGACGCGAGCAAGATCGATGCGTCGACTTCGCTGCCGTTCGTCAGATGATGTGCTTCAAGGAGTGAGTTAGCCTGACCGCCTCGCATTTTGTCCCGCTAACGCGAACACACTGACAGCACCACCGCAAACAAATTCTGCATATCCGAATCCATCAAGCCGGCTGGGATCAGCGGCGCCGCTCCTGAACTCATGCTGCTCGGCCTCATCCTGGCCTCCGGCGATACGGGTGCCACCTGCAACGACTGCACAAAGGCGCGGTACCAGCTCAAGGTGCAAGCCGGAGACAGCTCCACCGACACAATTAGCGGCATTTGTGGGGCAGATTTCACTGGTGTGTCGCGTCGAACTGCCCTGACGGTGAATATATGCTGATCACTGGGTATCACAGCGACCTTGAACAGCACCGTGGCTGGCGTCTCGCAGGTTGCCGTCGGCGGCGAGGTCAAGAGCACCAAGAACGGCGCCGGAACATTGGCGCTGCCAGCCGGCCTGCTCCTCGTCGCGGTGTCTGGATTGTTTGGGTTGCTGTAGATTGTAGACGGTGGTCAAGATATTTAAGTTCGAGCACAATTTCCATCTCGAGTCCTAATTTTTAAAATGAATTTTAATGATTTTCGGTCGTGGTTGAACTAGGGAGTGTGATATATTGGTGGCGGTCGCCGACTAAGAGAGGGAGTAATTGAATTGGGGCGAGCCAGGGCCGCGAGTAAACCAGAAAGGAGAAGCTTCGAGATGATGGTAAGAGAGAGAGAGCGAGGTTAAGCGCCCAGGTGACAGGCGAGCTCCGGCAGACCACCAGCCTTCTTGGTTGAACGTCTTTTATGCACTTAGTGCGCCGCTCATGGCTAGCCTGCGCATACTGGCATCGTATGGGAAAACTAACATGCTTCGCGCTGACCATCGTTCCAACGCTCCTGATTATCCAGTTCAGCTTTGGCCAGAAAGCGAAAGTCCCAACACCGGTCCCTAGCAAGTCCGACATGTACTTGGTGCCCTGAGAAAACGTGTTGTCTGCCCGTCGGACGGCTTGTCAAGCCCGGATCGTAGTGCTCCTACTCTTCGTCCATCTTCATACGGTGTCGTTGGCAAGCTGCAAGGGTACGGTGTGGCGATTCCGAGTCGGAAATCCCCAATATAGATGGAACCAGGCAAAAACCAGGTAAAAACCAATTACAGTCGACTCTGTCTTAACCCATACCCCTTGGTGGACCCCAAAAGCTATGGGGTACTGCAGAGTCATGGGTTATCCCTGCCACAAAGTTGCCAAAAATCTTTGATAAAGTATGGTTTACTTAGGGCTGCCGCCCGTGGCCGTGCCCACGGTTCGACGGCACCCGTGCCACGGGTGCCGTGCCCGTTCCGTCAGCCATTTTGCCACCTTGATCACGGCACGGTTACGGCACGGTTACGGCACGGGTTTCCAACCCCACGGCCCGTCGAAACACGGCCGTCACGGCCGTGTAACGGGTTGGTATTGTGGGCCACAATAAGGCCTAATTTTGTCTGCAGCGTACTTCAAATATCTAGTGACCTGTTCGACACGCACGCCCTGTCATATTTGACCACTTGCTACCACTGGAGAACAGTAAGTTGTGTTTCGTGCCGGCAATTGCCGGCTATGATGACGGAGTTTGATCTCAGTTTGAACCACAACCTTTTTGTAGTGGTGACTGATTCCTTGCCTGCTTTCTTGTTTCCAAGCATAATGAGAAGTTGAGGAAGCTCTCAGTATCATCATTAGGTCATTTGCCAGGTTCTTCTGTCTTGTGACTCTCGGCATCTTGGTGTAGGGCTTCACTATATCTAAATATCAGGCTGGAAATATATTTATCCTCTTGTACATTTTATAGAGGTCTTCAGGTAGCATTTACATCAAGAACAGCTCATGAAAATATCTGACCAATAGCCGTGTACCCGTTATGGCCGTGCCGTGAACCGTGCCGTCCCGTCGGAGGGCTGAAAATCATCCTAACGGCCGTGTAGAGCACGGGCCGTGCCGTGGATTGCCCGTGGATTCCACGGCCGTGCCCGTCACGGCACGGGCGGCAGCCCTAGGTTTACTGCAAAGTATGGCTTATGACAGGTATGGGTTAAGACAGAGTCGACTGTACATTCACGAGAAAAAAGAGATTCACAAACAGAACGTTAGTTTCTGATTGTGCTCTGTGTACCAAAATTGTCTCGATTCGGCTTATATAATCGGACACTGAGTCATCTTTGTCTTGTGACTCAGGGGCTCTCACCCTTCTCACTCGCACTTTGCTCGCGGCACTGGCGGTCTCCAAGGTTGTGCTCGGTCCGATACTTTAAAATCACTAATCAATCCTAGTCTCCAGTCAAACCATCTTTCCTCCGGGAGCAACAAAACTCGGACGGCAGGTACATGGAAGAGCTAGTCTTGAGCTAATCACATTAAGATCAAGCACGGCATATTTTTTCAAACCCGGCAGATTTGCCGTAAATGTGCCGTTTATTGTCGATAAACACGGCATATTGCTGGCGATGCCGATGGTATCTTCCCCGGACACTTTCGATTAAGGCAGTCGCAACGAGTTTCAAGCTTAGCGCTCGCGCAGATGGCACGCAATCCTACCAAGCCAAAAGTTTATTTAGCATGTCTAGAAATATCCTGTCAATTTTTTGCAAGCTCATTGAACAGCTCAATGAAGTTATGATATGTTTCGGCTAAAGAACCCAACGCCGCTGTTTCAACCTCGCACGGCTAGAAATACGGATATTTCAGACGATAGAACGAAATGAAAGGGGGAAAGAAACCATACTTTGCTTCCCCTTCGCTCTTTTTTTTGCGACATCTCGTCTGTGTATCGCTTGCGAGCAGTGGGCGGTCTGGAGCGCGTTGAATGAACGATATTTGCTTCGTCCACTTCTTGTCGAGAACGGCGTGATTTCGGGGCTCTCGGGGCCGGCCCTGAAGATTGTTGAACAGCAGGAGGCGGGCCCGGTGGTAACTCGGGGGAAGGTGGAGGGAGTAAGGGCAAAGGGTCGGAAGAAGTAAAGGCGAACAGATCGATTGGGGCGCTGAAGTCGGAAATACCATCCAAGAACCCATACAAGTGCATGAAGTCGTCGAGAAAGTCTGGAATGGGTGCACCAGACTTCGAAGGGATCGGTGAGTTGAAGTTTTCTGCCGGTAGGCCAAATAAGCGGGGTCAAAAATGGGGTTGAATGTCGAGAGCTCGGTACCGGGAATATGCGCAGAAAATGAAGTAACGGTGTTCCCACCCTCGAAGCTACTCATGAGCGAGTCGAAGTCGACGGGTCAGACTCAACGAGCCCAGAGTCGTGGCATTTTTCGGCCTCATCTATAGCGCCATAATAAGTATTAGATATAAGACAGCTCAACTCTTCATACCGTCTGAGGGCGAAGCGAGTCCAGAAGCCGCGGCCGGTTCTTCGGACTCGGAATCGTCGTCAGTATCTATAATAATCAATGAGCACAGTGAGAGATAATTAAGAACTGCGCACTGGCCATGGGAGATTGTGCTCGAAGATCGAGAGGTACGCTGAGGAGCTTCTATCACCTCCAGCTCCGAATCTCGGTTGTAGTCGTCGGGCTCGGAGTCCGATAGTAGCTCGAACATCTCTCGGCCATCCTCGTTCAAAGCACGCATCTTGATTTCAACAGAAGATCCCAATGAGCTGAGCACCCGGGGCTCTGGTTTGACCAAGACAGCCGGGCCCGGGGTTGTGGCTTCGATTGTGACGCGAATCGGATCAGAGAACGAAGATAAACGCGTCGTGGACGCGTCGGACCCTGGATTTTGGCCCGTACGCTGGAGGTACTGCTTCAGGGTGACAATATCCACCCATTCGTGATCAAGGAACGTGGCGGCGTTGTCAGCGATGTAGGCCAGAGTGAAAAGCTAGTTGGATGGGTAAGAATAGAATAGACGTGCCAACACCGCCGCGACGTGCAAGGTTCCGGAACTCCATCAACTGACGAGCTGGCAAGGTACCGAGGTATTCTCGGTCGGCGGGTGTGTTTTGATCGTGGTTCGAGATCGGGCGGCATTTTGGCGCGCTTTTCGACGCGTCCTGGCGGGCTGGGGTGAGGAGTAATGGTGGTAGGAGAAAAGATGAAAACGGCAGGAGCTGACACGTGTTCCCTTGCGTAAGGCCCTTTCCCGACACACGGTACATTCCAAATTGGCAAGTGCCCTTTTGCATCAAAGGCGGCACATTGATGGCACCGTGTTTGATCTGAATGTGACGCGTTCTTGAATACATACACCTGCGTTCCGAGTTTTGTATATCCTCTCTTTCCTCCTCAATTTAATTCATGGAAACGGAAAACCAACCCGTAATACCAATGTGGCAGTAAGTACTTAGCTCTTGTATTTAATTTCCAAAATTCTTCATCGACCATGTGTGGACTACCCATTCTCCTCATCATCAGCTTGCTCTCTCCTCGTACTCTTTTCCCGAGCACGTCAAATGACTCTGTGCAAATAAACAATGCTTCGGGCCGGAATGCACACTTGAACCTGAGCGTAATCTACAATACATCCCGTCTGTTATCTGTATTTACACCATGCCTACAACTCTCTCTGTGCTAAATCTTCCCCTCCGGTACTCTGTATAATTCATTCGTGCAGCTAAGGGTTTGTTTATTCTTCTGAGCACCCTTTTCCCTGGCTCCTCCCTTCCGGGACCGATGGGCTTCGCGCTTCCCCCGTTCTCAGCCCGCGATGTTTTTGCGCTGCACGAACACCTTGATAACCTCTAACTCTGCAGTCCAGTCCTCTACATGCTTCCGTTTGTATCTATTATCAAGTTCGCGGCTGATCTCTCCGCGCGCAATCGGGCATTTCGGGGAGGGCCCCGTGAGGGTGATTTTTCTTTGGTACGCGTCTATTCTCGACGTTGCCTTCGAAGTACATACACACTGCATCAATCCAACATCATTCTAATTGTTATCAGAGCTCCATAAAGGGCGCACCGTAGGGAAGATCTTGTTTACTTGTAAATACATGGAGACTCGAAGGCGAAACAACTCTGAAACCAAGTCCAAAAAATTGCTCACTCTTGGGTATTATTTGTCTGTTTGTGCCCGCCGCTTGCCGGCCATTCACTTTCATATTCAATAGGACGGTTGTGGCAGTGCGGTGTTAGGAGCTCGACCTTATTATATAATATCGGAGTTTAAACACCATCAAGGAAACGACGCACTGCCGTTTTCACGTGGTCGGCCGGCCTATCAAAATTCGGCATCGCGATTCCAAGGTCCAGGTGGGGGAAATGACCGAGAAAGCTCCTTATTCGGGCTTCTCGCGCAATAATCCACCACATAATATCGAAATACGTCTTTAAAAGGTCAAGAATTCAGATTCCAGACTCACAAATAGAATAATCGTGGTATCCGATGTCTGTCTTGGAAATGGCCGGATTTGGCACATGTGATCATCACGCAGACAAACACTCAACAATACCCCCTCTTTCTTTTCTGCCACCAGCGTGCACCAGCGCCACGCAACAACATCGCAAGATAATAGGAGGCTCTCTGGAATCTATTACATCCTTTTTTTCAGCCTGCAAATACAGCTCGAAGCACACTTGGAGTTGAATTGTCCTCGAGTACTTCAGTTTTCTCGAGCCGTTCGCGCGCTCGTCAGCTGTGATCGACCGAGCTTAAAGCGAAAACATTGTCTCCGGCTGGAGACTGACAGCCGAGCTGACGAGAAACCCGCAGCCATTCGATAGTAAAATTTGGAGAATGCAGGATGACGCAGATAAATTCAAGTGGTCCGTGCAGTTTTCACATCATATCGGAAACCTTCTGACCACTAACCCAACATTGGCCACTTCATTGTTTGGCGCCCCCGGTCATGAGGATCACCGTGACCAATGCCAGGTATCTCGCCGGTTTTTCCCGTACGATTCTGATCTGAGGAACATACCGCCTGTCAAGCCGTGGAAGGATGGTCTGTGCGCCCGGAATTCGATGGGGATTACACGTGGCCGGCAAGACGTACGCTCTCATGTCGTCAAACTACTCGATTCTAGGTGAGGGCAGCAATTGGATCCTTCCGATCTATTGCTGAACTGTCTCAGTTGAAACTGTGGATGGAATCTCCTGGAAGCCGGGCGCGAAGCATAGGAAACCTCCCAATCTCTATGTCGCTATCTACCGGCATGGTGTCGAGGTGCAGCGCAGTCATACCGTCCGGAAACTTGATCCCCAATGGAATTATCTTGCGAAAATGTGAGTCCGGGAATATGATGCATCTGCACGCGCAACTTACACGTCAATTCTGAAGCCCCTCGGATCCACAATCCTCCGCCATTTCTCTGCGTGTTTTCCACCATTCTTCGTGTTTGTTAACCCGAGATAACTGTCTGGGAAAGGTGGATACAGATGTAACCGTGCTGTTGCAACTATGTGGCTCTGATGATGGCTCAAAGGGTGACTCCTTTGCTGTATTCTATCCGGATTAACCTGATTCTCTTGTATGCAGCTGCCACGCTTGAGCTGAAGGGCATAAACGGAAAGTTGAGAGGGAAGGCAGCAGGTACGATCTCAGTGCGGATGGCGAGAGACATCAAGGCCGGTGCATGGGCGACCGATAAGGCTCAGAGGGATGTTGGCAACATGACACTCGGAGCGATAGCTTCCGCCAGCATGAGATCTGGGGACATGATCTCACGGTCTGCGTCAGCAGCAGGGGACCTGGAATTGGCGCTGAATTCCCTCATTTCGAAGTTCGACATCATCATTCGCATCGGGGATCAACTCGCTACGGTAATGAGTACTTCTTCCCTTTGACCCGCACGCTCATACGTATTCGAGATCCACCCGTATGCTAACATCGCATGGAAAGTGTTGACTTCTTTGTACCAAGTGCGGGCATGATTCGCAGCCGAAACCTGCTGACCGGAGATTAGGCCGTCAAGAAGCAGCAAGAAACAGACGGCAAACTCCTGAAGCTTGTCAGGACGATGGTCGATGTGTATTCATTTGTGACCAACGTCGACTCTCTACCGAGAAAAATCCAGGGCCTCGAGGATAAGACTCTCGCGATCGTTAAACAGACAGTGGAATGTGCGCTGTTCATCCAGGAGTACACGGTCAACGGATTCTGGGGTACGTTCTTGTGTATTTTGATCCTCTTATATTGAGGTTCCCAGCAGATCGTACCGTTCGACAGACTTGGATGCACGCAGACGAAAGGATAGATGATCTCTCTGAAACATTGCTCAGTC
Source organism: Mycena vulgaris (assembly GCA_029204335.1). Classification (NCBI taxonomy): domain Eukaryota; kingdom Fungi; phylum Basidiomycota; class Agaricomycetes; order Agaricales; family Mycenaceae; genus Mycena; species Mycena vulgaris. Next base: position 419,516 of record JARGYA010000071.1, read on the forward strand.
TGAAGGATTCCTTTGACGGTCGTTTAACGATTCAAGCATTGTTTCTGTCCACGAAGGTGCTAGAAAAGGTCGAGGGCCTGGGTTCGTTCTCCTTTTCATCGGGTGTATTGCAGACTGATTCGTCTCTTAGAGCAATCAGACATACTCAAAAGGCTCAATCCGGTAGACATGAATGCCACATTACGTGCGTTATGTTTACCGGGAACGCGTCGAAGAATGCTGGATGAGATCGCCGGATGGCTCAGTGTTCCATCGAATTCCGGGAATATTATCTGGCTATCTGGGGTCGCAGGGTCGGGAAAAAGTACGATATCAACGACGGTCTCGGAGTCTTTTAGAGGACTGGACCGTCTTGGAGCTTTCCTTTTTTTTGACAGGAACGACCAGGCACGTAGCCATCCCGGTGCTATGATTCGAACACTTGCCTATTCGCTCTCGCTCTTCAATCCACATATCGGGGCAGCCGTTTCCGAGGTGATTCATCGTGATCCCTCCGTCGTGAACGCCCCGCTACCGACACAATTCAAACAATTATTGCTGGACCCACTTCGGTCTGCGGTGCGATACATCCACGGTCCAATCTTGATCGTTCTGGATGCCTTGAACGAATGCGGAGATCGTGATTCACGAGCTCCCTTACTTTCCTTGCTTTCAAACGAGTTCCCAAAAATCCCCAGCCTCTTTCGCTTCCTGATTACGAGTCGCCGGGATCCAGACATCACCGATCAATTTAGGTCCCGTTTCGTGGAGAAGGACCTGGATATGGATGCACATTCGAATGCACAGGACGTGGATTTGTTCATCCACCACGAGATGACCCAAATTCAACGACGGACAGGTTTAGATCCGACATGGCCGGGAGAGTCCACCATTCGAGCTTTGGTTGAGCTTTCTGGGGGTCTTTTCATCTGGGCGTCAACGGCTATTAGATTCGTGAACGACTACCGCCCGGATGAGCAACTCAAAATTCTGATGACTCGTAACTCTCCGGAAGGATTCAATCTCGATGATCTGTATGGTGTTGCTCTCCGGAACTCTGGCCCATGGGCCACAAATAAAAATTTCACCAACGACGCCCGCGCCGTTCTGGCATGTGTTGTCCTTGGAAGAGTGCCGATGACAGACGGAACAATCGATGCGATTTTGCACTCGGCGAAACCCAGTGCTGGAGATGTGCTCAAATATCTCGGGTGTGTCGTTCAATGGAGCAAGGGCAAAGAGGCCCGGATGCTTCATGCTTCTTTCGCCGACTATCTCACGGATGCCAATAGGTCAGGCGGGGAACCGTGGGCAATCGATCCAATGAACGACCATCAATCTTTAACCCTAGGCTGCTGGCGTGTTCTCCGCGAAGAGCTCCGATTTAACATATGCGACCTGGACGACTCACATCGCCGGAATGCGGATGTGGTTAACATGTCCACACGAGTAGAAGAAATGGTTTCTCCCCAGTTGTCCTATTCGAGTTGGTGTTGGTTCCACCACATCCAAGAAACTCCGTTTATCCAGGTCGTTCTTGACGCAGTCAAAAGAATGTTGCATGAGCAATTTCTTTATTGGCTGGAGGTCCTCAGTCTTTTAGGACGAATTCCGCTGGCAACAGCGGCGCTGGGAGCCGTAGCCAGGTATGCCAAGGCGCGTACTTGATTTGGGTGTTCGATGACAAGCTCCCTTACTATTCATTAAAATACAGCACGGCCATGACACCAACTTTCAAGATTTCGTCGCTGACGCAATCAAGTTCGTGGCTGCCTTTGCCCCTGCGATCGCACAAAGTGCACCGCACATATATCTTTCGGCTCTGCCATTTGCACCTCGGCAGTCAAGAATAGCGAAACAGTTTGGTCCTTCATTCCCGCGAACCTCGCGATTTCAAAGCCCCTTGGGAGAGGACTGGCACACCATGCAAAAGTTATTTCGCGGACATACCAATCATGTTACTTCCGTCCAATTCTCGCTAGATGGCACGCGGATTGTATCTGGCTCATGGGACACCACAGTGCGTGTCTGGGATGCCCAAATTGGTGCCCTGATCGCTGGGCCGTTGGATGGGCATACAGATTGTATTAGTTCTGTCCATTTTTCCCCCGATGGCACACGAATTGCATCTGGCTCTTGGGACAACACAGTGCGTGTCTGGGATGCCCAAATCGGTGTACTTGTCGCCGGACCCTTTGAGGGGCACACCGATTGTGTTACTTCCGTCCATTTTTCATCGGACGGCATGCGACTTGCATCTGGATCAACTGACAAAACAGTCCGTGTCTGGGGTACGGAAACAGGTCTTCTCCTTGCTGGACCGTTTGAGGGGCATACCGGGCCTGTTCATTCAGTCCATTTCTCTCCTGATGGCAGGCGAATCGCATCCGGGTCAGACGATCGCACAGTGCGTCTTTGGGATGCCGAAACCGGAGCGTGTGTCGCTGGGCCATTTGAAGGGCATGCACACATAGTTGGCTCTGTTCAATTTTCCTCAGATGGCACACGTCTCGCATCTGGTTCTTGGGACCGCACTGTACGTGTCTGGGACGTTAAAACCAGGAAACTCATTGCTGGGCCCCTCGAAGGGCACACCGATATAATCCTTTCTGTCAATTTCTCGCCTGATGGCATGCGGATTGCATCGGGGTCTGGGGACCACACCATCCGTGTCTGGGACGTGGACACCGCTGCACTCATCGCCGGACCATTCGAAGGGCACACAGACGGGGTTTCTTCCGTAAATTTCTCACCGGACGGCGCATGGATTGCATCTGGATCCTGGGACAACACAGTGCGTCTCTGGGACGCTCAAATCGGCACGCTGGCTGTTGGACCATCAGAAGGGCACACCAATTGGGTGAACTCCGTTCATTTTTCACCGGATGCCATGCAAATTGCATCCGGGTCTGCTGATAACACAGTGCGTGTCTGGGACGCTAAAACCGGTGTGCTCGTTGCAGCGTTGGAAGGGCACGCCGGGTCAGTTCCTTCAGTTCATTTCTCTCCCGACGGTGCACGGATAGCATCAGGATCAGACGACCGCACAGTGCGTATTTGGGACGCCCACACCGGAGCATGTGTTGCTGGGCCATTCCAAGGACATACACATACAGTCAGCTCTGTTCAATTTTCCCCAGACGGCACACGACTTGTATCTGGGTCTTGGGACAAGACAGTACGTGTATGGGCCGCGGGAGCCGAAGAAGTTGTTTCAACGTTGTTCCAAGGGCACACCGATATAATCCTTTGCGTCGATTTCTCGCCTGATGGCACCCGGATTGCATCGGGGTCTGGAGACCACACCATCCGTGTCTGGGACCCTGACACTGGTGCGCTCGTCGCTGGGCCATTTGACGGGCACACCGGTGCAATACACGGCGTCAATTTTTCACCAAACAGCACACACATAGCAAGTGGGTCTGCGGACAGCACAGTGCGTATCTGGGATGCAAAAAGCGGCACCCTTGTTGCCGGGCCGTTCGAGGGGCACACGGCGCGAATTTCTTCGGTTCATTTCTCGCCAGACGGCGCACGGATCGCATCGGGGTCTTGGGACCACACAGTGCGTGTCTGGGACACTCAAACCGGCGCATCGGTTGCTGGGCCGTTGGAAGGTCACACAGCCTGGGTCAACTCCGTCCATTTCTCACCAGACGGCGCGCGCATCGTATCTGGGTCTAGCGATAACACGGTACGAGTATGGGAGGTACGGATTGCAATAATATGCATGGCCCACAACTTACTTTTGTTCTGCTTGCAGATTAATTCTTCAGTTACAAATCTTCTTGGAGATTATCCGAGGGTGCACGCCGACGGATGGATACAAAATTCGACAGGCGACCTTATGGTTTGGCTGCCGCCTTGGCTTCGCGAAGGTCTATACCTTCCCCGAAACACCCTTGTCATCTGTGCCAGGGGCACAACAAAGCTTGACCTTGGCCGATTTGTGCATGGCACAGAGTGGCAGAAATGTATTGATCCTGGGATTCTCATTGCCCAAAGGAAATGACCCACTCATTTTCATACCAGATTTTTTGAACATATTTACCTACAGGTAACATTAAATTCGTTCATTTTTGGTGTCCTTTCGTTTGGATCGATTCATTTCTTGTGACTTCGCATCCTACTAAATACCTCTTTGGCCATCCATTGGTGCCTTATGAAACTCAGCAATCTCCGCTTAATGATCTCACCTCGGAGCCCATTGCCGCAGTAAGGGCCACCTACGACTAGGAAAAGAGAGTTGATCCGGTATTGCGCCGAGCTCTGCCGCCCGTTCTTTCAATTAATTGCGTCGAAAAGTGGTGGTCGAAAAACGTGTATCAAGCTATGCCGAAAAAATGTCCCAAAGGTTCGTTACCGCTTGAATCGTCGTCAATAGTGCTCTCGCTGCGACCGACGTTGTCTAAGAGTATTAACACTCTCCAGCTGTCTACCAGTCATTGGCAAGGTCACCGAGAATAGGTAAGATCGTTCTCCCTGTCACCGTGTCAAGTCGCCTGACCGTTCGTTCCTGAGCGGTCCGATTCCGAGTCTTGATATATACATAGGTCCCGCTCTCAGTCAGCACAGTCCACCCCAATGTCGTCTACGGACCCAACACAGACTCAGGTGCATTGCCGATGAGTTCGATAAGCACGCAGTTGACGCCGGTATGCAGAGCACTGAGGCCCAGCGCCCCGCAAACGCGGTTGCCGCCCAAACTCCCCACGACGAGAAAGAGAAGGTGGGGCCCCCACCGCCCACGCCTTGCATCGGAATTGGGCCCAACGCGCACATTCCGTATACGGAGGAGCACGCGAAGGAAGCCGCCAGGCTCGCGGCAGAGAAGGCTGCTCGAACTGTGAGTGTCCTGCTGAAAATTAAAATAGAACCGCTAGTTGACGATCGGGTTCATGAGGGGGCAGCAGGGCCCGGCGAGCAGTAACTTTCTGGTTCTCCAGGTCGTCTTGATCAAATCCCCGCAATCAGTTCACCCCCATGCGATCGTGGTTAATCCTCCCTGTACTGAAGTACGAAATCCACAAAGGGTCGATCCTTTGCCCCGAAGAATGTTCAACCATGTTTCTGATTCCCTTCCCAAAAGCGAAAACTGTTTAGTTCCGGCGGAAACACGCACGCAGCGTGAAACTAAGTGCAGGATACAGTCGGTGAGTGCACGATGCGGAAGAAATTTCCGACATTAGATGGAACCGAAAACCCAGACGAGTTCTGCGTAAGTGTGACGAGGAGACCCGTAACAACCTTGCCAATTCGGACGGCAGACTGGGGTGGCGCTATCGAGTCTGCGGAATATCCCACAGCACTTGAAGCGCAGAACTAGAAGAAAGACTCCTGCGGCTGTCGTCTATATCGTATGCCCAAGGCGTAGGTTTGCCGGCGGCATGACGGGGGTACACTGTGAATAACTGGCCCTCTTCCGGGCGTCCCACTCGCCCGTTGTATCCAGGGACATTGCAAGCGACGGGTTGAATGATCTTCACGATGCGGAGGTGAAGCACCCGACGGCCAGCGTACTCCGGGAGCGTCGAGGGCTCGAAGCGGCCTACAGCCGTGCCTGGGAAGCGTCCGTGTGAGTGTACCGTTCCAGGACGAAGTCACACGAGACCTACCACTCCATGGAAAACAGTTGTGGACCGAGTCCTTGAACAGCTCGTGCAGGTTCACGATGTGCTTGGAATTCCCAACTACCGTCATGGATAATAGGCTCGAAAAATTGACCAGGAAGACCGATTGCAGCCCAAACAATAGGTGCTCAGGGGTGGGGAGGCGGTCAGTGAAGAGGGCTTGGCACAGTGTTAGTTGGTCTTGGGCTACCAAATTTTCATGCAATAGCTGTGTGGCGATCCAAGAGTATCCAGCATAACACGCGATTTTTGGGAGAGCAACCTGCCACGGAAATCCCGAAGGGGCCAACAAATCTTGACTGCCGAAAGAATATGGTGCGTTGTCGGAGGAGACACGGAAGCGGAGTCCTCCCTCCAACGGCACCTCGCGTGAGCCGGGATAATAGTATAGAAATCCACGGGCGTGGGCTGGAAATGAGGCGCGCATCGAGGACCCTCGAAAGGCATACGAGAGGCCTTGGCCGGGAGGGCTTCTTGCAGCCGGGAGAGTGACTCCGAAAGTCTTCACTTGGGAAACATCGACAAAGTCCGTCGATTTTATGAGGGAGGGATTGAATGTCGAAACAATGCGCTGGGGCTTGCGTGAAATTCTGCACCGACACTTGTGAGCCAAGCAGCTGCAGATCGTAAGCGTGTAAATTCGATGTACCGCGGGGCATCTGTGGCCTCTGGTTTCCCAGAGTAGGATCTGGGAGGAGGGAAGGGAAGGTGCCATCTTACGCCTCGAACCGCCAATGCAGAGAGGGTGCTCATGGTGGTTGATGTAGAGACGCGATGTTTGGCCAGGCTTGTCAATCACCCCGACAATCAACATGTGTAGACACATTGCACCTCTCTTCTCGCGCTCCACTACATAGGACCTCCCCTTGGACCGTGGATGAGCTACTTCTCCAACCACTCTAGCCAGTCGCGCTTCCTTGCCATCTCCTCGAACTCGAACTCGGCCCCCTCATCTGCCGCGCCGCCGCAGTCCCAGGCTCATCCCCCAGCGCAATCGCCGCCAACGCAGCCCCAACGCGCGCGGTCCACGTCGAAGCACTTCTCGACCTCTGTCGAAGCGCACGCACACACGCATGGGGAAGGACGGGAAGCGGAGGAGGATGACGTGAGCACTATTGTGCACCCACTGCGTAATACGTGCGTTCCGGAAAAAAGGGCAACTCGTCGCGTTGTTTCTGAATGTCGCCTTCAATTTCTCCAGATGGGTGTTCTGGTTTCGCCAGCAACGCGCGCCGGGAAACAAGATCATCAGTTACGAGGAGGGCATCAAACGGGTCGCGGCGTTTAGCAGCGTGAGTGATTCTCCAAATCTAGACCAGTGCTGTGGGTATATGAGAAGCAAACGTCGAGCTTGCTTCTGGATTCAGCCCTATTGTTAAACAAACTGGATTCGAGCCTGTCCGATGCTAATACAAACTCACACAGGTCGAGTCCTTCTGGGCACTCCACACGCACCTCGCCCCGCCCTCGCTGCTCACGCCGACGACGGACTACCTGCTCTTCCACGCGGCCATCGCGCGCCCCGTATGGGAGGACCCGCTCAACATCACCGGCGGCAAGTGGATCATCCGCCTCCGCAAAGGCGTCGCGGACCGCGTTTGGGAGGCGCTCCTGTGCGCTGTCGTGGGCGACATGTTCGCCGATTGCCGCGGTCTGTTTTGTCCTTGTTCCCGTTTCGAAATGCCGCTGACGGGAGCGCAAGCAGACGTGGGCACGCGTGAGAGCTGGGAGGACGGGAGCGACGGGGAAGGCGAGGGCGCGAACGGGGAGGCAGAAGACGTGGACGGCGCGGGCGACGCGTTCCCCGAGATCTGCGGCTGCACGATCAGCGTGCGCCAGAGCGAGGACATTATCTCGCTGTGGAACCGCGTCGACCAGGACGTACGCGTGCGTGAGCGCATCCGGTACGTCTCCCTCTCTCTGGGTCCGCACGTTGACCAAAACCAAGGCATCGCAGAGATACGCTGCGCCAGGTGCTCAACATCCCCGCGTCGACGATCATGGAGTACAAGTCCAACAACGGTGCGGTTGCGGTCGCGTTTATTCCTATTCCTTCGGCCTCCGCTGAGACTGAGAAACGAAATAGACTCGATGCAGGACAAGAGCAGCTTCCGCAACTCGGCGATCGACCGCACACCACTTGCGTAACCCGCTTCGACGCAGTCGTCGGGTGGTGGACTGCTGTTCGACACGGGGTATACCTGGACCTGCAGGCGATGCGGTACCCGGTGATGTACGATGTAATGTGGTGGAAGAGGGTTCTATAGCTCGCGGGGCGGATGTACAGATGTACAGACTGAAATTTCTTGCTCGTTGGATGTATACTGTATATACTCACTATCATTGTTCGTGCGTCTGGACTCTGAAGATCTGAAGCTCAACACCTTTAAATTCAACTGATGGAGAGACGAAACTTAGTGACTAATTAATTATTTCTGGCTGCCAGACTCAGAGAACATTCGGCCCTTCAGGATTAATATAGCGAAAGTCCGCTTTGTCATCGTTCGCCCGCACAAGCACCGTTGTTCGCGCCACTGGCAGAAACGGTCGTGCGGTATTATCTTGGGTGCATGCGCGGCGGGTGGTTCATTGTCCAACGTATGTGCTTTGGTTGAACCTCAGACAGAAAATTCACGAACAGCTCACGGGAGGTTGATGATTTTTGTCAACTTATATTAGGGTGTATCACAGTTGGCGATTTTGCTGATTTAATCCGTGATTTCGATTTTCGATTTGGAGCCAGCGTGACTTTTGACAGTCACCGCGGATCAACCCCGGCATCGCGGCGCCGCGTGACTGCAATCACATACACTTGACCAAATAGAACACGTATACGAATAGGGGCCGCGTGATTGACCATCTGAGATGTGTTATCGGCCATCTGAGTTAATAAGAGATATGTCAGTCGATAGCTACCTTCTAATCCATCCAGGTGGAAGCCAAATGACTGAGACAGGACGGGGACGCGTCGCTGAGATTTGCAGAGGATATTTAAACTCCGCACGCTGTGCCGAAGTCATGCGCTCCTCGCCGTTCCCAAAGGGGCCATGTCACAGAGTGACCGCGTCCAAATCGAAAATCGAAATCACGAATTAAATCGGCGAAATCACCAACTGTGATACACCCTATTAGACAAGAGGCGTTGAGCGTTCGGTTTGGCTGTTGGACGGGTGATGCCCTGGATCAACGCCGAGATCTATCCGGAATCCTGTCGACGTGTTTTGTGCCTGGGTTCCCGCCACGAATTATGTCTCGGGGGCATTAAAGACCACGGAGGAATCGATTCGACGTTTTTCTGTGAGCCTAGAACGATGTATTGCCTTATTCTCTCCGTGACTTATGGCTAATCAGGCCCGCCACATCGGAACATCAGTCCTCGAGTGACGGATCGTACATGTCCACTTATAATTAAACGACAGGCAATTAGCGGACGTACGCGGCCCAGTGATTGACAGTGGACACGGAGAATGACCTTACCTGCAGCAGTCAGGATGCGTTATTTCCTCCTCCCCCCCATGGCGGTCTCGAAACGATACACCATAATATCGGTACTGGCGGCGGCGGCCCTAATCATTTACCTCCTGCGCTCGGCGGGGTACCGCCCCACGTCGCAGGGCCTTTTCCCTGCGTATCTAGCCGATGCCCCGCCGTACACCGCAGCCGTGGTCTACCTCGTGTCCGTCATGCCAGGCCCGCGGAACCCCGACGAGCTGCTGCGCACGCTCCCGCTCATGCAGAAGAACATCCCGTGGCGTAACCAGTGGCCCGTCCTGCTGCTCCATGCAGGCGCCTACGACGCGGCCGACAGCCAGCAGCACTTCCTGACGCGCCTCCGCGCTTCCGCAAAGTCGCATGATCTGACACCCGACGCGACGGAGACGCTGGTGCAGCGCATCGAGTTCGTCGCCACGCACCATGAGTTGCCTGAGGGCATTCCCTCCGTCGGCGGTGCGGATCATCCGATCTGGGACGGAGAGTGGCCTGGTGCGGTCTTCGCCTTTTGATTCACTGCCTGAACGCTAACCCAGAATGTCAGCATACCACCACATGTGCGCGTTCTTCTCATACAAAATATTCTCCCACCCGCGCATCAAAGACCTGACCTACTACCTCCGCCTGGACGACGACTCGTCGGTCACAGAGCCGGCGTGCTTCGACCCCTTCGAGTACATGCACGTCAATAACAAATCCTACGCCTTCCGGACTCGGAGTCCCGACCTCGGCTGGGTCACCGTGGGCATGTGGCCGTTCGTGAGCAATTACGCGCAGCGCCACCCAGGCGTGGAGAACAGGCTGCGCAGCAACGACTGGGAGTGGGCGCCGAACCGCTTGTGGCCAAGCAATTACGGCGAAGGGCAGAACTTCCCGTCGTACGAAACGAACTTCGACCTCGTCAAGGTGCCGCGGTTCCGCACGCCCGAGATGACCGCGTTCCTCGACGAGCTCGCTAGCGATCCAAGACGCTTTTATTGGTATCGATGGGGTAAGTCGTGCGTTTGTGTCGTGGCCGTGACGCTAATAGCCCCCCCAGGAGACGCTCCTGTGCGGTTCGCAGAGGTGTACATGTTTCTGGATGTCGCCGAGGAGGTCCATCGGATGTGCGAAATCCCGTATGCGCACAAGGACAGGCCATTCGACGATTGCGAGTGCGTTCCGCTGCTTGAGTAGGACTTGGTTGCGGTCGAGTGGAATGCCGTACATACCTTTGTAGATTATCAGGAAGGAGAGACGTGTTTGTAGGATGACGTCGCCCGAACAGACCTCACATTCGGTGCCCCTCGGTCGACAAAGTGTTCGTCTCCGAATTTGGGGAAGACGTGCGTAGTTGGTAATGCACATCGAAGAACCGGGTTGCGATGTCGCAGCGTGAAATGCAGGGCGCTCATCGGTCGATTCGTCACGGGGTATGTTTGCCTGCGGTTGAGGGCGCATATAGTGTGCGCCCGAACTGGATCTGTTTCGACCCGATGTGTACGAGATGGGTGAAGTCGAAGACCAAAATATTGGGAAAGGGACAGGCCATTATGCGTTACGCACTGTAAGCGTTGAGTCATCCATCCTGCCTCTCTCGTTCGTCTCGTCGAGGATTTTTTGCGCCTATGCTAAGTGCTGGATGGAGGATTTGTAGCGCTAATGCAGATTCTTGTCCAAGACATCCACGCTGGAGGGGAAGCGGGCCAGTTTGGCTCGGATCCGACGAAAATTGTAAATTTACGAGGCATTTGAGGAGTGTGGACCCTGGATGACATGTGGATACGAGAAGTGTGGTTCTGACCTTATGCGCACTGCTGTGCGGCTCATGTTGGCTCCAGGCAGAAATGCGCAGGAAAAGTAGGAGGAAAAGACAAGACGAAGACTCGGAAGACGCCGAATCGGAAGAGCGGAGTTGGAATCGCGGTCACGTGGAATCACCCTTGCTCGTGTCCCCTTGAACTCATGATCCGGACCGTTGATTCTAAGTATCTGCAATCAGAATGCGGCCATCCCAGAAAACCAACCATAAAATCCTGGAAATTCTGAACGTCTAGAAAACAGTGTGAGTCGGCAAATGGCGCTTCTGTTTCTGGTTCCGATTTGTTCCGAGAGCATGATGGCATCAATCGTGGTTGTCACGTCTCCAACTCTTGCCTCACGCGCGTACGATACATGAGCCCGCGAAGCCCCATCCCTGCGATATATGAACCTGAACCCTCTAAGTATGTGCGGCAAACCAACTCGGACCTGCGGTGCAGATGGCAACCCAGGTTACCCATCAATCCAAACTTGTGCTTAAGGCATGCTCAGCACGACCCGCAATGTGGGGTGGAGTAAAAATAGCCTGCTCTATATAAAACAGCCTCTACTCTGCGGGAATAAGCTCCACTCACCCCTTCCCATGTCGCCGATCCGCCGCACGCTCTTTCTCTCTTCGCTCCTGGGAATCTCTGCAGTCAACGCCAGTTGCGGCGACAACGGCGGCGCTGTGAGCCGATCCTCAGAGTATAAATCCTCCCGACGCTGATTGCATATTCCGCGTAGGAATTGGGATGGGGGACCCAGGCCGATACAGACTCCAACGGCGCGAACCCACGCACGGTGCTGGGCTTCAGTTCGACCGGACCGTTCGACGCCGCGGGGAACTCGATTCTCAGCGTGATCGCCACCAACGCCGGCTTTGAGGAATCGTTCTACGCGTTCAACGCGTTCATCTGCGGGCAGGCGAGCCCCAACGCATACCCCCAGACTACTTTCGGGTGCGCCGTCAACGACGGTCCTCATTGTGCCCCTAACACTCTTTCTCCCAGTCCTGTAATCAACAGCGACTCCATCAGCACGCATACCAGCATTCCCCTCTGCCTCACCGCCTCCGCGCTCGGCGAGGCGAACGCCACCATCGCGCTGCTCCCTTGCGTGTACCTGCTGCGCTCTACCTCCTCCAACGCACGCTAACTCCGTCCCCGCAGAAACGACATCTCCGCGATCCCCGTCCCGACGCAGAAGTTCCAGTGGATCGGAACGGACTTCATCACCTACGGGTTCGAGTTCATCGGGAACCAGTCCGGGACCCCGCTCGACCCGAGCATGCCCACGGACTACACGCCCTCCCTTGTGCCCGAAACAAACGGCACTGCGGCGTATATCAGGCTCGACTACGCACCCGGGGGGTTGCCGCCGTCGACGGGGCTCGAGACAGGTATGGTTCTTGCGTTATCTGACGAGTGAGGAGATGGATGGTTGGTGGATTGTATACCTACATAGACAGAGCGTGTGCATTGCTTACAGATTCCACATACATGGCCCGCTCGTATCCTGAGGTACATACATGGTCGCGTGATGCTGGCGACGCCCTTCCCTCCCTCATCCCAGGACCGTAAACCTGTGCACGCCACTGCATCGACATCGACCCCGCGAGCACGCATCCCGCAGTTACTAGGACGTAGATAAGCGCTAAAGCAGCGTCTCCTCGACTCGCCTCGCGCTCCTCCATCCTGACCAGCGATCCTCCAGCCGGAAATACACGGACAGCGTCACGCAGGCCAAAGTACATTAGCCGTCGAGCTGCGTGCGGTATACGCCCATCGCCCCCGACGCCGTCGACGCACTAGTGCGAGTCCGGGACAAGGTGGGTACAAAACTCCTTCTCGTCCTCCTCGTCGTCGCTGGGGGCGAGCGGCGCATGAACAACATTCCCAGCCCGTGCACCAGAGGGTTGACGGAGCCTCGAATGCGAGGGCGAGCGTACGCCGCGGACGAAGTGCTACGTCGATCCGGGTGGGGCTGGGGCTAGGCCTCGCGCTTCGTGGCTTTGTGCACCAGCCCGTAGTGTCGATTTCCCTCCCTCTGCCATCCGTCTTCCTTCCCGTCTCCGCGCCCCACCCAAAACCTCGTCTGCCGACGCAGCACGTCGCCCAGCCGCAGCGGAGCAGCGCGCAGACACCCTTCCGAATTCACGGACGGCGGAGGCTTTGAACTTCGATGAATCACATCTCACGCACAGCGCTGTCGGAGAGCATTGACGACGCGCTTCGGAGTCCGCGGATAGTCTGTCTTTTGCATGATGTAACGCGAGGGGCGCACGAGGAAAGAGGCACTTCAAGTACCTTCTGCAGGCTGGGGACGCGTCAGGGAAAGCAGGGGAAGAGGCGAACGTTACGCTTACCACACACAGGTGAGCGGGGCCACATTCAGCCCCATCCACGGGTGCGAGCGGTCCGTAATCAAGCTTCCTTCGCTTGCGAGGTGTAAGCGCGAACGAAGGAGAAGGAGCTGGACGAGTACCTCATGATTTCCTATCCTCCGCTTCCGCCCAGCTCGCGGGCGCAGACCGGGGATGCGGGTGCATCCAAGCGCGAGCGAGGCATCGCTTGTCGAGGGCGGCGGGCGCGATCACTGTCGAGGGCGCCGAGACAGCGGTCCCTGCGCCGCCAGCGCAGACAAAACGCCGCGTCTTCGAAACCCCGGGTGGGGGCCTCTCGCTCGGGCGGCGCGGCTGGCGGGGGAGCTGCATCGTCGGCGTCCCGTATGAGCTGCTTCCATGCACCATGCCCGCATCGCGTGCATCCCTTCGATCCCCACTCCTCCCTCCTCCCCTTCCTCGCACCCCAACGCCTTCACGCCAACGCAATGCGCCCCCGCCCCGAATGCCTGTAGTATCGACAGTGCGCATGCGGGCCCGCAGCCCCACCATCGTGCGGGCGGATTCAGGACGGCGGCGGGGTGATGTCGAGTCGTGCTGGGGACGCGCACGCTCGACGAGGGCGCAAGTCGCATCTGACGAGAGCGCAAGTGGCATCTCCGACGAAGACGCCCCGCGGTGGGCGCGGAAAGAAACATGCTGAGGCGCTCCTCTTCCGGGAAATGTGTCAGCGAGACGTAGGAGCGAGGGAGCGAGCGCAGCGCGTACCTCTTCAGACTCTCGATGACTCGTCCACACACCCGAGAACGCCTCCCAGCCACGGATCCGCCATCCCCATTTCCCCAGCTGCGAATATATCAGCGCCAGCGGAAGGAGGACGAGCGCAGCACGTACCTCTTCAGATGCCCTACGAGTAAGTTCCGGACGTCTCGCATCCACGGGCCCGCGATCCCTACTCCCCAGCTGGAAAAGCACTAATGTCAGTGCGCTCGAGCGGAAGGGGACGAGGGCGGCGCGTACCTCCGCATTCGCGACGAGAGGTGCCACGGGCGGCGCGGCAATCCCCACCTCCCCGCCTGTAAACAACGTCTGCGTCAGCGCGCTCGAGCGGAGGACGAGCAGGGGGCGTACCTTCACATCCCCAAGTACCTCTCCACGCATCCGACAACGCCTCCCGTCCAGGGAGCCGTGCCCCAGCTAAAAAAGTACTATCGTCAGCCCGCGAACGAGGGAGGACGGGCAGGACGTGGACATACCCCGCCGCTATCACTAGTACTATCACGTATCCCTTCTGCCCCCGCTCCACGTCCCACAGCGTCCCAGAGGAGGAGGAGCAGCCCCCGCCGCCGAGGAGCCAGCGGAAGCGAACGGGCGATGGGGACCTCCGCGCGCCGAGTCCCGGTACTCGTCTTGCGCTGTTCTTGGTCCTGGTCTTGGTCGTGGTCGTCGTCGAACTCTTGCTCGCGCACCCGATCTGCGCCCAAGCCGTCGTCCTCCGCCCCGTCGAGATCGAGTCCAAATACGCTGCGGCATTCTATGCGCGCGCCGGCCGCGTGCTTCGCCATACGCCGAGTTACCCGCGCGTATCCCTCTCTTCCTTCCCTCCCATCCGCGCTCCAGACGTCCTGGTACGACGACGGTGCATCGCCCGCCGGTCTGCGCAGCGCTGGCATCCAGCCCGCGGATGCCCCCTTGGCGAGCCACCTAATCGCGCAGACTACACACCCCGGAGGTGATATGCACAGGTCCGCACACCGAGCCCGAATCGCGCGGGCGGCACGATGGACTTGGGGTCGCCCGATCGTGACGCAATGCAGCTGCACTGCACAAATGGCGGGTGGGGTGGATACGCAGGGCGAGGAAGGTGCAGGAGAACGCGAAACAGACAATTCTCGATGCTTGGGGGGAACGGACGATGGCGTCTGCGGCGGAGGGTGCATACATGTACGGAATGGCACGAGCGTAGGAGAATCCGCGCAGAAGATGAATCGACCTGGGGCTGAGACGTCCGGCGAGTCTAAAGATAGAAGGAAAGCGTCAGTCATGGCGGAAGTGAAAGTACATTGCAGGTATGTCGCCCTGAAGCGTAAGCCATACATCAGGCGAGTCCGGGGTCAGAGCCTGCGATGAGCCGCCATTCACAATGCGGGCATGCCACTGGGAGAGAAACGTGTGAGCGAGACCGGTGAGAGGACAGGAGGAAGGACGCACCGATTTGAGACTCCGACTCATTGAGAGCGATAAGATTTGGGAGACGATTTGTGGTCGGGAGAGCGGATGCGGTAGAGGAGTGGATGCCGAAGAAGGGATGTGTGGCGGGAGGTAGACTCCGAGTCGAAGGGTGTGGTGTAAAGAAAGCACTAGGATCCATGCTCTCATCTATTTCCTCGAGTCTTCCTCATTACAGATATCTTGACGATCCGACAAGGGCCGCTGCATTGGAACTCGAGCAGCGCATGTTCGACGGCATTGATAACATGCTCTGATACACCCGAAAGCCTCAACTCGTTTTTCGCGTGCTTTCCTGGTCGATATCTTGCACATGGGGCTGCGGGGAAGGAGAGTCGGCGGGAAAATACGGCCAGCCAGAGTTGGACGAGAGGCGCACTGTTTTCTATCCCGAGTTGATCCCGAGCGGGACGTGCGGGCAGGGCGACAAAGTCTGTCGTCGGAAGAGGAAGGAAGCGGAGTTTGAATCGCGATCACGTGCAATCATTCTTGACGCGTAATAATGCGCCCGAATCTCGCCTAAGGTCCAGGACTCGAGGGATAGATGCACTAATGTGGAGGTCACCGGAAAGCGATTCACAGAACCCCAGCGTGACCATTAGCTCTACTGTAAGTACAGCTTTGAACAGCATCCGGATGATTAATTGTGGCTGAACAGACTACGTGATACATAGCATGGCAACCTCGGCTTTCCCTCTCGCTATATCTATGGTCGCTCTCATCGGAGTACTTGCGAACATCCTCCAACCCGTCGGAACTGTGAAACCCCCCGACGAAAGCTCCCTTTTTCTCTCCTTTTTTCGTTTTGAGGTTTACATCCCTGTGTGGTTCAGATCCCTACGGGACAACTCAGGGAGCCTCACGCATACATGCGAGGCATAACAAGAGCCTGTCCCCCACCCTGTTTGATGCGGATACATTTATTTGGTAAAAGGAACAAAAAATGGGAGGAAAAATGGAACCGTGAACGACCTTACTGATCAAAGATCTGCACAATGCACATAAAGAGCAACAGCAGCTCTTCTCCGAGATCCAGTCGCTGCGGCTACTTGTAGCTGCACTGCAGACCTATATCGAGAAAAATTGCTCAGTTACGGGGATCCGGCACATGGAGGCTCCATTGCTCAAATTCGAGGGCATATTGAAATAATGCCCGAAGAGATTGCAAGCTGAAACATTTGCGGAGTACGTGATTGTTGTTGTCTGTTCAATGTTGTGACCCTGAGTCCTTATTACGAGTCCTAAAATGTATTTTTACAAGAGCGCGGTGGGCCGCGAAGCGGCCCACCACTTCGGTTAAACGTTTGATTCGGTGCCCTCTCAAAGTATAATGGGGATGTTCACACGAACACCCGATGAAGTTACGAATAAATTTAAGTCACAGGCACCGGTCGGCGGTTTGGTATTGTGTACACTTTTATAGGCGCACACGCGCTTAAAGTTGATCATGGGGCCAAAAGCCCCGAGGAAGCGCCGTTTATTGAGCGCTTCCAAAGGTCTGGACCCAGCGCTTCCAAAGCCTCGGGCCTGATATCCCAAAAGCGGAGTTTAAAAGGCTTCAGACAGACAGAGACGATTTTATAAAGAGAGAGAAAAGAGAGAGAAACTCGTTTTTCTGATTCTAACTGGCTTGCTTTGGGGAGCATGTGGTGCGTAACGAGGAAGCGACTGTGTCGCTGGCGCGAGCGGACACTTCCAGTCCTTGATTGAACTCCAGAAGATGTTCTCCCTTCTCCAGAGAGCGCCGCACAACTTTCGGCGATGAATCCTGCTCAGCCACGATCGATCCAGCGCCGTTGAGACGTGCATTTTGGACCGAGTCGGATCAAGTGGATCGAGCCGCTCAATCCCGTGGTCTAAACTGCATGTATTTTGTATTACTAGACTGTATTTCACTCGATCGGCTCGAGCCGCTCGAGCCCGCTCGATCCAAGTCCCCAGTCCAATAAAAATAACCTGTGATTGGACTCATGGGTCTCCGAGAACATCAGTCACATCTGCTCATGACTGAGTGAAGTAAATCCCATGAAATACGGGGGTTCGCTAACCAATTGATTGGTTAAACAGAACGAAACTCACCCGCATGTAATCCGCCACCCATCCTCCTTTACTCTCGCTCCCCCCTCTCGCCACATAAATCCAATGGTGTGGTTTGATACACAATCGAAAGGGCAAGCTATTGAGTCACAGGCGATCCTCAGGCGTCCCTCGCGGGTGAAGCTGACGGGGCTTCGGCACCCGGATGGTCATCACAAGTCCCAAGATCAACTTGAAGCATGAGTGGCACTCACCCAGGTTAAGACGGCACGACGACGATGTCAGCATGAGATGGGCAGATGGAATCAAAAATAAAACCCTCAAATCACTGGTAATCGTGTACACAGCAAGAGTAACTTGAAAGGGGAATGTGCCACTCCGAACTAACAAAGAGTTAGAAGATCTGCGTACTCATGGTAGAATCAACTTGAGTCGCTGAACGTATTGAACACGGTGTGACCCATATTTAGGTTTAATGCTAACGAGGGCAATGAATGAGCGAAGGCGAGTGCGGCAGGTTGCGGTGAAAGATGAAAGATGCGTTGCTTGTCTGTGTTGCGCTTGACAAACACATGATCTGAGAAACACGTGATCGGGTTCTCGCAGTGAAACACCGCCAAGCACCTAGGCTCGTCCCCATCCGGTAATCTGCAAACAACACCAAACCCATCACGCCAAGGCGCTCGAGAGGATTACCGGCAGATCGCCAGTTTTGTCCCCACCCATCATTCCCGATATGGGAAGCTCAGCACGTGATCCCGGCCTCGCCGCAATCTACGGCGGGAACAATGAATAATGTTAGACGCGTCCCGAGCGTGACGGACGCGCTCTCGACGCGTCTTTCGGTGGCAATCTAATTAAAGAGTGTTCCCGACGAAAGAGAGTAGCAAAATCATGTATATTCGGAGTAAAAAATAGGAAATTATCGGTAATATGCGCGTCTGTCAGTGGCCCCTTGGGCCGGAGGCTGAGAAAAGTCATAGGTACGATAATAACTAGGTTGGTATGCGTTTGAGGGCCCAATTATGGGTGATGGCGCCCCCGGTGGATGGGTAGACGGGCCAGAAAGCGATGAGTTCGTGGCGGCGGGTACCTGAAGCCGGGGATCAAGCCAGGACAGAGGTCGCGACGGAGCGTATAAGGGTGGCATTTGCGGAGAAGTTTGTGCATATTGGTAGAAGGCATCCGGTTGCATGATAATTGGCTGAATCATAGGAATGGCTGGCTGCGTGGGTGGAGGAGAGATGTGTAAAGGAGGGGCCGGCGTGGTGACAGGCGCCGGGGCCTGTCTTGCATCTGGCTTTGCCCTCCGACCGCTCTGTTTGCCCCCCGAGTATGGGTCCACATGCTTCGGTGGCCGTTTCGACTTGACAGGGATGCCTATGACCTTCTGTGTCGACTGCCAACCCGACCGTTCGTTGTGAGCGACCTTCTTTCGAGCTGGTAGGACCTCCACATCAGTGAAATTTGTCTCCGAAAGTACGACATCAACAGCATGCTGCAATGCGCGAAGAGATTTGGACAGATGGGAGGGCGGGCAGAGACGAGTGCGAACTGCCAGATGCTGTAGACTATTAATTAAATCCCGGACTTGCTGATCTTCCGCGGGAAGGTTGTCGGTAGGTTCCTCATCATCCTCATCGTCATCGGAGTCGGAGTCGGGGGGGGGGGGGCTTCGAGGCGGAAACACCGAGCGATGATACAGGTATTTTCTTGTGGACCTCGGGGAATAGCCGCTGCACCGCACATATGTGCTTGCAGAAATCAATCAACGGGAACGAGAGGCAATCACAAGTGTACGCCTCGATGTCAACCGAATAACGCTGGGTGTCATCCAACTGCGATTGCACAAGGAAGACTCTGGAAGACTGAGCCGCCTTCGACCTTCTTGATCGCGTCCTTCGTGATGGAGAGGGCGCGGGATTCGACCTCAATCCGGCGCTTGACCTCGAGGTCTGGCCCCTCAAATCCAAAGTCCTGGCGACAATGTTTCCCGATGAAGTACGGGATCGCTTTGTTGATGAGGACGTGCAGAAGGTGATCCACACGTCGGTTGCGCTTGCCCTCCAAGAATTTGCCTTTCAGAAGATGATGCCACCTGCAGAAACACGATTATGAGTCCATAGTAGTATATGATTATTCGATTGGGTTAGATTGGTATCAGTATGTAAAGAGAAGTAGAAGAAGTTGTTAAGACCACTGATGGCAAGGCACCGGGCCGGTGGGCCGCCGGGCCGCCTGACCTGCGCACATCATAAGGCGCTCCCCCGCCGCCACGCATCAATGAGGGCGCTCGCCGGCGTTGCGCCACCGGCGCACCCATCATCGGTGTTCTGTAACGCGTCACGTCCCCACGCCACGCCCGCCATGCAAATCGTGATCGGCGATCGCTTAAGCAATGCACCGCGCTTCGCGGCGGCGGGCCCGCCACTGAAGGCAGGCAGCGACAGGACCAGATGCTGCCCCGTGTACCCTGCGCCCTGCGCCGCGGACTACCGGCGGTCCGGGTCCACCCCACGTGCATGAACGTGTCGTGACCGCGTTCTTCAAATCAGCCACACAAGAGCAAACACCTGACCGCCGGTCTAAGCGCTGAATATGGATTAGAAATTAGTTACCTCCAGAAATAAGCACCAGTTGAATTTATTTGTAGTTTCAGTTTTCCAATAAAATTGCAATGCTCTCTATCTCACACTCCTCTGCTCACAACTCAACCTACTCCATCACCCGCTCATCTCTCTCTGCTGCCATTCTCTCTCTCTGTCTAACAACCCGATGCTCTGACTCCTCCCTCACTTTCTCACTCTAACACCCTCTCATCCCTCACCCAACCCGATTCACTTACGCCACATGCCTCCCACCCTCGACGATTTCATCACCGTCCTCAACAAACCATACAACGTCCACGAAGGCCCCGGCGGCGTATACGTCCACGCTCGCGTCAACAAGCAAGTCCTTCTGGACTGGATCGCCGGCCTCATTGACGACTACGGCCTCGTCCATTTGCTCGACTTGAAAGTCGGCTCGACAAACAACATCGACAGGCGTCGCGGGGAGTATCACCGGCGTTGCAAGGGGGAGGTGATCACTTGGTACTACTGGATCCCGTCGTTCCATCGAATTCGGCTCGGTGAGTTTTTTTCTCTTCTTGATTTCCCCCCTGACCACTCGCAGAGGACTTGGTCCATCTGGCGATCGACTATCTTGGCGCACGCGCCAGATTGTACCCGTGTGTTGGCTGTGGTGTGGTGCACTGCGAGCACTGCAGCGCCTGGACGGTTGGGGAGCCAGAGGGGTTGGAGGTGATAATCCACCTGTATCAGGCGCTCCTGGGTGAAACCAGCCAGCGGTAGGTTCTTTCTCCTCACAGATGATCTGTAACTCAATCCTTCTTCAGACAGGATCTCAACAATTAGCGAGCTCTTATATGTACTTCCTCTAGTTATGTTTTACTGGCGCACAATCGACTGAGAATCGATCTCTTTGAATCAGTTTGAATTGCTGGGCAACTTTCATGTCTTGATGGAAAAAGAAACGACTTGCAAGCGCAGGTCGAATAGATGCGGAATGGAAATCTGAATAAGAGCGGTCAAAGTTCCCCTCTATCCGCTCTGGAGCCCTTATCACCATTGTCCTTGCCGCCATCCTCCCTCGCCGGTAACCACGACATAGACATGGATCTCGAGTCTTTCCCAGACCACGATGAGATCCCGGTGCCGATGGAACCTGACGCCGGTCTGGGGCTCTTTGCTCGTACCATCGCCGCCGTCTGGGCCCTTATCCAACTAACGCTGAATGTAGGACTCGCCCCATGTCCCTCCCCTTATATCCTCCCCTCCGTCTCCGTCACCCCACGTCCCAATCACGAAACCTTTTGCTGCCATCGAGGTGATCGAAGCTGCGGCGACGATATCGTCAGCATCGACTGGAGATCATGTGGTTCCTGAAAGTGCGATGGATGCCGATCTCCCACTCCCGAAGAAGAAGAAGGGGTCGAGGCAGAAATCGCCCGACACTCATTCGGCTGCAGAAGAGCACGCCAGTCCAAGAACCAAGCCCTCGTACGAAAAAAGTTGAAAAGACGGTGGAGAAGGGAGCGGGGTCAAAATTCAATTTCCATCACAGTAACCTACAATTCATCTTCTGGATCCCACCGCGAGATCTTTTCGAGGGGGCGATAATAATATTGTTTGTACTTCTTCGTTTCACTCCGCTTTGCGGGACGGGGCATCATACTGCGGATGAGTTGGGCTCGGTCCTGGTTCGGGTCTCGCTCAGGCATGTAGAACCACTGCGCTTCGAGCGGCGGGTCCGAGTCATCCTGCAGGAGCGTTTAGCAAAGCTCCATACAATCATGGTATATATGAACACATACCTTGCCGTTGTTCTGCACCTTTCCGAAGACACCACTCCCTCCGCCAGCAACGGTACCGCCCTCGAGGACACGCCCCATAAGGTCGACGCACTCGTGCTCGGTTCCACGGCTTTTGAGGGACGGGTAGCTCTGCATCACGGTTTTGTACAGCGTCGACATGGGGAGCGAAGATGCGTGGGACGTTGCCAGACACTCGATGAGCATCCCACATAGCTCGGGATCTAGTTCGGGGGCGGACTTTTTTTATCGGTTCTTCGGAAAGCGAACGGGAGGACAAGGCGGCAGACGGAGACGGGGATCGTGGTCGGGTTTTGCGTTGCCTTTCGGTTCTGGAGCGGTTGGCTTACGGGCATCGGCGCGCGTAGCCTTCTTTCCTTTTGGCGGAACATCCTTTGTTTCCAGGCTGTCGATTCGGTTTCTGCTCAACACGTTTCGTACGACTCCGAGACCTGGATGCCTCGGATGGGGTGAGGGTTAGACGAGCCTTTTTGGATTTCGGGGATATCGATGTCGTTGACGATGAGGTCCTGAGGTCATGATCCATTACACACCAGAGAATCTTGGCAAGTGTTGATTTGCCTGGGATAATACGATCAGAAAATAATAATCAGTGGCAGAGGAATCAATCTACCGGAGCCATTATAACCAACGATCGCGAGAGTCTCCCCGGACCGGAGGGTGAAAAGTGACGTCTTTCAACGCCGGTTTTGGACATCCGGAGTAGGCCTCTATGTTTCTAGGTCAGTCGAATTCTTCGTTGGTAGTGACACCCTACTGTGCTCTGATGGTTGCACCACTGACAGACATGTGATTAGACACAGCCTCTGCAGTTTAGGCTTTAAATTCCTCCCTGCGCAAAACGCTGCCATGTAGAAAATGCCTTGGAAACCATGCGCTAGGTCCCAAGCAGGTTTCTCGACACAAGGATTACTGACCGAATGAAGCTCTGATATAGCGTCAGAGAACCAAGCGATCCCCACGAAGATTGCAGCAACAGAACAAGTGGAATCTGAAGCGCTTCAGATGAGTAAGAAGGTCATGTATTACTGACTTTTTGGAGTGCGAATAAAAAGTCCGAGAAGTTGAGCTTCAATATTAGGGATGACTCTCGCAGCTGTTGGTTCTGTTCCGAATCTAGCACGACTTGTCTTGCACTGGTCCACGTCTTGAGGATCCACTCTCCCAAGCCAAACAGCTCGATCTCGGAGCTGTGGGCCTTGTTGTATGCCAGATTTCGCATTTTTTCTGGTCGGTCGGCTTCATGACTTTCTCGGGGGCTGTTGAGTCTCCGAATGGGCGTACTGGCACCCGAACCATGTCACGATCAAAGGCGCTGTCACAGAAAATACCAAACATTCCACCACTTTCCTTAACAGGCCAGTGGAGGTTAGGTTCCCAATGCGGGTATCTCCGATGGAACTCACCTGCACCCCAAGTCGGCGGAGGTGGTGAACCCTCCGCCTTGCTGGTTGCCCTCGTGGGTCCATTAGAACATTCTTTCTCCTGCTTCCCGGTGGTGATCGGTAGCGATCGGTTCCCTACATCCGCATCCATTTCCGCACCTTCCCCGCGCACGTCGGCTGAATTCGTTTCGCACTGTAACAAATTTAATTCCGCTACCCCTGAATTTGTTTCTGCGGAAAAGAAACTGAAACAACCGCCATGCCTCAAGCATCTTCTCTCCGCGGGGGAGAGTTTGCCGGTGGCACGCTCCGCTGAGCGGCCGAGTTCAGCATCTTGAAAGTAGACAGATAAATATATTGCTCATCGGAAAAGACATTCCTTACCGCCTCCAAAATGGCCCACCGCTTCCAGCCATACCCTCACTCCAACCATGTCTCGTACTCTGGTCCCAGCGAAAAGACGCGCTTCCAGAGAATGTGCTTAAAACATGTCTTTGACAACGGCCCTGCCCCCCGCCACACTGCCGCCCCGCGCTTTACAATTGCAGACTGGGACCCTGACGCTGCGACCCTGAATGAGCTGTAAGCTCAGCTCGCAACCTCAAATCGATTAGGCCAAACCCAGACTTACTCGTTGGCCAAGGACACCTGGGTGGATTATCACTAGTTCGTCTTCGTTCTCTGCCATCCATATTGTCCTCATCCATTTCCTCAGCCCCTTCAAAAAGGACCTTCTGGGAGAGAAGGAGTACCTCCGCCCCTCCACCCTCCGCAACAAGCCTCGGAGCTTATGCCCCTTTGCCCCCATGGGGCCAACAACCGGCGCCAGCTCGTGGATTGCTACATGACCCTACACACGCACCAGCATCTGGAACGCGGCCGGCTGTGGTACTTCCAAGCGACGGGTCACCAATGTTCATTCCTGAGTGCGTCTTTGGCCCTTTCCTGCGTTAACATGTCGCTCACAGTGCCCTGTCCTGACAACTCGGCATCGTCATTGGCCTTGCCGGCTCCCAGTGTGGACACCAAACCGACCGTGGATTCTAAATCAGACATGCACACAATGCAGGTCACCCACCGGCAGCACCTCAGACGCAGGCCGCAGATCAAACCAGAGGACGACGTGAAGCCATCAGTCAAGAGAGAACCGTCATCTTTGTCACTATGGGCCTCCTCCTCTGCCTCCTCTTCAGCATCATCCTTCTCCCGCCCAAGGCCGCGCCCTCTCGCCCACCCCCGCCCTCCTCGGCAAGTCTCGAGGTTCTCCGACGAACAGGCCAATCACAACCTTCATCCCCGTGCGTCCTCTATTTTTCCAGCCATCTTTTGTCCTGACTAAACCGTCGACCACGCCATCGAATCTGGAGTTGCCAAGGGTCAGTTTTCTTCTTCAAACACCTGGGTCGAAACACTGCTGACCTGGGCTTAGTCGACGCTCGCAAACATTTCCTCTTCGACGAGAGAGCACCTGACTACCCCGCCGAGTTCCTGCCCTTTGCAGACCAGAACTCAGTCTCCAAGGTTGGCGCGATCCTCGACGCCACTGAGAGTTCCACCCACATTGGAAAGTTTCTTTCCTCGCTGTCGTCTACGTATGGGGCCGCCACCACCTCATACCACAACCTCCTCTCCACTCTTGCCGTCTGCACCTGCTGCGGCTCCTTCTTCACCATTGCGGGCTATCATCTACATCTGGAGTTCTCCGCGTCAGGCAATGAGTATGTCTGCTCAAATCATCCAAACCGCGATCCAGGTATGGCTATCCTTCAGCTCGCTCTCTGTCTTTCTCCGCTAACTGGCTGTCAGTTTCCCCTCTCAGCCGTGTTGCTGTTGGTGACTTTGTGAGCACGCTGAAGCCGCGCACCAAGGCTCGGACACCCTTCCTCACCTTTGAATTCAATCCTCTCGGGATGGCGTGGATGGCTCTCAATTCGCCGTTCGGGCTCCCAGAGACGATCCTGGAAGCCGTCAAATCAGCGATGGTGACGTGCGACACTTGCACGTTTACGCAGACCTTGCATGCACACGAGGCGCACCTTGGAGACTCCCGCGAGTGCACAGATGTTGCGGAGGATGACCTCTCGGTCATCATCACGTCGAGGTCCAAGGGCAAGGCTCTGCAGGGCGATGGGACCTTCCATCCAATGGTACGCGCTGCTGACGGCTCCTTTCACGAGGTGATGGTGGTGGATGACTCGGACTCAGAGACCGAGGTCGGGATGGCGGATGATGATCAGTTCCCCAGCTCTGTTGCCCTCCCGAGGCATCTGTCCCAATGTCTGCGGCGTCTTCTCAAGTGGTGCGAGGCGTCAAACCTTGAGTTCTCCGTCCGTTCCAGCTTTTGTTCCACGCCAGTACAAAATGCTACCCATCTGTCATGCCCCATCCACTGAACAATGCCCCTCCCATACACCATCCCGTCCAGATCCCTGCATTATTCTTACCCGACCCGCCAGCCGCGCGCACCATGGGCCCCAGCCATACATCTTTTTGATCGAGACGCTGTGCAGCGGCAGAGAAGCCGTCCGTTAGATCTTATGCTCTTGTGCACGGAGCTAATGGTTGTCGTGAAGGCGGCATGGTGAGTTTTTCTCCTCTGTTTGAAAGTCAGCACGTCGAAACCGTCATACAGGCCGTCCATCGGTGGGCATAAGCTCCCCTCCGACCATGTCCTCGCCTTCCTCCTCTCTCAGGGCCTCAAATGGTCCTGTTTCTGCACCCTCCTCGCCGAGCAGGCCGCCCAGCCTTCGCCATTCACATATGACGCAAAGGAGATTATTTCCAGTCTCGTCATTCACGATTCGCAGCGCAACATCGTTGTCTGCGGGCACTCCCCAGCTAGATGCGCCTTCTTCTGTACGTGCTGCTCTTTGTTTTTACCTCAGCTTCCAGCCCTAACGACCTGCCTCCCTCCAGTGGACCTAGACGCCATTCACGACGCGACGAGAGTTGTTGCGGAGTTCAACTTTCCAATGGCGCGTGAGCTTGGGTCGGATCCCCACTCCATCTTCTACACGTGGATGATGGCAGGGTCCGACATTGATACAGCAGACCTGCCTGGATATTATGGGGAGTATGAGCGCGGGCAACAGAAAGGGACAAGGGCATGCATATACCTGCCGGCAGTTCCTTCTCAAGGTGCGTTTTAGTGCCCCCATGATTATTCACCAGCTGACGGCGTACTGCAGGC
Source organism: Mycena vulgaris (assembly GCA_029204335.1). NCBI lineage: Eukaryota > Fungi > Basidiomycota > Agaricomycetes > Agaricales > Mycenaceae > Mycena > Mycena vulgaris. The sequence goes on from JARGYA010000071.1 coordinate 445,974, forward strand.
AATGCCCACCCGCCCACACCGAAGTACAAGGAGACCGGGGTGCAGGTCGACCCCACAAGCTTTGTCCGCCCGGCGGGGCCGTTCCAGGACCTCCCGGAGGCGCTCTTGCTCGCTACCTTTGCCAGGGGCGGCGGAGTCCCGAGGGAGACCTTCAAAAATGTCCTGGCGGTGTGTAAACACTGTCAGCATGTATTCTTTAAGACACATCTGGCAGGACATCTACAGACCTGTGCAGCTGCTCTGCAGCATTTGCCTTTGCCTTTGCCTTTGCCTTTGCCTTTGCCTCCACCTCCCCCCCCGCCAGCACAAAGCGCCCATCGGCAGCTGCGTTCCATGAAGATGAGGCGCGCAGAGTTGACCAAAAAGAAGTAGAGCACATACCTGATGTACCGGTATTTTCTTCAGTGTTTTATTAAATTTTTTCTTGGATGTCTGCCGGTGGTGTTAACGAGAGGATGCTCAGAAAGAAAAAAAGGCAATGCCAGGGATCTATCGAGTACATTATTGAAGGTATATATGTACATTTCTACACGCTTCATGCGGCGGGTACTGTGGCTCGGGATGTACAAGAGGATGGTCGGGTACATTATTCAACGGATCTATATACATTTCTATGCACTTAATGCGGCGGGCACTGTGGCTTTCAATGCATTCACACGATGCCGGGCCTTCTCCTTTTCCCTGCCGGCTTGTGTGTCGTGGCGGCGGACCTTTTACTTCTCATGGCAGTGGTGCTTCTGTGCCGCTCTTTCTGCCTCGGATGTAGTCATCCACGAGATGTTCACCGGCTTGCACGCCTTCCTGCAGGTCGGACCTGAATTAAGGAGGTCAGACACGACGAGAAAAGGGGCGCGAGGACGCACAGTTCACAAATTTGCCGTGCGCCTTGGCCCAGTGCCATGATTGTATGCACCGCTGCATGCACATCCACCTCAGCAGCCGCCTTCCTTACAGCAGAACAACCACATACCAAGTGAAAAGCACTGTGGCATCCGCATGTCAGAACAATATTCGTCCCTTTTTCCTTCAAGCACATCTACACACCGCTTGTCAGCGCATCAGATGAATAGTAAAAGCCGACGCACCGAGCAGATTGCGTCCCGCCACCCTGGCTTGGTTTTGTCTTGTAATTTCACGAGCCAGAAGAGATCGGTAGCCCTCTGCTCCGCGTCTGCGAGACGCGGTGCCTCTCCAAGATAACGCACAACTGCCTGAGGGTCTAGCCGTAAGCATATGGGAAGACGATTGAGAGGGAGAACCCATGCACATTTTTTCTTGCGTCGTGTTTCATCTCCGGGCTGAATGGTGGGTTAACCAGCAGGTAAGACCTTAGGTACTTCCTGCTGTTTTCCTCCTCCAATACTTGTTCCTTCGTCCCTGGCCGCCTGTCGAGAATGATCACACCCTGGACATCCATAGCAATGCCTGGGCGAAAGAGTATTAGCATCCTTGCTGCAGTGCTCCGTTGTCGGTGCTGCCTATCTCAGGACTCGCATTGGCCATTGGGTCTATTCTCAAGGGCTACCTACTTCTATCTTTACAACTCACCTTCGACGGTATGGAGGCAGGAAGCAAGAGCAAATAAGCGCCCGTGACAGTTGACACGACCACATGATGTGACATCCGGTGGTCCGCGGCCCGCCATCCGACACATGTTCGATCAAAAACATTGGCGACGTGTATCGTCTCGTGATCGCCCCTTGTCCAGAACTCCCATGCTACTCCTGCAATGGTATTAATATGCTCCTCCCTCACTGCTTAGCACCCATCCTGGTAGCACCAAGGTCCAACGCAGCCTTTCGCTGCGACGTAGTATCCCGCAGGAGAGCCCCCTGCAGAACTGAAAGGCGAGAAGAAACTCAGACAGCGAATTCGCCGCAACCTCAGAGAGCACAGGGAACTTGTGCAGGACTGCCACGCAGCAAGACATGATTCTCAGAACAATCAATTATACGAAGGCGGCGCTCCGCCATCGGGAATATGCTTCATGCGGGAGGTAAAAAATGCCGACGCAAGAAAATCAGTGCGAGGCTAATAGGTGCTCACTCTGCTTGTTCCTGACCTTCCATTTAACAGAGAAGAGAATGGCCAGTCTCAAAGCTTCCAGGCTAAAGTTGCCGCGCCCACCCGCCTGCGCCACCCCTTCTCCCCTTTGTTCTCCTTCATCCACATGGCCGCGGCCAGATACTCGCCCATTGAAGCTCTGCCACAACTAGCTTCCCGCGTAAGTTGCCGTGCCCTCATTGCTGCGCCCAACCACCTACTTCCTGGCCGCCACCGCTTCTCCCCTTTGTTCACCTTCATCCGCATGGCCGCGGTCCAGACACTCCGCCGTCGAAGCTCTCGCACGCCTAGCTTCCATCCTTGCGATATACACGGCCGCTGGATGTAATCGCCGTGGCCTTGGCCTCTTCCCTTGCTCTATATAACGTCAGCTGTCTGTCTCTGGATTCCCTACTCCATTGCACACCTGCACTAAACTCCCGTCCAAAAAATCCTTTGCACCTGTACAATGCCGCATACTGGTATCCCTTGCCACATTGACATTGTGGTCCCAGAGGGCACCGACCTCATCGAACACCAATTCAATCCTACCAAAAAACTCCATGCGGTCGTGGCCTGCGCCGCTCGCAGCCCGTTCATTACCACAGCCGCGTCAGTATTTCCTATGATACCATCCAACCCCTGCTTCTCGCTTGGCTTCAGCGCATGCTTACACATTTTCTCTCCAGAGACTACGCGTCTGCAGCCATCGCCAGCACTTACAACCCCGTCCGCCGCACGTATGAAGCTCTATGGGGTCCAGGAGGCGCTCTCCGAGCCTGGCGCCAAGTTTGCCAGGAGAACCACGACCACGCACCGGATAGTCGTCACTATGCAGTCACATTTTAGGAATGCGTGAGTGTCATCTATTTCCTACCTATAGCTAGCGCCTTCAAACTCATGCACGTCTCAGGGAGGAAGCTGTTGAAGGAGCCATCGCTGCCGGACATATTCACATTGTGAATATGTAGGCAGCAGAGGGGGAAAAGGCCGCACATGAATGTCTTTTGTACTACTGTGACACTCTGAATTAAAAAAGTGTTTTGCTGACTTTGCGAACGTTGGCTGAATTATTATTTTACAACTTTGAAGAACTTGTTGGATGACTGGTTTGAATGTCGCTTGGGCATTTATTCATAAACGTCGGTAAGTGGTCAGTGAGTACACATATTTAATCAAGTGGCTTTTTAACAGCAACAGAAAATTGGGGGAAAAAATCAGACGTCCAGTTCAGTGAGTGTGGACATTTAGTCGAGCAGCTTTTTAACATTTCCAAGGCGGGATTAGGTTATGTTGCATCAAACCTAGTCTTGGCACATCAGGTGTACCACAACACGTCGATGCCTTCTTCATGTCGTGTAGCGTAAAGCTCTGGTTCTGGATGGACAATGACTGCAGAATTTGGATCCTCGACGCATTTGATCTCATTGACGTACCGACGTAGCTGAAGAGAAACAAACACGACCATATATTTCTTGCTCGTGTCCCACTACCACCACCATCAGCAGTTAGCTTCTTGACCTCAGACCGGCATGTCGAGTGTCGCCGATCACCCACTTTCTCAGAGGATTCCCCTCGTCTTCCTTCTTGAAACCCCTCATCGCAGGCCTTCCCCTCGCGAGACTCTTCGCCAGCTGAGGGAACCAGTCGACGTCGTTGCAAACACCACACATTTATTGCGAGCCAGCCCGAGCATCGCTACTAGCTGGCTTGTCCCGCAGACAGCACTTGTCCGTCCTTCGACCACCACCAGCACCTGCTGTGCAGAAGTGCGCTGCCAGAAACGCCCGACGCCCGCGAGCTCACCGGCGTGTCAGCCGCCTGGTCCAGAGGAAAAGAAGCGCCTCTTGAAGGACCTCCAGCTCTTCCGGGGGCAGGCTCTAATGCAGCGTGATCTGCTGCGGCTGATGGGCATTAACTATGGAGGGGATTGGACTGACTGCGAGGACTGAAAGGCAAACACGGACTTTCTTGGAACTCAGACAGTTTGTATTGTCGGTAGAAATTCAGTATAGTATATAATACACATTACCGCACCATCCCCCTCTTCAGTCTCTTTTTTTCCGGCTAGTTAGTTCAGAAGAAAATAGTGGCCTTGATGGACACTCCATCGGCGTTGTAGGAGCTACAGAGTGATTGGACATGATAAACAGCGGTCACCAGCGGCTGCAGAGGGTCTTCCCGTGCAAATTGCACGAGCGCACTGTTGGCTGGCAGACTGCTGGTCCTCTCGCATGTCTGCGCATATTCACCCATTTGCCCCTTGTCGCCGTTGACATCCGGGCCAATGATAACCACGCGCCCTATAACTTCGGTGATGCTGAGAGGGAATCCCAGTTCGAGCGTGGTCCGGATCGGCTTCAGGTACCTTGATTCCATCTTCACAACCTTCCTGTCTTGTCCTAGACGGACTGCAATTGGAGTCATCAGGTCCTTTTCCGCCAGTGCACCGTTGATCTCGATGAATCCTGTCTGACCCTGTGAGCGTGCTTGGAGAGCAGTAACCCGCCCTTGAGTCTTCGCCCCCACTATCACATCGACTCGCTTGTGAGCGAGTTTCGGGAGGCAGAGCCAGTCTCCACCGTGTTCCCCAATTGCTGGAGGAGCAGGTAGAGGCAGGATTGTAGGGGATCGTGCTGGGGCCGATGTAAGCTGTGACGGTCCCAGGGTCTCCGCCATCCACTCTGGATCAAACTCGTGCTGCATCGGTGTCTGGCTCCCGTCCCCCACATTATCTTCTACATCGACCCCCGGCGGAACATTGGTGGCCGATCTCCGCTGCTGTAGCTCCTTTTCTGCCCACTGCACCTTCATGATTCGTTTGAATCTGGCCATCGCCTCCTTTTCCTCCACCTGATCTTGCGAGTTTTGCACCAGAGGTTTGAGCGAGCTGCAACAGTTAGCGACCCCCTCCAATGGCAGCGGAGAAAGACGTACTGGCGGTGCACCACATGTTCGATCCCGATGTCGTATCGGTAATTAGACCCTTCCTCTCGGATGGTCACCCACCTCTGCCGCGATTGGTCGGCGCCCAACTTTTCGTGGTTGCCAACCACCGTGCCCCAAAAGCCTTTCCGATTGTGCTTGCCCACAATCATAACCTCGTGCCACATCCACGGGCAGTTCCCGGTATGCATTTGCTTCCGTATAATATCTCGTTCGCCATGGAGGACTGGGTCCGCAGCGTCGCCACCTTCTGCTCCTGGTCCACTTTCCTCGAGGGCGAACTCCAAATGGGCTGCAAGCACGCTGGACTGGGTCCGCCAAAATAAATTCAGCGCGGCAAGACGTAGCTGAAAGCAGAACCTACAGTCTGCAACTCCATTGTCGATCCCGCTTCATGGTGCCGATCGTCGTAAGGATAATCCAAGGTCGGCGGTGTGTATTGGCCGAACTGTCAATAGAATAAATGTAAGTGGGCATCAGCACCGTTTGAGCGGAGCTCGTACCCAGCATATCTCAACCCCTCCTCCATTGAGAAGTCTCACGACCGTCCCATGCCTTCCCTTCCACATACCACTTACTGCCTTCACCAGATCTCCGATCGTGAAAACCCGTTTGAGGTCCGCCATGTCAACTTGGAACGTAGACGTGCTCTCCGCCTCGACCAAATTGACGAAGGCTGAGCCTGGGTGCAGCTCTATCTGCATCACCCGTGCTTGCTTGCCCATCCATTCCGAGGTCGGCAAAACAACTTCCACGCAATCACCCAGCTGAAGGTTGCAGGGAATGTCGAGAATGTGCCTCCTGAGCGATTCAATGTTGATCTGGATATCATCATCACTGGCATTGCCAGTCAGCTGGGTGAAGAACTCCCGCTGGAGCTGGATTATGCGTTTCCCGCAATATGAGCAGTGCACGGTCGCTGTCGCCCCGTGGATCTCAGTAATGTAACCACTGTCGCCGAACGCCAAAAGTTCCCCATCCAGGGGTTTCACAACCACCTGTGATCCCTCCGTCAGTGCCAATCCAGGGCCGGACAGTGCAGGTCTGTGGCGGAGCAACGGATGGTCTTGTTCATCGAAGATCGCGATCTCTTCTGCCGAGGGTGCATTTTCTGGAAGCAGAGCCTTCGAGAGGGGGCGATTCTTCGTGAGTCGGATCCTGATGATCTCGCGCAGCCGCTTCCCCATCGACTTCGCATCTTTCCTGGCAGTCTCTGTGTTGCCGCTCTTTGTGTCATCATCGTCTCCCTCCATTTTCACGTCCGCTACCACCAAGAAGGTAGTGTCAGAGTCGGTGAACGCTAGACTGCCCTTCTTCGGCCCTTGCTTCAGTGATCGTCTCAGGCGACCCCACATCCCAGGAGGACGGGTGCTGCATCCACCAGAGTCAGGGCTCCCCTCGGTCCGTGGCGGATACGTGGAGGGGCAAGCTGTGGGGCCTGCGGATGTCTTTGGAGCTCTGCAAGATGCTGCTCCAGCAACTGCAGAGCTTCTGGCACATTCTGACCAGAATTGAGCGCATGGGAAGTGTTCTTGTCCCCCCACAAGCTGATATCCTCGGGTTTTGACGGGCCCGTGAACACATCTCCACGTCTTTAGCGATCGCCGCCAACTCCTCTGCCTCATCCATGAATTCCAGGGCGGGATTCCTGAGATCATTCGACTCTTCTCCTTCGGAATGGTGGGACAGGCCGTCATCGTTGATGAATGCTGGGCAATCTAAGCTTTTCAGCCCAAGGCGATAAGGAAGGTGTGCTCACTGTCATCCATGCTGTCCTCTTCATTGGGATCCGACTCGTCGCGGTCTTCAGTTGCCTCCAAATCCAAAAACTGGGTCACAGCCGAATGCTGATTCTCAAGACGTCGACGTTTCAGGCGATGGGGATTCTCCTCTTCTTCCGGGAGAGAAGGATGAGGCTGCCGGAGGGTTAGCTAGGTAGATAACTGCTGTACACTCTTCAATCAAATGAGGCCCTTACCTCGGTGTCGGTCCTCCAGCGGCGAAGGCGGGGCGCGCGATACGTTCTTGGAGACCGCAGATTAGCTTCATGTTCTCCCAAGATCTCATCCAACGCGAAGTCCGCACGGTCTGCGGCACGAATCTGCGCCTCGCTGGAGTCTTCATCTTCTTGGCCGTATTCCTCGACTGCCGATGGGGGTCAATGACACACAAGATAAGTTCAGCCGGGTGTCTTACTTGTCTTCTCGCCTTCGCCTTCGCCGGCGCTGTCGTCCGCGTAAATGTCAAGGTAATCCATTGCAGAGGCTGCAGCGTCGTCAGCTCAACTCCTTAACACTTCCGTGCCGCAGATTTGGAGTTGTCTCATTCTCTCAGTTTCAGCGAGAGGCATCTCATTTTAAAGCTACTGACTACTTTTTCTAAAGCTAGAACTGACCTTGGTTTCTTAACGATGATGAAAGTCGGGAAGAAAGTCAAATAGGCGCCCAAACAGCTGCAGCCACTGATCTTGATGCGACATCTCCCGGGCCGTGGTGCCGCCAGATGTCCGATCAAAGTGTCGGCCCGCATAGCCGCGGGCGCCTATTGCTTTTGTTTCCCGCCTCCATGGTGAATGAATACCACGGGGAACCGAGACTTGACACGGGCGACGTGGCCTTCCTCGAGAGTGGCCCGCCCCAAATACTCCAGGCGTTTCGACTGCACGAGACTTGGGGCAGGCGCAGCCTGGACTGGCATCGCACTTTGGCAGTGGAACTCGTGCAGGACCAGGCATTGCTGCAAGGGAAGATCTACCCTTGGGTGGAATACTGTATCGCCTTCGAGCTCGACCCGGAAGAGGCGGCCCTCCTTTTTGTCCAGGTTCTCTGGTGGCGGTACCTCCGGTCAGACGCCGAAGTGCTCGTGGTTTTGGTTAGGCGGCAAGTTAAAGCCTACAAGGTGGGCTGCAGCACGCTCTCCTCTTGGTACTCACCTCATTCCGAGCAGGAACTATGCGGGCCCAAAGTAAATATGCATAACGAGCACGTTGGGGCGACCACCAGCAACCCTGAGGTCGTAATCCCCGGATCAAAAGAACTGGTGCAGACCGACCACGAACAGCAGTGCACCGAGTGGAATCTCGAGCTTCGAAACTTCTTTTGTCTCGAAAGCCCTTCAGTTAGTGCCACCCTCTATCCGATAACCCGCCCATTGACTTCCACAAACGAATCAGGCGACCGTCAATGAGAACACAGCAGTCTCCCATTCTGCAACACATGTGTTTGGTCTCGAGGAAGACCTACAGGTCCCGCTTGTTCATGGATGCATTCAAGGTCAGCGAAATACCTGGGGAGGGATATTTCAATTGACATCCTCCCAGAAGAGTGGCCTTTCGGACACGTTGGCAATTTTGACAGATCCTCTCACCCGCCGGGAGGTCAACTTCCCGCACATCCAGAGATCTAACCGCAAGCACCACTGGAGGGAGTTTTTTCGGCGAGCTGCATGATCGATTCACCCCTCCACAGGCCCAGCCTGCCGCAATGCCACCGAAGCCATCTGGCAAGGTTTGCTCTTCGTCGTTGGCTCTTGACAGCAGCAGACTCAGTTCTACCAGCTGCAGGAGAGAATCAATGTAACCATGTTCTTCACAGAGATCATGGCAGATGAACGATTCCTGCTCTCCATGAACAGCTCAGCGCAAAACGTATACTTTCTCTCCTCGCTGGAGAACTGGCAGTCTGACTTTGTAAATTGGGTCGGGCCAACGATTCGCTCCATGGTTCGTCTCTACAGTATTTGCCAGCTCATGCTGACGTGCCGTAGGCGGTCCACTGCCTCCCCCCGGTGGAGACATGGGCTGCGGACCTCTTATTCCGTGACATCTGCCAAGCGCAAGTCTCAGCCCTTTCTCCATGCGCGAAACCTGGATGGCCCTTGGCAAAGGATGTCCTCCTCGAAGCCCAACGTGAACGACAACAGATGAAGAAAGTAAACCAGCACGCCCACCGTCCAGTATCCTTTGCACCATTGCCACTGGCTGCGACCGAGAAGTCTACCAAGGGAAGCCCATCTGCTGGCCGCCAAGTGAAACGCAAGGCTTTGGGGTCAAAGACCCCCCGAAACATCCAGCCCGACTTCCTCTCGTACGACGAGGCTGTCGTAGAGCAGAAAAAAGGGCAGGGCTGTCCAAGATGTGCTGGCAAAGCAAAAGACACATTGGATCGGTGTGTTCGCACAATCTCTCGGAAGCGGTGCTCTACCGCCGAGCTTGAGTTGATGCAAGATGCCCTCCTGACTTGCGCGGCGCCCAACAATATCTATATGACGCCTGCAGGAGTGAGTCGCCTTTCTGCCCAGTTGTGGGCGTGCTTACTACAATCTTCATTTAGTCCACACTGCACCCCAAAGTTCTCAATCCCGACCGATTACGGTTTCTTGAACTCGCCCCGCACAAAACAGTCAAGGATACCTGCGGAAAAGATGTAACTCTTGTGGAGGAGGAGGAGACATGCTTTCTGGTGCGCATCTCTCCCTTACTTTCACCGAATTCTATTCAATGTTGGCGGATAGATTGGTGGGGTCGAGTTTTGGCCTTTTGATGATGAGACTTTGGATGCACTCCGGGAAGGACATGACCTTGTTGCGACATACGCAAAGGCAGCAAGCCGCACCACCAAAATGCAGCTCGGTGGAACGCTGATCCCACTGGGCAATCGACTCGCCAAGGGCAGAAGCCCCGGCGACGGGTATGGGCCCTATGCATGTCAGACTGCGGAGGATTCTGCTGGAGTCAAGGCTCTCTTTGCTGCAGCTCGGGTAGGTCAATCCCTCGTTTATTAACAATCTTATCCTAAACATCTTGGTGGCCATCAGGACTCAGACAGCATCCTGACTGCGGTAGGAAGTATGGCTCCGGATGTGGTCCGGGAAATCAAGGAGCGCAAGAAGGCCTCAATAACATGGGACGCACCGGCATGAACTCCTTCTATTGTTGGGAGTATGCTGCTCTGCTTCACAAGGATGAGGACAATAGGTGGTCCCTTTGTTGTCAGCTCTGGAAGGACGGCTGCCAAGCTGACGAGTATAATTTTGCATACGCCGAGTGGGGTGTCTACATCCGGACCCAGGCAAATTGTGTCTGGTATGATTTTCCTGGCTATGCTCTGCTGCTGGCTAAAATCTGACCATCTCTTTCCAGGTTCTTCAATCCCCACCATCTCCATGGGACAATTCTCCCTCGACAATCCTCCGTGGACACGGCTATTTCCCGCGGAACTCTCGCCACCAAGGGTGTATGAGAGCGCTAGGCAGAGCTACAACTCCTGTGTAGCCTTCTGGGACAGCTACTCAGCCGCATAGATCTAAGTAGAAATTTCTTGGGATGACTTGTTAATATACAACATCTTTGTACCAAGCTCAGTCATAGAGAGTAAATTTGTGGTTGTCATTCATACATTCTATTTTGAGTCTGTTCATCGTGTCCTCCTTCTGGGCCCAGGGTAATGATATGGCAATTTTTATTTTTATTTCAAACACTGACGTGCTAGGTTAGGGTTAGGGGTAGGGTTAATTCTGCACCAAGTACCCTGGGGGTCATGTCTCACGTGACCTGTGCTGCCGCCCATATCTACACCTGCCAAACCTGGTGACCCGTACGACTGGCCGGAACAGATGCCCGCTTTCAGGGGTAACACACAGCTAATCTAAATAAACTATATACGAAAGGAATGGAGATCAGCTGTGGAATGCAGTATTAGCGAAAGGAAAGGATGACGAGAGTAGAGAGCTACCAGGTTAAAAGGAGATGCAGCGTGGGATGTGGCATCTGCAAACAAGTGAGTTAGGAAAAGAGATGTGCCGCAGAGGGAGGCGACGTACAGAAGTAAATGGGAGGCGGGATGATGCATCTGGAATCCACTGAGTTAGCAAAGGAGTGATAATGGGAGGGAGATGCCGTACAGTAGGAAGGTGAGCAGGAGATGGGATGATGCTTCGGCAAACGAAACAGGGCAGGATGAAGAATCTGCAAGCCAGCGAATTAGCAAAGGAATCGCAATGGGGCAGGAAGGGAGGCGACTTACAGCGGGAACCAAGGGGAAGGCAGGGATGAAGAATCTGCAAGCCAGCGAGTTAGCAAAGGAATCGCAATGGGGCAGGAAGGGAGGCGACTTACAGCGGGAACCAAGGGGAAGGCAGGGATGAAGAATCTGCAAGCCAGCGAGTTAGCAAAGGAACCGCAATGAGGGCGTGACATATGGAGAGGTAAGCGAAAGATGGGACGACGTAGCTGCAAACAAGCGGGTTAGCAACTAGAGAGGGAAGGGAGGGAGGTGACGTACAATGTAGGGCAAAGGGTATAGGGAAGGGGTGGCTCTATCAAGCAAGCCAGTTAGCATAGGAAACAAAAAGACAGGGAGGCGACATACGGCGGAGGCCCAGGGGCAAATGTGATATTATATGGATGGAGGTCCAGTACGAAAAAAAGCCAGGGGAGGAAGGAGAGGGATGATGGAAGGAAAGGGATGGGCTAAGGTAAAGGGGGGAGGGGGCGAGACGAGACGGAACTCGCTCTAACACCGCGCCGGTGAGGGCCTCGGCTACGCGACGTCGAAACATCGCGCGTTAAACCAACAGAAAAATAAGGTGAGGGTAAGGGGAGAGGTGACTAGAGTCGGTGAGGGCTCGGTCTAACCCCGAGCCGGTGAGGGCTCGGGCACGCGCCGGTGAGGCCTCGTGTATGCAAAAGGATCCGGCGCTGATGAGGCACCGGGTCGGGTTTTGAGAAGAGGGCGGAGGGCGGACGACAGAGGAAGATGGGGGCAGGAATCAAGAAAAGAGTGGCACTGTTTGGGCCAAGGTTCAAGCATGACCAAACATCGCGCACGAACCACTTGCCTTATGGAGCTGATGCCTCGTCAGACATCGACGGTCGGTTTAAAGGATGATTGGGGTGGCGGGGACGGAGTCCGAGCGGGGGTGGGGACACGTTGGAGGACACGGGAGGTCTCCCCGACGTGTTGGAGATGAGGCTGGCAACTGGCAATGAATGGGCGGACAAATGGAAAGGGCGAGTAAAGGATGCACCAAATGAGGGCTGGGAGAGGTTGGAGGAAGGAGGCTCTGAACGAAAGTGGTGAACACAGAGACACGGGGAACAAGAGAAGCCACCCACCCGAGAGCAATGCTGGGGAGAGGCCTGGGAAATACAGTTGAAGACAGTGCCATGACACGGTGGGGAGGTGCCAGGCGGGAAGAAATGAGGAGGAGCAGAAATGCCGATTGGTAAACCAAGACCCTTGTAGCGGGTGCTGGTCAGGAAGGGGCGAGCAAACAGAGCCACGCACCCAGTCTTATATATGCTGCAGGCCATCAACAAACCAAACAAAGGTGTTGTTTACGCGTTGCATTTGATGCTGACAATACCAAACAATGGGAAATATTTAATGGCTCCGGAGAACTCCGAACAAGCGGTTAAAGTTTTTTAAAAATGGGTAACCCATTGTATGTCTCCAAGTAGTAGATAGTATTATTCTAGCTGTCCACCTCAGGAATCCGCGCGCGCTGAAGCAAGGCTCGAATAAAAACGACGGATATTTCGATTTTTTTTTTTTTTGGAGGACGACGAAAATACATGTAGAACTCAGATATATTGGAATGTAAAAGGACAAAAACTCTTCACCTGTAGGTCCTCTCTGAAAGTCGGGCCGAAATCATAAATGGGCGGGTGGCGGTGTTTTCTGTTGGCGGAGCTTAGCTAATATAAGTATTGCCTCTTTCAGACACTCACCTCCATCATCTTAAACAGGTAAATGAAGTCTGCCATTGCGGGCATCTATGCAACCACATTTGGATATTACTGGGACCTGTTGCTCTGCTACTTTGATCCATGTCTTGGGTGTTACTGTCCACTAACACGCAATATAATTCTTCGCCAAATTTTCCACTCTGGATTGGGATGCAAAACGACTAGGCTAAGGTCCAGATAATTGCAGGAAATCATTTTTGCTATACAGGTATGGATCAGGTGAAGTGGGGAGGAGGTCTGGGAAGCAATAGCAAAATTGCTCGCTGACAATCCGCATCGCCGGCGTGTTCGAGTCCTACTCTGGTTTTGCCCCTGGATAAATTTGTATGCAAATGTTGCACACCAGCAATCACATCACACGCATTGCATCTTCCACCAGATCTCCACTTACCACTTCCTTTTCTTTCAGCTCTGTGTACACCAGCAATCACATCCTACACATTGCATCTTCCACCAGATCTCCACTTACCACTTCCTTTTCTTTCACCTCTGCGTCTTTCCTCTGTCTTCAGGTGAGTTTGGGCACTTCTGGATTGGAGATCTGAATAATCTGAAACAGTTTTCAATAGCAGCTATAACCTCTTTCATTATGGATACCCCGCCGAAGGATCCCCCTCCACGCTACTCAACGATATACGGGCCGGCAGCATCTACCACCTCCACTCCTGTCTCCGCCCAGGCCACGCGCCACTTTCACGGTGCTCGAGCACCCTCCAAGACGCTGAATTTTCCACCGAGAACGGGCGGGTCATCGCCCAGGACTCGAGGGGCGTGCGAGGCATCTTCAATCGTGTGCGGTGCATCGTGCTCGCCGGCCCCGCAGCTGCCGCCGCCGCTTTCCGCCCTGCGCCCACCCCCGTCGCCGAGGAAGGCCGCCCTGCTGCTGGGACTTACGGGCCTGCACCCCTCCAAGATGCCGAATTTAGCACCGAGAACAGGCGGGTGTTCGCCCAGGACTCGAGGGGTGCGCGAGGTGTCTTCAATCGTGCGCGTCGTATTATGAAGAGGCTTTCCGGACGGCGTTGAGCCCGGTCTCTGTCCCATGAAGTGCAGTGACCCTCTTTCTTGGAATGTGTCTATATAGACCGGAATTGCTTACCGTACATATTCCTATTTGAATCTTATTTCACTGTACATCGTTGTATTGTATCTCACTATAGATGTATTATATTTCACTATACATGTATTACATCTCTCTGTAAATATTCATTTGGAGAACACAACGCACGCACAGAATTCCGAGCGCACGAGCGCGCAGGCAATCGTGCCTGCGCGTAGCGAGCCCATTCCGCACAGGCAGAAACGCGCAGGGATTGCGTATGGATTACTGCTGGCGGCTGCCCCCGCCAAGAGTCGGTGTGCCGCCGAACGACCATGGAGGTAGGAGGCAAGAGTAATAGGTGCCCGCAGCTACGCCCGCCGGCGCTTTGATCGAACATCAGGCAGCACTCCCGGGCCGGAAGATGTCGCATCATCTGAGGGCTCTATTTGGCTGTGGCTGTGCTAATCACTTGTTCTGAACGGCGATGCCTCGCCAGACTAAGCCCAAGTACCCTGTCCTCCGAACCTACGCCGGCCTATGCCATGAACACGACGAATGCCGTGTTCAGCTCTACGCGCCCACTGACTTCCCCTGCGGTGAGGAAGAGCAAATCGGGCGCAAAAAGGTCTGGACTGTTGATGCCGGGCCCCTCAAGGGCATCCACATAAACGCGTACTCAAGACTCAACCTCGACATGATTTCCCTTCACTTAATCATTATTGTTTTAGCCGCGCCAAAAACCAAGCCACTGACCGTTCCCCGCTGGCGGATACTGCCACCCACCTTTCCATCATCGAGGCGCGTCGATACCTGGCTAAGCGTTGCAGCGCGGGACGTTGTGATAAGGACCGCAGTGCTACGGTGTGAAATGATGATGGTATTCGCGGTGTAGCTGCGTTCGTCCTCTAGGGGTTATATCGGATGGTTTCTAGTTTAGAGAGGGTGGCGGTGGAGAAACAGGTATGTTGGTCCGGATGGTGTACTCGGTTGGAACTGTGTGGTTAACAAAACGGATGGTTTAGAATATAGAAATACTTGTTCAGATAGGTCAGTGGTGAACGGTCTGAAACTCCTAAAGTCTCCTCTTTGATTCGGTTTAACGCCTTTCCCCTAGGTGCTGGGCGAGAGACTGAATGCGTGAATCCTCCAAGTCGGGGATTCCGTGGTGGCTTTAACGTCGACAAGAGTTGGTCGTACGGCGATGGTGTTGCTAGGTACGTCCTTGCGGTCGTAGACGATTTGCTATGTAGACCTTTACAAGGTTCCCACTACTGCACGACGATGTGTCTGCGTAGGAAGGTGTGCACAAGTAAGGCTTTCGAGGATGATGAAGCGCGAGCTCTTTGAAGAGGAGCTGCAAGTGTGGGAGGAGAGTAGAGTGCCCTAGGGCAAGCGTGAACTGGTGTGTGTGTGTGTGTGTGATCAACTCTTGTATTGGGGGACAAGGTACACTGGGTGAAGAGTGGGGGAAAACTCTTGCCCAAGAATTTCTGACTACTGGCTAAAATGGGTGGTCCTTTTATACCTTTTCCGATTCTACACAGCCTTCGGCCCTTGTCGCACCATAGACCTTCCCTAGAGAACGATCCCAGCGGATAGAGAGCACCAATCCCCGAGGATTCGGCTTATAGAATCGCTGTGTCAGCAAATCCGGCGGGATTTGGTGTCAAAACCTCGTTGTAATAGTCGATTCCGGCAGGATCCGCTGACAGACCAGCAGGATTTGAGACGTGGACTCATTGGGTCGCGTTTCAGGCCTCGAACACGTCCCCAACATGGATGAATCTTCCTGCGTGCTGTCGGTGTCCGTCCTCTATCCGGCGGGAGCTCGGTGGTTGTCACTTCGTGGGCAGAGTGCGAGGATACAGGCCTCTCTGAGGGCGTATCCCGGAGGATTCCAACGGGTAAAGCCTGTATCTTGTAAAGTCCAAACTGTAGGTGATATTCAAGACGTCTGGGGGGTCCGTGGTGCGCGAGCTACAACGTAATCCCGTGGGATCTTGGTCGTATCGCGCCGTGGTGACAGATGTGTGTGAAATCCCGTGGAATCGAGTTTGTGAGGATGCTTGTAGCATTGGAATTATATGAGATCCCGAGGGAAGAGGTCACTGGGGATGCGGTTGGTGTTGTACAAGGTGGATTCCCGCGGGGAGGGGCGCAGCGAGTGAGATTCCCGGAGGAATATCCGAATGCGGATTCTTGTAGTCCAAATCGGGTGATTGTGTCATGTCAAGTCCGTCACAGCCGCGTTGGTGCGCGAGAGCATACACAGAGCGTATGGGACCCTCACAGCGGACGAGAATGTACGCTCTTGCAATGGGTAATGTTTATTCTTCCTCCTGTTAACTGTTTCGTCTCAACCTTGTTTACAATGTTGAACCCAACTATCAAACTTCAATGGCTACGCGAGAACTGGTCCACTGAGGATGCCGTTGCTGCCAAGTTTGTGATACGTGCTTCGGTAAGATTAACACACGAGTTCAGCTTCGTTTGCTCACAATTTCGAAGATGCTTGAGTACCGCAAGGAGCACCGCTTGCAAAGCAGTCATCCCAGTGTGCAACTCCCAGCTACCGCCACTCGCCGCGCGGTTAACCCCCTGTCGGCCTCACATGCTGCCCGGGCCCAGTCAAAGGGTTTCGCTCGCTTCAATGCACTCGCCAAATCGCTGTCCGGCTCCGATCTGGAGCTGGCACGTGATTCCCCACCCGCGGTCGAGTTAACGGAGCAAGAAAAGGCAGAAGCTGAGCGCCGCACAGTTGCAGAGGACGAGCGCATTGTCGACAAGGAACTTGGGAAATACGAGGGCGAGGGAGTGATCGATGAATCAAGCCCGGAGTTTGATGATCTCGACCTCCTCCGTTGCTGGGAAGTAAGTTTCATTCCGTTTTGGAGATGAGCGGCACTGACAGTTTTCCAGTCGCGGCAACATCATTTACCGTACCTCTTCCGCGTCGCCCTGGATGCTCTGCCAGTTCAAGCGTCAGCTGTTCCATGCGAGCGGGTTTTCTCTTCCAGCAAGGAGACGCACTCTCTCCGTCGCGGGAGCCTGTCTCCTGGGATGATGGAGATGCTTCAAATTCTGAAATTCATTTATCGACAGGAACAGATTAACTTCTGTGATGGTTTGGTCGCGATGGAGGAAGAGCTCTCTGTCGTTGATATTGATCCAAAGGTTATAGATGATCTTTTGAGGGCCGGAAGGACCCAAGAGCTCGAGGAACTGGTTAATTCCTCTTGGGCGTCGGCGCCGGCATAATATTCAATTTAATTCGATTTACAGCATCATAATGGCTCATAAAATGTAAACTATATGTATGGCACATTAGTACTATTGTACTGAAGTTTTAAAACGGTCTTTTGGGCTTCTCTAATAGTCAGCCGTGCGCAGAGAACGAAACAGCGAAGAGCTGTGGGGGCGTGGGAATGAATACTTCCATTTATGGAAATTACCTTAAGCCGGCTCAAGCTCAGCTTGTGGAGCCTTAAGGCGAACCGAGCTTGACAGCGCATCAGCTTAAGGGAGCTTGACAGCGCATCAGCTTAAGGGAGCTCGACCTCAGCTCGCGGCAGCAGTAGTCAAGAGGGTGAAATATTTGTGCTTCAATGTCTGCGGCTAGTGTGTGACACAGTGTGACGCAATACCCCGGTGTCACGGGTGCAGGTACGGTATACAATTTGGATAAACCTGTGAAAGTGAAAAATGCTGCAGCTGCATTCAAACCAGCTAAAATGCTGGGTGTCGTGGGTACAGTGTCACAGATCACGGGTATGGTAGCCGATCGCGTTCCCACGGTATCCACCTGTGTCACACCCTATCTGCGGTGGATGGTTGGTGTACAGCAAGAGCAGATGTGAGCCTCCATTGGGGCGACGAGAATAAAGAGCGTGAGCCTCGGTGAAGAGCTGCAAATGGGGGAGTAGAATGCCTGAAGATAAGCTTTGAACTGTGTGTGTGTGTGTGACTCCATATTGCCAAGAATCGACTGGGGGGAAGTACTGGGGGGAAAGTACTGGGGGGTTGTGAATACCGAGAATGTACTGACTACTGGTCATATTTTGTAGGGCTTTTATACCAGTGTTCGCCCTAAGGGCTAAGGCCTTAAGATGATATTAAGGCCTAAGGGCTTAATTAAGGGCTTAGGTTAAGCCTTAAGTTGCGGACTGATTTTCACGGAAGGCCTTAGATATGCTTACGTGTACAATTACACGACTTGGAAATTTTTCTTCTTCCCGGGCGCGTCGTGTACATACTGTGACATGTTGGCAGACAGGTTCATTGGTATCCAGCCCTGCACGGGGACCTTGTCTCGCCACACAACGGTGCATGCACCTGCAGGGTAGACGGCCAACTCAAGCTTACGGTGAACGGTCTCTTCGTATAGATTTTATCTTTTTCTTTCTAGTTATAGTAAGGTACTCGTACTTATCCTTTTAGTTATACAGACACTTGGTTTTCAGTATATATTCACTTGAGTCGCCTCTCCTCAGACTTCCGTTACTTTTCTGCACGAAGAAGACTGAGGTGAGCGGCTCATTCTTACTTACTTCTTCTCTTTCTGACGCGCACTTTGTTGTCTCATTCTTTCATGCTACAAGTCGTGCCGGATGGCCAGTGACAAGTCCCCCATCTGGGCGTACTTTTGGCCCCAGCCAGGCACCAACGTCTCTCACCAGCGCGCAGCATGCAAGGCCTGCGTTGCGCACATTCTTAAATATCCTCCGGCCGAGTTGCAGGAGGCCCCACCGCTGCCTGTGGACCCAGCATCGGTCAAAGCTTGCTTCAATCACGGTGCGTTTCTATGCGTGCGGCTCTGTGATGCCCCTAATCCACTCCTCAAGCCTGCGAGCATGCTGGGACTTGTAACGGTGTCCTACCCTCCATGGCGGCGTATATTCTAGGCTACCGCGGGAAGGCACCGTGCTCCCACTCATCTACAGATGGCGTTGCTGAGGCGCGGAAGGTCCAGGCGGAAATTGCAGACCGTAAAAAGGACAGTGCCGGAAACGGAAAGCGCTCGCGGGACTCTGCTGGTGATGGGGATGAAGCGCAGGCAGGCAGCACTCAGACCACCGCATCTCCTCCCCCTGCGAAGCGATCTCGCTCAGGCCAATCCCAATCCCACCTCCATATCGTCGTGGCAAAGGATCTGCCCTACCAGCCGCACGAAATCTCTGGGATACAAAAACAGGCATGTCGCGCAATCATCTCCTCGAATGCAGCGTACCGTCTCTTTGAGAATGAGGAAATGCGCAAGCTCTTTGACATGATTTGCAGAGGGACGTCGGATATCCTGCCCTCTGGGAAATCGGCCAGCGGGGGGCTCCTGGACATGTGCGCAAAAGATGCTGAGGCGGAACTGAAGTCGATATTCAAAGGACGCGAGGTTGGTGCCTCGTAAGTAACTTTGTTTGCTCGCGGAACGATGTCGAGCTCACTGCGGCGACCTAGGACGGACGGGTGGAAGGGCCAGAAGCGGAACTCGGTCAACGGAGTGTGCGGAAACGTCGACTTCAAAGCATATCCACTTCAGCTCGTCGACACCACGGCCTGCGCAAAAGACGGCCCTGGAATGTGCAAGCAATTCTGTGAGATCATCGACTTCATTGAGAAGGAGTACAATTGCACGGTAATTTACTTCGTCACCGACGCAGACAGCGGCAGCTTGAAGGGGCGTAAACTGCTCCAGAAGCTGTGTCCTTGGCTGTTCATTCCATCGTGCTGGGCGCATCAGGTTCGATTTTTGGATTTCGGCTTCATCGTTACTGATCTTGCGGCAGTCGCAACTCATTCTGGGCGATTACTTCAAATCCTGGGACTACGCGCAGCACATTGCCGAGAAAGCGACCGCTGTCATCGGCTGGATTAATCTCCACAGCAAAGTGCACGTCATCTTTGACGATGCCCAGAAGGAGCTCGGTGCAGCGGTTGCGCTTGCGTACCTTGTCGCGTGCATCACCCGGTGGACAACTCATTTCGTCGCCTTCATGTGGCTCCTCCAGCTTCAAACCCCGCTCCAAAAGGCTGTAGCATGGAAGCGCGACCAGATAGTCAAAGCTCAGGTTGGAGTGGCAAAATCCACCGAGAAGCAGCATCTCGAGGAAGACGCAACACATCACTGTGATATCATCGACGACGCGACATTCTGGAATGGGCTCGAGCAAGTCGTCGGGGACATTGAGGTGATCTGTCTTGCGACCAATCTCAACCAGAAGGACTCGACGCGCGCTGACCAAGTTCTCTTGAGTTTGGCGGGGGTGTTTTTGCGCTTCTTCGAGCATCCTGAGGAGGAGGTCAAAAAAGCGATGACAACGCGCATCGAGAAGCGGTGGGGCGATTGCGACCAGTTGCTTTTCATCCTCGCACTCATTCTCAATTCATGGGAGCAGCTCTCGTGTTTTGACGAGGGTGCGAACCTCGACCATTTTCTGTTGACAGACTTTGCCATTCAGGTACGTGCTTCATTATGATCTTTTCCAGTGTTTCACCATGTTCTGCAGATGTATCGATGCCTCGGCCTCCGTCCTGGCTCCAAGCACAGTGTCGATGGAGAGAAGAAGGTTGACAAAGCGATGGGGGATTATCTGGCCGGCATAGGCTGTTTCCGTGCCTGGGACGATCGTGTCAAGCGTGGTGAGATGCTGTCCATTGATGAGGTGCACCCTTTTCTTTACTTCTTATTCCGCACTGAATTCCGAATCAGGCCAAGGATCCCATCGCGTTTTGGAAGGGCTACCTCAAGACGGACACCAAAGAGTTGGCCGAACTCGCTGCCACAATCTTCAGCATTGTGGTCAATCAAGCCGGTGTCGAGCGCCTTTTTTCATTCATCAAGGAGCATACAAAGGACCGTCACAACCGGCTCGGCCTCCCGAAAACGGAGAAGGCTTTGAAGGTAGGTCCTTCATCCAGCGTCGTTGCGCTCTCCTCACTCTGTTGTCAGATTGATGCAAAAATTCGTTCTGAGCATCGCAAAGCGGGCTTGATCAAGACTCGTCAAGTTCGACACAATCACAAGGCCGCCAGC
Source organism: Mycena vulgaris (assembly GCA_029204335.1). NCBI lineage: Eukaryota > Fungi > Basidiomycota > Agaricomycetes > Agaricales > Mycenaceae > Mycena > Mycena vulgaris. The sequence goes on from JARGYA010000071.1 coordinate 466,779, forward strand.
ACTTTACTTGACGTTCCGCGGTACGCAAACCTTCTCCAGGACCAGGCTGACAAAGACCCGAGCGAGTGCGGGCGGACTCTTGTGCAGTCAGCGGAGGGTTGGCACACCAAGATGGCGTGCTGGATTGCAGACACGCAGGAAGCCGAGGCCGAGGGGGACGAGGAAAACGACAAGGAAGATGTCCCCGTTGTTCCCAACCCACCGCGTCTCAGCCAGCTTCGCGCCCCTCGCAAGTGGAAGCCCATTTCTCTTGAGCGCCTGTTTGCAAAGACAGCCAAGGAGTCCCTCCGTGCTAGGCGTGGCGAGCGAATGGCACGGCGCGCGCAGGAAGAGGAGCAAATGTATATGCAGGTTATGGCCGAGTTGGACGCGGCAGACAGCACCCCCGATGATGGCGAGGTTGAGATCGATGATTCGGAGGTGTATGGAGAGTAATTGCGACAGTTTTTGGTGTTCTAAGTTTCCGAGAATGTATTTCCTTTTTGGGAACTAAGGCCTTCGGCGAGGCCTTATCTTAAGGCCTGAACCTTAAGCTAAGCCTTAGCTTGACAGCAAGCCGATTTTTAAGGCCTTAAGGCGAACACTGTTTTATACTGTTTCGCCCTCACACAGCCATGGGCTCCCACTACCTGTTGTGTGGTAACGTCCCTGCTGAGTACGAGGAGCAGTTTGAGGGGTTCGTTGGGAACTCGAGCAGGTACATCAATTCCTTCTGGGTTGGAGCCTGGATTGGGGCAAAGGAGCAACCCCGTCTCATGTCTTGTCCCGAGATGGATGGATTTTCCCACGAGCTGTCGGATGGTGTGTGAAATGGGTGCCAGATTTGGAGCTTACGAGCCCGAGACTCCCAAGCAAAGGTGTATCCTGCTGAGACGACACTATACCCGGCCGGTTATGAGTCGCAGGACTGTTATCAAGTAGGTTTGCAAGGCCTGTACAGTGCGTGCATGGCCACAGTGCTTAGCCAGAGCCCGGTCCCAGCTGGGATGCCAATCATCTGTGGTTGATGTCCATGGGTATTGCAAGCACGTTGGTGGATGCGAGTTTGTAGGTGAACACAAGGCACTGTCGAGCTGCAGAAGATGGGTAGGATGGGTGGCGAGGTTGAGGATGGTCAGAGTAGGTGCTATCCCATGTGGGTGCGCTTGTGGGTACGGCTTTATCTGCATGCAGCTTCTTGTTGAGTCCAAATTGGGTAATAGTTGCTTCTTCTTCGCCAAGTCCTTATGTCATCTTCATTAGGCTGATGGTGCTGTGTGAGGGCATACACAGAGTGTATACAGCCCTCACAATGTGCCATCCCTGCCTCCCCTCCCGCTCTCCCTGCCGACGTCTACCCAAAAAAGGTGCAGATGGCAGTGATCAGGGTACATGTCTACCCCCCTGCCATTTTGGTAGTGGCGGGGGTGCAGGTAAATTTTTTTGTCTACCCATAGTCTCCCTTTATGGGAGGGGAACCCAAGGTGTAGCCACAGTGGGAATTACAACCAGGTCGACTCTTATTAGAGGCACCATAGGGGAGACATGGCCCCTCTAATATGAGGGTTTATTTGGTATTAGCAGGTGGAGGAGTTAGGGCAAGCTCCTCACTTGCCCTAACTCCGGGTATTGGCCATGCCGTCCTGCCACGGGAGGTTAGAGTTGGGGTGAGCACGCTCGGCCCTCGAGCCAGTGCTCTAAAGTGTCATTCTCGCACATGAAGGAAATGGTGAGTGCATGCCGAGGTCACTGCAGACTGATCCGAGACGGGCACTCTGGCATAGTTGACTCTATTCCAATGTCTTCCAAGTCTAGCAAGTCTACGGTGTATTACTAGTTCACGTTGGTTCTCGTGCATGCAGTTCACGTTTCGCGTTTCACGTTTACTTCTTTGTTGAACGGGAAAACAGATGCGACGTGGCACACCTCTATAAAGGCTCTTGCCTCCAACCTCCACCAACTTCTTCTCTTGTCCTCACTATGCCCCACCGCGAAGCGAACCCGACGCCCACATCTTTGCATCACATTCTCACCTGCTATCGCCAAGTTGAACATCGCAGCTTGCCACGGCCGTTCCACCTCATTTCCCAAGGCATAACCCACTCCCTCGCCTCCACTGTCCTCCAGCGCCTCCGACCCCCCTCCACTGCCCGAGGTCACCGACGCACCCAGTGGTGGTTGAACACAGCAGCTCAGTATGTCTTCCGTCCTTCAACTCATCTCATTATCTGTTCTCTTAATGAAATCCTCGGCTTTTGTTTATGTCTCTTTGGCTTCTTCCCCATCCAACTTATCTCTTTCTCCCCTCTCCCCTCGTCCTCATTTCCGACTGCATGCACCGATCTGAAAATTCAGGTTCATCTCCATTTCATCAGATGATTCCCATTGTCTCTGAAATTTCCGCTCTTCCTCAGCTGCACGGCAGTCGAGAGCTGCTGACTTGAGGACATGGTTGGGAAATAAAGTTGACCAGGCAAGTCCCATGATTCAACAGTGTTTACACGCAAGCTAACACATTGGTTGAACTGCTATGTTCCTGACCCAATTCTCCTATCATCAAGTTTATGGGCTTCCCCAATCCCATTAACCTTCTTTTCCTACCAATCCTACTGCATCCAATGTCTCGCAGCTGCTCTGTGATACAGTGTCCGGATTTTATATCCCTTCCTCCAATTCGGTTGTGTAAGTACTCACCTCCCGCTCTCGCGGTCAATCACCTTTTGATATCTACATCCTCAACAAGGCTGCCAACAAGCACACAGACTCGCCACCCAGTCATCCATGACACCTTCCTGCTGAAATCGCCCCCAAGGCCCTCATCACCAATTCACTCAATTTGTTACAGCGCTTTTCACATCTATGCAGAAAGTGGAAATTTTTGGTCAGCTGTTTGGCCCTGTTTGGATGGGACCCCGGAACCGCCCATTTACGCTCATGCCTACTCACACCATCTCTAATGACCTCAAGGCTCGAGTCCCTGTCCTGTTATTTGAGCAGGATAGATCTGTAGCACAGATATGCTCTATTCTGGAGGTCAAAAAGATCTTTGTATACAACTGCCTTGAGCATTCAACACAATTCACGGAATTGCGCACAATCCAAACACCCATCCTTCTGGTCGCCGTCGCCTTCTTACCACATCAGCATCAGATTCATAGAAACTCTACTGGAGCAGACACACACCATCTACCTTGATGAGCTTCATGAGAAACTGTTGACGCAACACAACATAGTTCCCACACTGTTCCGAACACTGCGGTGCCTACATCTATCTCATAAATGTGTGTCCATGCGTGCCTTGGAGAGGAACAATATCCGGCATTCTGTGTACATGAACCACATCGCCAATGTTGTCCTGGGCGCGAACATGCTGATGTTCATCGACGAGGCCACTAAGAACAACTGCTCCACCGGCCAATCCAAGGGCTGGTCTCTCATTGGCAGCCGGTGTGTTCAGTGTCAGCCATTTGTCCGGTGGAAGCACTATTCAATCCTTCTCGTGCTCACCCTCGACGACATTGTTGCACATGATGTGATTGAAGGTTCTGTGAATGCAGAACACTTTCTCAAATTTCTCGAGGATCACGTCATGAGTAATGTGTTTCTTTTAATTAACAGAGGATACTAATGTTCAACAGATTCCGCTCACCAACCCTTACCCCGGGCCACGCAGTGTCCTCGTACTGGACAATTGTAACATTCATCATGCTGAAGAGATCCATGCATGTTCTTGTTGAAGATGAAGCTCGTCCGTGCTTTCTTTTATGTTCCATTCACTGTGTTGACTCGGTTGATTCAGATTGTAAACTCATATTCCTCCCGCCTTACTGTGTCTTTCCAGTGGCAGCGGAGAAAAGCTTTGATGGAAGAAAAACCTTGCTCAATAGGATTGAAGTCGGCACATGCTTGAGTATGATTGACCGCACATGCTGCAACATTACTCCGGGGCTACTTCAAAGTGTCGGGTTATATTGTATAGCTGAAGCATGATAACATGAGCCACATTATTTTGAACTCTTCTTTGCCTACATACTGTAACGATGTCCTCTTCGAAACGGCAATGGCTTTTTCAGATTATCTCAGCAGTTCCCGGGCGTGGTGCGATAGTCCGGAAGATCAACAAGAATTGAGCTGTGAGGGTACGAGTCAATGAAATCTGCCTGTGCTTTCATGCTTGTTGGTTTCTGGGTAATAGATTTCCACCGTTCAGAAACCAGCCATAATTACAACCTATTTGTACGAACCCGAGCAATAGTAGCCTCTGCATTGGGTTTACAGTATTGGTCCCTGTCTTTCTCTTCACTGCGATGGTACTAGGCACCGCAGAGCTACTCATTCTTTGCCCGCATTCCTAGTTCAATGTGTCCTAGAAAATTCATTGCACATACTTCTATGCCACTCTCTGCATCACCATTACATTCTGAAATCCCCTGGTCATAACACACCGAACGGCACGCTTGTCTATAACTGCCACATACAACCTCGACCCGCTACAACCTAGCCACTCAGCGGCAATGTGTTCATTCAATTATTATGGGATCAATGAACTGAGACACACAGTTCCATCGGGAGGACATCCTAGTACACAAGAAACTTCATCAATTCAAGTTTAAAGTAAGTTATTCAACAATTACACCATGATGCAAAGAGAAGAATCGCCCCACAGCGACTCCACGTAACCTGGCAGATCTGAGATGCTGCCAGAAAATACCTGAATAGATAAACAGTTTAACCTGGCCGAACCAGCCTTACGAGGATTGATGAATGTGAAAATGCTTTTAGAGATATTCCAACAACATCGGCCAGATGTTACTCTATATCACCCCGGGCTGTATTTTCGCTGGCTCGGTTCTCCCCCCGAACATGATCTGAGCATTAACCCAGTATTACGTTCCAGGGTTCCCGACACCAGTACATCGCCCAACACCAATACCCTTTTGTCACTGTTCTGCACTTCCCCCAGGACTTATCGGTAGCCTGCGATCGATATGGCAAGTTTTTGTCCCCAAGATTTTTCCAGAGTCTGTCTCTCACTCCCAGAGTCGACAAATCGTTCCTCAGGAACATTTCCGCGTGGTAAATTATAGTCCTTAATTTCGTGTGTCAACCAAAGTCACTCTGCGCCGGTTACCTGCGTCAATTCTGCACTTTGCCGACACAACTCCCTAAGTACATTGCATGCTCCAACTCCGTGGAACCAATCCAGAAACCGTATTGATAGTCCAATAGGTTTCGTTGAAGTTTGTCTGTGTCAGTAGCACAGCCCCTCTGCGTCAATGTTCTGTTGGCGCAGCATCAACTATCCTCAGACAGGTTTCGATATTGATGGCCCAGATGAGTCAAATCACTGTTATGGACGCTGTACTACTCAAGAGAACCTCCCATTTTCCTTTCCAGTTCCGTTATTCAAAAAGTAGTGTTCACTGCAGAAACCCTCTCCGTTCTATAAGGCGTGCATAATATGCGGTATGTTGACTTCAAGTGCTCTCAGAGGTCCCAGGATGAAATATTGATGTATGGAAGCCAAAAGAATCCTCGCTGAGCCGATTGAACGTAGTTTAAAATTACTATGTTTATTGTGGGGCATCCAACAAATACGATGATCACTGTTATCCTTGTATAACACTCATCGTGCCCGTGGCTTGCCCATTTACGCTTCGCTAATGAGTGAACATTGTATCAATCTCCTTGAGTCCTTTCAGAATTTTCATCATATGTAGCGCGGTGTCACTGTGTTGATGGTAGTCATCGTCGGTGCGTGATTTGTGGAGTTACATAATGTTGACCGAGAAGACATGGAGTCCTATTGCCATAAAATAACATGAGCTATAGATGCATCGATATTCTGCAGTGCTCAGCGGCACACCACGGTACATACCTGCGTGACACAGCGGCAGTGTGACTATTGCAGCGTCAATCAAACGGCAGTGTGAAATTCTGCAGCATCAGTCTGCGTCACTTGCAACGTCACAACATCACTTTCCCCCTGCCCAATTTTGTTTGTTCATTTACTATGTCTTCCTCGCCCTCGACACAGACCCCTGAGCCTGATATGCAAGCCCACATTGCTAAAGTCACATATGATTTACCACATCATGGTTCCTGGGAATGCTTCTGTGGCGGGTGCGAGAAGCAAGACCAAGCCGAAGGGAAAAAAAACCAAGGAATTCTCTCACAGCTTCGAATCTTTGGAGGAGAATTACATGTCACTGCTCAAGATGATCCTCCTGAAGCACGGGGAGGATAAATACAATATCACGAAGAAGATGACCTACGGGATCAAAGTTCAGCTCCCGGGCGTCAAGTATGATATTCCACACATTGCAGTTCCATGTCTGACTCCCCTTTTAGCAAAAAAAACTCCTTCGACATTGACAACTTGTTCGAATACCAAGATCTTGTCAAGAGCATCATTGAAGGCTTGCCAAACAAAATGAATATTTACATTGACATGGCGGACATTCAGAAATGCTGGAGCGGGGTTTGTTTATCAGCTTCCGTGAACTCTAGCTTTGACTGAATAGGTAATTTGAGTAGCACGGAAGCCAAGGGAGCGACAATGAAGATGAGGATGGGGAGGAAGCGGGACTGTACAATGGGGACGGCTTGACAGATCTTGAACGAGAGCTAGCTCGGCTGATATTTAGAAGCCCAAAATGACAATTTCTTCTACATCGCAGGCACGTGTTTCTTCCCCCAATTTCAGCACTACAGTTGTCACTGTCTTAACCCATACCCCTCGGTGGACCCCAGAAGTATGGGTTATCACGGTGTATGGGTTCCCAGAGGGACCGGTAAATTAAATCAAGAAAAAATCGGAAAAATTCCCTACTTATTAAACATGGAAGTAGTCGGTAATAGAAGTCGAAACCAAGTGTTTCGAGTACTCCACATGTGTTTCCCATCCAAATGTTACGAGGCCAAGCTCCAACCTACGTGTGAATGCCCCCTCCTCATCCTCAAGGTACCGCTGAAGCGTTGAGATCGCTTGGAGTGCCTCCTTCCTCATAGGCTTGGGCTCTGGCGCTGGACCATCGTGATCGTCACCTCCAGGCTTGATCTCAATGTTCTGGCGATCCCTGTGCATCTGTACGCATCGTCTGATGCCGAGATCTTCTGTCCCCTTTTCAGACAACCCATGAGGTCATCTTTACGTGTCTTCACAGTTTCTTTGAGCAAAAAAAGGCCTTTTCAAAGGATCTCGAGCCATGGGCGGAGAGGCATGCTGTGTCAGCTCGAAAAGCGGGTAGAAATGACACAGAAAAATAATTGATAGGGGCTAATTTATGGGTTTCCAGTCCAAAAGAGTTATGGATTATGGAGTATAACAGAGTTATGGGGTTTAATTGAGAACCACCTTAGTGGACACTGGAAAAGTATGGATTTTAACAGGTTATGGGGTATGGGAGGTATGGGTTAAGACAGTGATGACTGTACGACATGTTTCAGTGACGCAAAATTTAAACTTTCATCGCGGCGTCGCGGCATTAGTTACACGTTCAACGGGCTGAAAATCTGCAGTTTTTTGTGGCACAGATACGTGGTGCCTCTCCATTTGGCCTGCATTCTGACATGTTTCGAGAGCCAAATCATTCACCCCTTCGGGGATGAACACGGTACGATGTGAGGAAGTTTGAAAAGAGGGTGGAAATCCACCGAAGGGAATGGAAGGTACAAGATGAGATAGAAAAGGGAGCGAGGGAGGGACGAGGAAGGGACGAGGATGAAGGTCTCAATGAGAAAAGGAAAAGGAAGCCAATGAAAGTCGAAGTCCTACACTCCGGCCTTTGTAGAACACCCAAGACACACGAAGGTAGGAGAACTGAATTCACAGAAGAAATTCCACTCATGCAGTGTGCCACTCCACAATAACTGCCATGCAGTTCGAATCTCGTTGCTTTCACTCCTGCACTTTTCGTGTGTTAAACCCTGATTTTGGTTGAACAGATCATGAACAGAGCCTGAATGGTTTAAGAGAACATGGTCAGAGACATGATTCAAACCATTCAACAGAACATGACGGCAGAACAGAACCACCCTACCACGCTTCTCCCTCTCCTCCCAGTACTGACCCGCATCCACCCAACCTTTCATATCAACGATGATCAAGTATGATTCTATATCGAGACAGCAAATGTTTAATGAAACTTCATTTAGATTCTTCGACACCTACATAGCTATTCTTACACCTGGGATCTTGTGTCGGGCGGAAGAACACTGATAGCTTTTGAACACAATATCATCCAAGGGGCAAAAACTTTTACTATTTTCCGGACAAGCAATAACGGTGTAAATGAAACAGTCCACCTCCAGAACATTGACCAACTGAAAACCGTCGGATTTTCTAATTTCGCTTGGATCTGACGCGCAAGCATTCAGATCGCTGTACTTTAACTCAGTATCAGGAAAAAGACTATGAGCTGAAAAATACCGACACAGCGCAATCGTGAAGCTCTGCATAAACGAATTGGGTGCATTGAGTGCTTCCATCGTGAGCTGCCGATGAACAGTCCCTGTCAGCAAACGTATACAGGATGGAAGACAACCCAACAAACCGGAGTGACTGTGGAAGTCCAGGTCTCAGGGTCCGCGATAGCCCAAGCAGTCAAAGCCGTATTAGTAGCGGTGTCTATCAAGCTATGCACCAGATTAGACGGAAGGCTAGACAGGGTCCGAGATTGGGACCCACCTGACCGCTGGCCCGCCGGCCACGGCCACCATTTTGAAAACGGTGGGAAGAGCATCGGAAGCGACGGCCTGTGAATGACCAGGCACTTTTCTGGCGGCAGCCGCATATGACACAAAGACAGCGGGCCGCGCAACATTCTGGAGAGTGAAAGTGCCGGCAGTCGCTTGGGGAACAATCAACCACTATCCGAGAAGAAGTTCATCATTGGTAGAGGGCTTTTCATCCAAAGTAAATTCACATTCTGGTTTTCAGCACCAGCAACTACCGGGGTAGTTTGAATGGCGATCCCATCCTCCCCCACATTGCCGGCGAGAGTCATGACTGAGCTTCTAAAGTCGAAGATCTTGCATACTGTAGCGGCACCTGCGAGGACAGTGATGTTGTGCAGAAAGTTGACCATTTGTGTGGTGTCGAACTGGAAAGTCGATGTTCGAGTTGAGTCACCCGGGACGGGTTTTGAAGCTTTCAGACTGCGATGAAGACGGATGATTAGTATGAAGATGAAGTAATAGAAGTGGAGTCTAAAAGAAAAGGTAAGATCAAATCCTACATTACAGAAGAGCGTGTGCAGCGGATGGGACAGGGTCACATCAAGTCATTAACTCTGGCAAGTGGAATTGATGCATCTGTCAAGAACTCTGTTCCTCATGCGGGCGCTCACAGCGCTGGTTCTAGAAGTTACAATCCTGTCAGAACTCCAGTCGATTGCATGATTTCCTTTGACAGCGGAATCGATAATTTCAGGATCGCATCAAATAGGGTTCTTCAGAGTAGCGATTTCAAGCCGATTTCGAGCTCGATTTCGTCTCAGATTTCGGCCTGGATTTCGCAAGGGTGTGACCGGCAATTTCCGAACTCCAGATTTCGAATCACGATTAGAGCTGAAATTTGATTTGGCACCGCTGGCCCATCTGCGCTCATCGTTAGTCGGGACCCCGCTCGTTGTCCCGCCCATCGTGTCGACGATGAGCTCGTGCAACTGCTACATATATGCAGCGCGCCTTCGAGAATATTCCTTGTGAATTGCTCAATCAACATGCTGTATTTGTTAGCTTGAGTCTAATCACGTTCTGGCCAATTCCGGGCAATCTAATAGGACCAACTCATCCGCGGTGCGATGGAGCGACTCCCTTCCCTCCAAATAACCAATCTCTGGACACCGGCCCATATTGGAACCGTCGGTAACGAGCTTGCGGACGAAGCGGCTAAGGCTTCAACATTGCTACCTCCGTCTCCCTCTGTTCCCGTCTCCCTCACAACGTGCAAGTGCCGCATCAATGAGGCCATCATTGTGCGCTGGGCGGCCCAGTGGAGATCCAGCATCACTGACCGTGCACTCCGCCAGATCGACCATCCCTCATACTCCGCTTGCCGTACACCGCTTCAATTCCGCGCGGAACAAACTCCATCTTGGCTCGCTTGAGAACCGACTTCTCGAGTCTCAATGCGACTCGGTTCCGTTTGCACCAGGTTGATTCACCACGATGTGATGCCTGTGGCGCCTCCTCGGAGACCCGGGCCCACTACTTACTGTATTGTCCTGCCTGGGAACGATTCCGCCCCCCGCTCCAATCTACCTCGTATGCCGCCGGCCTCCTAGGCGCCGTACACACCCCATCCCTCCTATCCCATCCCAAGCTCCTTAAACCCCTCACAAAGTTTATTGACGCAACTGCCTGCTTCTCTGCTCCATGATTACTTTCTTCTTCTCTCTCTACTTTACTTATATCATAATATTTCCCTTCTACTGCGTGTCGAATTCCATCGCCACAATACCTCCTGCACCAGATCGGCCACTGCTTCACTCTAATTTTGTACCGCTCCCTCCCATCTCATGGCACACCCCACCCAATGTTTTCCAATTTATGTACTCGAATCTTTCCTTTTCTCTCTATCCCGGTTCATTTAAATCTCCTAAACAATAAACCCCCCTACCCGTTAACCTCCATACGCTATACTACATTGTAGAAGTACTGTCGCATAGCTAGGTACGACAACCAAATAGAACTCAAGTCAAGTCAAGTCAAGACCTTATTTGCAGCAATTTTTGGAGGGCGGGAATGGGGGCGGGATGAGGCGGACGACAGCGAGCAACGTGTGGCCGACGGCCGATACGTGGGTGAAATCAAAGATCTAGAGTGTCACATCAGGTCACGAATATGGACGGCGAAATCTGAAACGAAATCGAGCTCGAAATCAGCTCGAAATCGAGTACATACAATAATAGTAACATAGGCATCGCGTTGATGCCTATTTTGATCTTTGATGCCTACTTTGATGGGACGTGCCGTATTAGAGATCATTCGGCAGGGACTTTCCGCTGGGGCCCGGGGGGAACGGTGTTCCTCCCAGGCCACCCCTCCTTTGGCCTGACGGCGTGTTTGAGACTGGGGTAGCACAGTGGATATAGTTTATTTCATGCACAATTTTTTCCGCATTTTATTATCATGTTTCTTCGCCTTTTTGGGGCCTATTCTGTATTTCAGGGATCTCTTTCGGACGGCCGGGGTTTCCACCCCGGACCCCGACCGCTGGCGCGGGGCCTGACGCTCGCCGCTGGGCCCACTGCGTGGAGCTTCTCGCTCGCCGCGGGGCCCACTGCGTGGTGCCGAACTCAGCGGGGCTTAAACATGTTTGATGCAGTGATGGCCGAGCATCGCGACGCATTCGAAATCGTGCAAAAGTAGGCATCAAGCCATCAAATAAATGCCTATGTTACTAAAGTTGTCGTCCCTCCTCGAAATCTCTACTCTGAAAAACGACTCAGACCGCTACCTTTAAATTTAAGAGCCTTTAGGTAAGGGTTTTAGGGCGCCCTAACTTAACTGCCTGGTGAGCATCACATTTTCGTCAGCATTATTTGCGTAAGCAAGACCTCGGCTTTTCGGACTCGGTCATTTATTCCCGAGTGGCGTGGCGTCTCTTCGCCGTCTTTCTCTTCTTCCCCCATGTCTCCCTCCGCTACCTTCTTTGATCTCCCCTCTCGTCAACCTTCTGCGCTGACCATAAAAAATCACTGCTGTCCTTGGACTCGGGCTTAGCCTCTGGCATCGAGTCTTCCGGATCTGTCACCTCGGGTGTCTTGTCTCTGCCTCGCGGGGGCCCTACCTGTGTTATGAGCGTGAATCTCTCTATCAAGGACTCGCTGCCCTTTGATCTTGTTCTGGGTCGTGTCCCTTCTGGAATGGAATGATGTACGCGCCATTCATTCCTCACTGACGTTCTTCCGTTTCTGCCCAATTCTGATCCAGACTGTGCCCTCATGCCAATGTGGCTGGACTCGCGTTCCACAATGGCATTCCAGAACATGAGGCAGCGACTCGGGGTGTATACATATCCGTGACTCGGTGGTCGATCTACTGGGGCGTTATCTGTTTGTACTCCTGAGAAGTGCATCCATTCTGGACACCACTGGCACTACAAAGCATCCGAGAAGTTAGTGCCCTTGATTCTTTAGCTGGGTTCTTAGGCGCCCATTTGGCGCCTCTAGAAATTCTGGGGAGTCATCCCCAGTCGGCGCCCTTCGGTGGCAGAGAGACAATGTGGTCCTTCAGATACCATCCAGAACGTGCAAAACCTCGACTGGCCCGCGTCCATTGGCCAGGCTTTGTCTCTCTTCTCTTCCATTCATAAACAGCATGAACCTCGGAATGTGAACACCTGCCACCCTGGACCAATTTTGGTTTGATTGCAGATCCTGGGGAGATGGGGGCCGTACAATGAGTCCCACACGAATCCACCGGCTATTGAGTAGGCACCGTACTGAAGCCCAGGGGTACGTGTCAACTGGGTTCCTTTGATCCGGGACGTACATTGTTCGATAACTCCACAGCTTGTGCCTGTCTAACGTTACACCCTTCTACTGGTGGCTACACCGACATTAGCTCGTCTTCATACTTTCTTGCCTCTGCTCTCAAAAGATGGGTGGTCGTGTACACTGGGAATGCACTGTCCGTATCTTCAAAAGTTGTGGAATTTCTAGCGCATTCCCCCCGCATACTTTGCAATAGCAATCTATTGTTGCGTGAAGATGTGGCTGTCGAAGTGCCTATTCCAACATGTCCCACTGTAGTGGCTGTCATCAATTGTGGGGTCTTGAACGTATGGGTGCAAACACCGAGAAGAATTCAATGATCTTCTATGCCAAAGGAGGTGCCGCTGCAGGAAAAGAGTTCCATATCTAATGTTGGCACCGGCATGTTCCCGGAAGTCCAGCGCTTAACATCAGACTTTTGACAGATATCTTGCGAGCTCGTAAAAGCCCAAACAAGCCCGAAAAAGACCGAAAAAGGTCTAGAAAGTCGGCAATGTCAGAAGGTCGCAACCTATGTCCGAAATTTCACAAGCTCTTGCAAAATGATTGGCTTTCGAAGTAGTGAGTGTGCTTCAATCTGCTGCAGGAGATGTTGACTGCTGAGAGGATGGCGTCTTACATTTATTGAATGTCATTCCACAATTTCAGAGGTGGATAAAATCTTGATTTCTGGCCTTATTTGAGCTTGTGAGCTTGTTGTCAAGCCAACAAGACCGAAAAGATGCTGAGGAAACCGTCAAAAGACTGATGAACTTAGTACTAACCTTCATCAATACATTCTGTCCGAGTACTGTCACAGTATGTCTGAGGTTTACAGAACTCCGCCTCCCTCCAGATTCTAGCGCCCACCGCCGACCCAATCATACCATCCGTCACTTGTCGCGCCGCACCTCCCGCTTCAAAGCAGAAGTCGTAGGTGTGTTTCTGCTTCTGCATTTAGCTGGGGTGGAAAACCCACTTTGAGGTGATTGTAAACTGAGTCAAGTAATAATGATGCTGCCACCATTCACATAGGTGCCTGGATGCCAATATTGGGTGACATTCTTCACCGACTTCTGGTTTGTAGCTCTGACACAGTGAATGGATCCCGAACGCTCAGAAACGTTCGTGACCCCCTCGAACTTCAGTCTGGATCTTCTAAATGATCAATGATGCTCATGCGCTTGGCGCAGGTCGGTGATACGGGTCCAGGTTCAATTAGCGAGCCACACATTTGGTTCGAACTATGGAGTAGTGCTATCACCCCGTTGTCTGACACGAACAAGAGGAAGAGGCATTGCCAGCGATTTAGCCGCTCCAGTCATCATGAGTGCTGACCCTGTTGCCTGACCTGGAGAACTCGTCAGACCGTTTGTGTATCTTCTGGCTGTATTTGGGATCCTAAATTCACCGCACCACACGATGCTACATTTGCGCGGCCCGCCTGACTGGTCTATTATTCTCCCTGGTATATCCACACTCACAGACAACGAGCGTCCATTGCAGACACTTGAAGTGGATGCTTCCATTTTCTGCCTATTCATGCAGATTCCATGCAAGCCCCGAAAGATCCATTGAGGAACTATGGGATGCCGCCTCATGACTCTGTTCTTTTACCCTCTTGCACAGCTTCCAATTCTCACTGTACCTGCCTGCTCTCCTGCATCCTAACCCTGTGCCTCCCCTTATGCGCAACATCGCAATATGTTTTTGTCATCTCCATACCTCTGGTTCTCCTCCCCGCCATTTTGGTGCACCATGAGCATCTAGCTCCCGGCGTTGCTCGCGCATCCAGTTATTGAATTCCGCCTGATACCTACCACCCTCTTGGGCTCTCTGCAGTCATGCTCAATGCAGGGTGATAGTCACGGTCACATGACGCCAGCTGCACCTCAGCGCGTCTGCCATGTATTTCAGCCGCTGTTCCTGGCCAATGCTTTGTGACATCTTCAAAGTCATGCCTGTGCTGGAGAACAGCGACTTCGTTCTACCCTATGCTGCCGCTCTCCATCCCTTGCCTGTGCTCTCCAGCATGAATGAAGTGTTTTGGTCGTGTTTTTTGGCTGTGATGAAGGTTGTAAGCGGAAATACATGGATTTCGGCCCAAATAATATGACCTCCCCTCCCAGAAGGTAAGAGGTTTTGTTAGAGGCCTGGTACATGATTCGGATAAAATCCTGAAGAATTTTTGGAACGGTATTTGGCGTGATTGTCGGGGGTCCTACATGGAGCGAAATCTCAAAACCTCAACTAAGGGGATAATTCTAATGAGAAACCCGGGTTTCTCAGAGAAACCCCTTCAATATTTGCTGTGTTATTGAGCAACCCGGGTTTCCCGCAGAAACCCTACCGGCCGGTATCGCCGTAAGGCTCCGAGTTCCGGCCCAAAAGAGGACGAATTGCGGCTTGAACATTGTGAAACACTGCCCAAGTGGGTAAGGTCTGAGTCCGAGGGGATGGTGTTGCGGCATGGGATGTCATATCGATTGGATTCAATGCAAAGACGGACCGAATTATCGAAGTCTCAAATTAAAACTCCTGGGGCTCAAGCTCGTGTGTCCGGCACGCCGCCGGTATCGATTCAGTTGCAAAGGCGGGGTCTCGGTACCATCTGAAACAAATAATCACCCAATCTGCGCGCTCAGATTTGAAACTAGAAGACTCACCGTGGGCGAATCAGAGAAATGTGGAATGGGAAACCTTGAACATTGATCCAAGGATGGAAGTAGTGCCGGCAGGGAATGCCCAGATTGAGAGGCATACAGCAGTTGCCAATGCAGCGTCCGTCAGGAAGTATGGCAAGATAATGAACAGAGCCCATTGAAGTGTGCCAAATACGAAGGAGATGCCGAATTACAAGGCCTCTCCTGGTGACCTGTTCAACAAGCCATTGTAGTGAAACATAAGCCTTGTCGTCGTCAAAATTATTGATCAGTTGCTGGTCAGGGTCGGATATATGATATATTGCATGTCACATGAGGTACCAGCTTCAAGATTCATATGAGAGGCGACTGTGTTGATTCGCGTCGGGATGATCCCCAAGTAGACCGGCCTGAGGCCGAAGTTTCGGAGGGGTTTCACATTAGAATTTGTGAAGATTTCTCTGATGTCCGGGGTTTCTCTGAGAAACCCGGGTTTCCCATTAGAATTATCCCGACTAAGGTTCCTCGGCTATGAAGCGACGTGACGAAGCTAGCCGAAGCTCCGGAAGACGTGTCAGACGGCCTCGGCTATCAGGTCACTGAATGCAGTGAGCTGTGCTGTACGGAATTACTCTTCAGTTGCATCGTTGATCGTCTCTCCGGTGCCCTGATGCCCATATCCCTGTGAGGTTTATGATGTGTGCAGTCAGAAGATCAAGACTGATTGAATGATACAGTATAGCGGGAATTACTTGATCGTAACGTTCTACAGCTTTGAATTGAATTATAAATCATGAAGCAACCCACCTTGCTCTCTCCCACCATGGGAGAACTCATCGGACTCCTGGCCAGCGTTCTCCAACTTGTCGATGTCGTTGCAGGAGCAGGAAAACTGGTCAAAGATCTGCACAATGCTCCTAAAGAACAACAGCGGCTCTTCTCAGAGATTGAGTCTCTCCGGCCACTCATAGCTGCATTACAGGACCGCGTCGGACACCCCACCAGCTACACAGCCCGGGCCGCCGCCGAACGAGCCCGAATGGTACACGCTGCCCACGTTCGACGAGTGGGTGCTCCGTCCGGCGGATATGCGCCCGCCGCCTCTCGTTTCAACCTCAGCGCAATGCGGACGCTCGCAAATATGCTCCGGCGCTGGCCGATAATGCTCCTAATTCCAGAGCGCTCACGCTTCCCTTCACATTATCTATTCAACGGACATATGACGCAAATTGGCGTTCATTTATTAACGGGATGAGCTGGGAACTGCCGCCACTGGATGAGGCAGCGCTCATTACGGATACCGCGCACGGCGCTGCAACCACAACACATTTCAATGAATTGAATAGCATCTGCGGAGGTATGCGCTATTCAGCGCGGTGCGCTCATGCTTCAAGGAGACCGGTATGACAATCGTTTCAGATGCTTAAAGGAATCGTCACCATATATTCCGATCTGCCGCAGTCGCCCAAGAGAGATCAAGACGGCGCCGCGGCGAGGCGTATATAGTCGTACTCAGCAGGTGTGCTCTTCACATCCCTAGCGTGAGTTCGAAGGTACAGCCCTCGCCCGCTCGACTCGCGCTCAGTCAGTTATAGCATGTCCGCCCGGATTCCCCGGACTGCCTCGGTCTGTCGGTCTACACGGGTGGAATTTGGTGCTCACCAATGACCAGCACACATCAACCGAACTTTTGTTCCCATTCTCCCAGGAGACCTTTACAATCACAATGAAACCCAAGTTGCTACGTCCCACCGCCCTTTCTCTTTCCTGCGCAGAGAACTAAATTCTGTGCCTCGGATTTGCCAGGGAATCTAAGAAGAGTAGCAAGTGTTGGGTTCCTACTAAAATTGAAGTACTTACAGTCCTAGTTGGCACCCGCATACGCCTCAAGACCCGTGAAATTCCCTGCCTGGAACAAGCCAAGCATGGTATCGATAGCGCCTTCACCCGCAGGGATCTGGAGAGCCTTCTCGACCCTCTCCACTGCGAACTTCAACGTGTTGGGCTGCACCCCGTCAACGGCATCGACAGCACGCTTGCTGGCAGTGCTCGTCCACGACATGCTGTTTATCTTCGTCCCGGCGCCGATGAAGCACTTGTTCCCAGTGCCAATCTGGTCCGTGAAGACACCTCCGCTAACACAGTTAGCGCTAGTCCAGGCTTGGTCGTCAGAGACGGGGTACCGTGCTGCAGTCCAGGCTCCGAGTCGGAGACGGTGCCCCAACTTCGGCGTTCGGTGATCGCCATGCTCTGGACTCCAGAATCATGTCACTGGTTATTGTATGAAAGTGCGGAACTTGCTGCAGCCAAACGCCGACCACTGGTTGTCTTACCATTATATTTCCGCCTGCCAACCGGGCACTCTAGTTTGAGATCCGCAAATTCGGTAAATCCCGATCCATCCCCCGTGTATTTCGAGCCGAGCACCAAAACGCCGCATGAGCATTCTTCTTAGATCTTGGGCAAACCCGCAAGAGGATCAGGGAGTGATTGCACGATGAAGAGGTCATCCGATTGGCCTCCCAAATACGTGGCGCTGGTGGATATGTCAGTAAGCAAAATCGGTGGGTGATGCGTTCGTTCCGCTAACTAGACCAGAGGCTCAAGGGGACGCACTCATCCATCAGCGCCTCATTGTGAAAGACCCCGCGTTACAGGAGCTCGGTGACCTGCGCTTAATTCGCCGCCCGTCAGTACCAGTTGCCGCCAATCCTACTACGCCCCGCAACCAACTCGGGCAACGTACCGTTGAACCGCTCGCTGCATGAGACGGTAAAGCGGCTCCATCGGGTTCTTCGCTGTACTCAGGGATGTTACCCAATGTCCGTTGACAGTTCCGCCGAATGACCCGCGTCGCAGAACAACGTCGAAGCATCCCTTCTCGATCGCCGTCACTTATCGACTGCAAATAATTCATTTGTATCGCCTTACTTGCCCGCTAGAAGCTCACTGAACTCCTTCGGTCTTCTCGAGTGGGCTTTGCTGGCATGGTTCTACCTTACGCATGGTGGGCCTTACCGAGATGTCCGCAAGTACTCATTAAAGAATACACGTTGACAGATGCCCTGCGAGATAACAAGTGATTCATCTCACACGTATCCACTATAAGAATTGTGTGGCCATACGCGACATGTTGTTCGGTTCCACATGCCCGTGTTTGTGCGTGAAGTAACTACATTCGGGACGCAGTGTACCCTCATTTTTCTGGCGGCCACTAATCGTTGCTTTCACCCCAGGTCCGCCCCTCAGTTTCTGGAGAGCAACGTTCTGAAAACATTTGCGGCGCGATGACGGAGCCTTCGGCGTCCAAAATCTCTCTGACACGAATGCCATATGACTGCCCTCCATTAAAATTAAACCATCTTTGACCCCTTAGTACTCTATCCAGTCCCGCTGAATGGTAAACTTTTGCAAACATCGCTATATTGCTCGCGCGTCACAACTACAGCACGGATCGACAGAGGGGAGTGACGCACAGCGAGGAGCTGCTCGGGCAGCCCGTGACAGACTTCTGGAGCATATTTGCAGCGCTGTCCCCCTAGGAATATGCGTGTCAATCAGGAGACCGCAGTGCCACTAACGACGCACCAGTGTCGAGCGTTGAGTACGGGGCATTGAACTCGCAGGGCGCGGCATGGCTCATGCCGATGAGGATGAGGATTGCGAAGAATGCGGTGAGGAGGAGGTGCATGAGGGAATTTTGTGTGTGGTGGGTCTTGCAGGGGGGATGTGGCCGCAAGTGTGTGACCCTTTATATCTGGAAGCTGGAACTTGTTGATGTATCGACGGCGATCAAGCTGTCCAGCCTGTCCTCGAAGTTTCGTCTCCGAGCCGCGCAGCTGGCCTTGATACCTCTGTGCAACGACGATCTTTCCTGTACGAGTTCCATTGGACATAGCGAAGCGATAGGATGCGCGAAGCGTGGAGTTTTGGGGTGGCGCGACAGAAAAGGTAAAGACGGGGCCGCAAGATAAACAGGGGGACAGTTCAAAGGTTCAGTTTCAGTTTCAGATGGATGGCCACGAGCTAAGCCCGCAGACGACGCTGAGGCGGACGGTGAGCGACATGTAAAAAGATGAATCGAACACATACGGAATGGGGTCTTCTGACGGGGGCCCGGTGCTCTGGTAGAGCCAACAACAATCGAGGAGCCTGCAAAGAAGGTCAGGACATCGGAATAAATATGGAGGTACGACGCACCGGGCACGCCGTTGGACGGATAGGGACGAGGCGGGTCCCGCGCGACTTAGGCAAAGTCAAGTATCAGCAGAATAGCAAGCGAGGGAAGGAGGGGTCAAATTAGCTGCAGATATCGACAATGAGATAAAAAACAGATAGCAAGTTGAGAAATGGAGTGACATGGTGGAGGAGTACAGGTCTCCGACGCAACTGAAATTAATGAGCAACCGACGAAACGGAGAGAAGGTGACATACCACCTGAATATTGCGCGGGAGAAAGAAGGGCTGTTGATGAGAGTGGGATGGGAGTGGACGACAGAGTTAGAAAGACATTTTACCTAATGGGGACTACTGAGCGCGCCGGCAAGAGAAGCTCCGGAGGGCGGAGGAATATCTGGTTACATATGAGACGAGAAAGACAAAAAACGGAGAACATACAAGACGAGGAGAGCGCCCAGGCGTCAAAGCGCGAATCAAGACGGAAACCACAGTATATCATGGAGTCACGCAGGTAGGCGGCCCAGTCGCGCCCCAGGATTAGGTCATAGTAAGATAGGGGACCCAGAGAACATGGGAGGAATGAGAACGGCCCATATGCCCAGCAGTGACAGTAAAGAGGTACCCAGAACGGTGGGGGGGAGACAAACATGTGGTAAGGGCAACCGAGAGCAGAGTGCGGGGTATAGCAGCGAAGGTAACCGAGGGGACTAGGACTCCGTCGGTGGTTAGAGACATGGGAGGAGTGTCGGGATGAGGAATTAGTCAGGACGGTTAAAGAGGATATGGTGAGATCGGACAGAGAGGAGAGGAATGAAACCCTACTTACTTAACGCTTCGGAGCACGCCTGTCTCCGGACCGGCGAGCCGGTCAATCTCGGGTGTCGGAATGAGCCTAAAAACCCACTAAAGTTAGCGGGAATTACTCCGGAGGAGGAGAATGTGTTACTGCGGAGGTCCCTATAAGGAACGAGAACTCGCCAGTCTCGGCAAAGTACCGCACAAAAATGGGGGACTTCAGGCCTTCAGGCTCAAATCATATTGGCCTCGCCAAGCACCTGGTCGAACGGTGTCGGATATTGTCCGTGTCTGCAAGGCAAATGTATAAGTCGGATTGATTGAACGCCGACGCCGCTCAGCTATAATGCCGAAACAAATTGGAAAGAACTGTAAGATGCGGGACGCAGCCGACAAGAGAGCAGCGCAACGCCAACGAAGAACGAGAACAAGAAACTGCAGGATAGAATGGATATCAAAAATATGCCAGGGAGACTCAGGAGCGGGTAGTATACTGCTGTTTATTCCCTTCGCAGCCGTTACTCTGGACTAAGGGGTCGTGCAGCATACCGCACGTGTCAACGTATGCGCACCAGCGGAAGGAGGATATTCGTCTCATTCGTCGATGGGCGTTGCGGCGCAGAGCCGAAAAGGAAGACACCAGCGCGGGGCCCCTTCGCATCGCCTGCTGCCTTCGAAGACGTGACCCCGCCGCTCGCCTGCTCGCCACTCTCGCGTGGCTTTGGACGACCATCAGGCACGCAGTACAGCGGCATGTCGCGCCCGCGCTTAAGGCAGCTGATACACCTCACACGCCACATCCACGCCCTCCCTCCTCGGGATGGGTGAGGGTCGGGCAAGCATAATAGGCTCCTCCGCGTCCTCCGCGAGCGAGGTAGGGAGCGCGTCGTCGAGAAGCTTATCCCCCGGCAGCCATCCGCACCTCCATCCATTCCCCCGTCCCACCCTCCCACCTCCACGCTGCGCCGCTATGTCCGCCCACTCATCCAGAAGATGAAGAAAAAGCCGCTCCTCGTCCGGCTAGGAAAGCGTCAGCGTACCGGGAGATGGTGCATTCAGATACAAGCACATCAGAGAGTGCACGCGAGCCTGCGGAGCGTGCCGGCGTCTTCAAGCTGCGGGCTCCGCAGACCATCGTCGGCGTCATTGGTGTCCTGCGCCACTGGCAGGATGTCCTTGATCAAGTAGCGCCCCGCTCGCATCCTGAGGTACACATGGTCGCGCGATGCTGATGACGCCCTTCCCTCTCTCATCCCAGGACCGTAAACCTGTGCACGCCACCGCATCGACATCGACCCCGCGAGCACGCACCCCGCAGTTGCTAGGACGTAGATAAGCGCTAAAGCAGCGTCTCCTCGACTCGCCTCGCGCTCCTCCATCCTGACCAGCGATCCTCCAGCCGGAAACACACGGACAGCGTCACGCAGGCCAAAGTACATTATCCGTCGAGCTGCGTGCGGTATACGCCTATCGCCCCCGACGCTGTCGACGCGCGAGCGCGAGTCCCGGACAAGGTGGGTACAAAACTCCTTCCCCTCTTCCTCGTCGTCGCTGGGAGCGAGCGGCGCATAAATAACATCCCCAGCCCGTGCACCAGAGGCTTGACGGAGCCTTGAATGCGAGGGTGAGCGTACGCCGCGAGCGGAATGCTACGTCTTCGCGATCCGGGTGGGACTGGGCCTCGGCCTCGCGCTTCGTGGCTTCGTGCACCAGCTCGCAGTGTCGATTCCCCTCCCTCTGCAATCCGCCTTTCTACCCGTCCCCGCGCCCCACCCAAAACCTCGTGTGCCGACGCAGCACGTCGCCCGGCCGCAGTGAAGCAGCGCGCAGACACCCTTCCGAATTCACGGATTGAGCTTCGAGGAATCACGTCTCACGCGCAGCGCGGCCAGAGTGCAATGATGGCGCGCTCAGGGATCCGCGGACAGTCCGTCTTTTGCATGATGTAACGCGAGGAGCGCACGAGAAAACAGGCACTTCAAGTCCCTTCTGCAGGCTGGGAACGCGTCAGGGAAAGCAGGGGAAGAGGCAGACGTTACGCTTACCACAGGTGAGCGGGACCACATTCAGCCCCATCCACGGGTGCGGGCGGTCCGTAATCAAGCTTCCTCCGCTTGCGAGGTGTAAGCGCGAGCGAAGGAGAAAGAGCTGGACGAGTACCTCATGATCTCCTATTTCCCGCTTCCGCCCAGCTCGCGGGCGCAGACCGGGGATGCGGGTGCATCCAAGCGCGAGCGAGGCATGGCTTGTCGAGGGCGGCTGGCGCGATCACTGTCGAGGGCGCTGAAGTAGCGGTCCTTGCGCCGCCAGCGCAGACAAAACGCCGCGTCTTCGAAGCTCCGGGTGGGGGGTGCCTCTCGCTCGGGCGGCACGGCTGGCGGGGGAGCTGCGTCATCGGCGTCTCGCATGAGCTGCTTCCATGCTCTATGCCCGCATCGCCCGCATCCCTCCGATCCCCGCTCCTCCCTCCTCGCCTTCCTCGCCCCAATGCCTTCACGCCCACGCAATACGCCCCCGCCCCGAATGCCCGTAGTATCGACAGTGCGCATGCGGGCCCGCAGCCCCACCATCGCACGGGCGGATTCAGGACGGCGGTGGGGTGATGTAGAGTCGCGCTAGGGACGCGCACGCTCGACGAGGGCGCAAGTCGCATCTGACGAGAGCGCAAGTGGCATCTTCGACGAAGGCGCCCCGCGGTGGGCGCGGAAAGAAACATGCTGAGGCGCTCCTCTTCCGGGAAATGTGTCAGCAAGAGGTAGGAGCGAGGGAGCGAGCGCAGCGCGTACCTCTTCAGATTCTCGATGATTCGCCCACCCACCCGACAACGCCTCCCAGTCACGGACCTGCCATCTCCACTTCCCCAGCTGCGAACATATCAGCGCCAGCGGAAGGAGGACGAGCGCAGCACGTACCTCTTTAGATTACCAACGAGTAAGTTCCGGACGCTTCGCATCCACGGGCCCGCGATCCCTACTCCCGAGCTGGAAAAGCACTAACGTCAGTGCGCTCGAGCGGAAGGGGACGAGGGCGGCGCGTACCTCCACATTCGCGACGAGAGGTGCCACGGGCGGCGGGCGGCAATTCCCACCTCCCCGCCTGTAACAACGTCTGCGTCAGCGCGCTCGAGCGGAAGAAGACGGCGCGCGCGTACCTCCCGATGAGTACCTCTCCACACATCCGACAACGCCTCCCGTCCACGGAGCCGTGCTCCAGCTAAAAAAGGGTATTAGCGTCAGCCCGCGAACGAAGGAGGACGGGCAGGACGTGGACGCACCTCGCCGGCTGGATGCCTAGTACTATCACGTATCCCTTCTGCCCCCCTCAGCGTCCCAGAGGAGGGGCAGCCCTCGCCGCCGAGGAGCCAGCGGAAGCGGACAGGTAATGGGGACGTCCGCGCGCCCAGTCCCGGTACTCGTCTTGCGCTGGTGTTGGTCCTGGTCTTGATCGTAGTCGTGGGCGAACTCGTGCTCGCGCAACCGATCTGCGCCCAAGCCGTCGTCAATGGTCATCCGCTTCATCGACGTGGAGTCCAAATACGCTGCGGCATTCTATGCGCGCCGGCCGCGCGCGTTGTCCCATACGCAGAGGTGCTCCGTGTGTCTTCCTTCCTTCACATCCGCGTTCGTTCCACACGTCCTGGTGCGACAGCGGCGCGTCGCCCGTCGGCCCGCGCGGCGCTGCGCGAGTTGGCATCCGGCCCGCGGATGCCCCGCTGGCGAGCCACTTAATCGCGTAGACCACACGCCTCGGAGGCGAAATGCACAGGCATCGCGCTCAGCCCGAATCGCGCGGGCGACGCAGATAGACTCGGGGGCGCCCGGTCGTGGCGTAATGCAGCGGCGCTGTACAAATGGCTGGTGGGGCGGATGCGCAGGTCGAGGAAGGAGCAGGAGAACGCGAAACAGACGATTCTCGATGCTTGGGGAGAACAGACGATGGCGTCTGCGGCGGAGGGTGTATACGTGTACGGAATGGCACGAGCGTAGGAGAATCCGCGCAGAAGATGAATCGACCTGGGGTTGAGACGTCCGGCGAGTCTAGAGATAGAAGGAAAGCGTCAGTCATGGCGGAAGTGAAAGGACATCGCAGGCATCTCACCCTGAAGCGTAAGCCATACATCAAGCGAGCGCAGGGTCAGAATCTGCGATGAGCCGCCAGTCACATTGAGGGCATGCCACTGGGAGAGAACCGCGTGAGCGAGACCGGTGAAAGGACAGGAGGAAGGACGCACCGATTTGAGAGCGATAAGATTTGGGACTCGATTTGTGTGGACGGGAGAGCGGATGCCGTATAGAGGCAAGCGCAGAGGAGTGGATGCAGAAGGAGGCCAATGTGCATGGCGGGAGGCACACTCCGAGTCGAAGGGTGTGAAGATCCATGCTCCCATCTATCTCCTCGAGTCTTCCTCATTACAGATGGCTTGACGATTCGACAAGGGCCGCTGCATTGAAGCCCGAGCAGCGCATGCTCGACGACATTGATAACATGCTCTGCTACACCCGAAAGCCTCAACTCGTTTCGCGTGCTTTCGCGGTCGAAATCTTGTACACGAGGCTGCGGGGAAGGAAAGTCGGCGGGAAAATGCGGCCAGCCAGAGTTGGACGAGAGGCGCACTGTTTTCTACCCCGAGCGGGACGTGCGGGCAGGGCGACAAAGTCCGTCGTCGGAAGAGTAGGAAGCGGAGTTTGAATCGCGGTCACGTGCGATCATTCTTGACGCGTAATAATGCTATGGAGGTCACCGGGAAGGATTCTCAGGACCCCAGCATGGCCATTAGCTCTACTGTAAGTACAGCTTTGAACAGCATCCGGATGATTAATTGTCGCTGAACAGCTCCTCGAGCCACTACGTGATACACAGCATGGCAACCCCGGCTTTCCCTCTCACGATATCTATGGTCGAACTCATCGGACTACTTGCGAGCATCCTCCAACCCGTCGATGTCGTTGCAGAAGCAGGAACGCTGATCAAAGATCTGCACAATGTACATAAAGAACGACAGCAGCTCTTCTCCGAGATCCAGTCGCTGCGGCCACTTGTAGCTGCACTGCAGACCCGCATCGAGAAAACCGCTCAATTACAGAGATCCGGCACATGGAGGCTTCATTACGCAAATTCGACGGCATATTGAAACAATGCACGAAGAGATTGCAAGCTGAAACACTTAAGGAGTTCTTACGCGTGGCCTGGGTAAAAGTGCCGCGCCTGCCGCGGTACTGACGCGGCACTGCCGCGCATTGACGCGACGGTAGCTGTGTTATTGCTGCGGCGCTGCCGCGCAGCGTTTAACTCAGTCCACACAGGTTCCCCGGCCCTGACTAGTGTTTTCAGAAGGTCTACTTACTGAAACACATCGTTTAAACACAAAAAGCCGCAGCTGAAAATTTCCTAGTTGGGCTTAGTCGGAGCCAAGTCAGACCTAACCAAGGCCTTGGTCCACGTAATTGTCACCTGTTGAATCGAGTTCTCGCAGAGACCGACGAAAGGAAGGTAAATCTTTCAATCTAGACACATTCAGGGTGAATACAACACATACATCAGTAATTATCAATATCTTGGGGCGTCGTTTATTAACGAGTAAAGGATTCGGGTACTCTGATTTCTATTAATCATTTGCATCCCCTCCAGACCTATAGTTATAAGGAACTCATAAGGAACCACATTTCATCCAACACCAGTCCCAAGGTCTCAAATCTCAGTCTCGTGCAGTTGAACGATGTTTCTTCATCACCTCTGACATCCAAGATTTCTGTGCACTTCTCAACTAGTATGAGACAATGTGGGAACTCATTTGCACCCCGTCTTTCCGAGATTCGATTCAAATCCGCGGTTTGCAGAAGGTTCAATGCATCCGGTGGATTAAAAATGTTCTCCCTGAGGAATTGTTGACCAGCTCTCAGACAACTGCAGCAATTGTCATGCATGGTTTGAGCTACACTGGGGATGGCACACAATTTATTTGGACCCGTACATGGTTTGGGACGGCTGAATCGTCAGGTGTGCCCAAGTTTGGTACCCTGTCTTGAAACGGATCAAGTACCATGGGGCTCTGACTGGTGCAACTGCCGCGGCACTGCTGCGCACGGCGCAGGTCCGGAAGCAGCTTTCCACCTGTGATTCCTAGCTCTAATCAAGCAGATATGTAGACTCGATGGACTGAGAGGATCAGTGTGAAACTATAGCAGAATTCTGTGCCGACTCTTGTGCACCAATGCACGACGGACTAGCACGACACGGTGGCCAAATGTATTTCAAAGCAATTGACCTGTGACAATCAGCCTCTGGTTTTGAATTTATCTCTGCTGCTGACCCTCACAGTGGTTCCTGAGCTAGAAAGTGGGCACCACTCGGATCATAACCGGGATGCATGATATTCGAGTCGCAAGCCGAGGTTGAATACGGGGAATTTCTACAACCCATTGAGACGAGATTATTTCTATCGTTCATCTTCCCCCCAACATGCATCTAAAGGGGGTTCATTGATGCGGACTCATTGAATTTATAACACTGTCCTGAAGAACCCGGTCTGCCGGTAAATTCAACACTTCAATTGCCACGGTGTTACCACTGTTTCATTTGGGGTGATTCAACATGAGAATTACCGGACAGTGAATTCGATGTGCACCAATGGTTGTGTCGTGTCCGCTGTATGGATCATTTTTCTCAATCACGTGAGTCATTCATTCCCGGAGGCCTCTCAGGCGGCAGCGTCCAGTATGGGTATGGCATTTCCTTCATGTAATCTTCAGTGTTCAAATAAGCCGCGATGAGAAACAAGAGTTACCTAAGATCCCGGTCAAACAAATCAGACATAGAACTCAGAGTCTGTCTCTCAACCATTTCAATGAGCTCCAGAGCTGCAATAATACCTGCTCAAGAGAGTCTAAGACCCAAGTATTCCTCAGTGCAAAACTTCGCGCCACTTCTCTTCCCCAAAATTCCTGCAGCACTGCTGACATTGACTACCATCCAGGTGTGAATCACCCCACGGCGTTCTATAAAGAGCAAATCCTTGGATCATTAATCTTCACCCACAGGTTTTGCGCTTCAAATTTACCTGGGAAGTTCATTCAGTCACTGATAGGTTGGGTTGAAACTGCACTCACCACAGGCACGGATATAATGATGTTTATCACAGAATCAATCGGGAGGCGACGCGGCATTTATACATACTATACTGAATGTGGAGGCCAACAATGACGTGGTACTGCCGTTGGAACTGATCCCCTCAACACTCAACCACCCGTCATTCCCCAACAAATCCGTGTCTGTGTTTGCTCGTCCGCGCCAGGCAATATGCAATCTCAGATCCCAGTCAGGTTTTTGGCTTTGGACCAAACATGGGCAACAATTCTCGTACCCGTATGTAGAAAACCGGCTTGAGGAGGTCTCAGCTTCAGGACACTTGATGTCCCTAATACCTCAATACAAGATTTTCGCACTTGATTCACGGGGATAAGAGGAGTTGAACAACACAGAGCAGTTACTGTCTTGTTTGGAAATTTATATACATGCTTCATCCAAATGCCACTAGGGCTCCGACCCGTCCCCGTCAGCGACGGCGACGGGTCCCGTCTGACGGGGACGGGACCCGTCCGACAAGCGATGAGATGTTGTTTCATGACGGACGGGTACGGGACGGGTGGACCTGGACCCGTCAACGGGAACACCCGTCCCCGGCCGTCGACGGGTTGACGGGTCCCAACAGACACTGCAGGTAAATTACGTTCTCGTGGACTCATTCATGGGTGTTGGTAACTGAAATACCTTTATGAAGTCATTTTCCACCATCTGAATTTTCCGGCCAACCTGTGGTGTTTGAGTTCGGGGACCTATTGTCGGGTTTGAGATGCAGTCTAGGGACAGAACAGGTTCCTGGAAAGAGATATCAGTCTCTTTCAACATTCTGGTACATTATCTGTAGCCTGAATTACAGTTTTGAGCTCCTGGATAACTTAGCCTAGAATCTTTTTTCGGGCTGTCACTGCCTGTCAAAACACGTCGCACACTGATGGTGGTTACGTTTCGCTCGGGAGGCGTCCAAGAAGCAAGAGAAAGGCAAAAGTGAAGGCATTTGAAGAGTCGTAGCATACCTCTGTGTGTTGAAATTATCTGATCATGTCTGCGATTCATACAGGGTGGGAAAGACTCGAGAATATCATTTTATTAGCAAATTTCCCCGTCGACGGCCGTAACGGGTGTAACGGACGGGACCCGTCCGTCGGCCCCTCCTGTTTGAACCCTTGACGGACGGGCGACCCCCGTTGGTCGAATATGACGGCCGTTTTCCGACCCGTCCCGTCGACGGGCCGGGCGGCTCGGAGCCCTAAATTATGCCACGGAGCGGTTGGTGCAAGAATTCTCATTGAAACAGTCCACTGAGGTCATAATATCTTGTTGGAGCTCCAGGTTATCCCAGAAGAACTGTATGAAAAGAGCTAGGGTGCGCAGCACTCTGCGCGGCACTTTACCCGGTGGCTGTGTTGCCGCGGCGCTGCCGCGCAGTGCCGCGGTGTGCATGCGGGTCAGAAATTGCAACAACGAAGTCCGACGTGCTTTGAACTTATTTAAAACAAGATGTACTCCTGTCTCGTGCAATTTTGAGGTTCAACTTGGGTTGGCCACGAGGGAATCTCGACTTCCCACCCGCAATTAATCAATATTGACACTGTGAGCACTCCATTCAAGCTTTATGGCAGTCTAGTACATCTCCAGGACTGACTTCTACAATAAAACTCATGCTTAGGTATTCCCTATATTGCTTAGTCAGGCTTAGGGATTGCCGTGGCAATGCGCGGCAGGCGCGGCATTTTCTCCTGGCCCAATCGCGTGCAGTGCCGTGTATATGGCGTGCTGCGCCGTGTCATTGCATGCACAAGCATGACGAAAGATGTTCCCAGCACACAGTTTTGATTTAAATCACCAGGGATATCAATTGCAGAGTAATAATTCACGTCTATGTTGACTCGAGTTCAAATGACAAATGATGTTCAACTTGAACTTTTTCAAGCTGCAACTTGGACCCACGTAAGCTCCAAGAGTATAGCCCAACCTGAAGACATTGCGATGGAGAGGAAGGTTGCGTCTGTTTTTCCTAGGCCCCACGACTTCCTGGTGTAGCGGAACCGCTCAAACAAAGTTGAAGACTTGACGGCGGTGAGTGTCAGTGGTCAATTGGGGGAAAAGCCGTTGACCAGAAATTGACTTGGAATTTCTTTCGGGTGTATTATATGAGGGCCAGAGTTAAAATACAAGCACACCGTGGTTTCACGGTGGTGGGAGGACATGGTGATGCACGCTATACGGCACTGCACGCCAACCACGTCACGGCACGCCGTGACACGGCGATTTCCCGAGGCCCCCGGGGAGGGATAGGGTGTCCATGCAACAAGTGGCAAGAAAAAAGCCAATGTGCGTGGGCCCCTCCCACCCACCAAAATTCCCCCGACGCCTATACCGCCGCCACGTCCCGAACGAGCGCGGGCAAACGTGTGCGGGACATTCGCTATCCACCAGCCGAGAGGGATAAGGCCTCCGCGCATAAGTGAGGGAGGTGCGTCAGCGTTGAAACGCATCACGAAAGTCTCCATTTCGAGACAGATTTCTCAATTCCTCTAATTTCGGGGCTGATTACTGCTCAACAGATATCTAATCGGACACTTAACAAATTCGAGCTAACTTCCCATCGCCGGAAATTTAGCTAATTGCCGTGTGACTCGGGCCTCCAACTTCGTAAGTTGAAGGTCAAGTTGGAGGTCAAGTTGGAGCCCAAGTTGGGCCCAAAGTTTTATATATGAAACACCCTGATGCCGCGACAGTCGCGGCATTTTCTCTTGGCCCGATCAAAACGAACCAACCAGTTGAACCACTCTGCGGGGCCCACGTGTGCATTCCGTACAACATTATAAATCATGACAAGACAGGCCGCCGCTCCGCTCCGGCAATGTGAAAAAAAAGGGAAGATAAATTGCCCAACGTGGGTCAACAGTATGGAATTGGAACGCTCGCTGTACAGAAACATGGGCAAGATACGACAACTGAGAAATGTTGCGGAAAGAAGCACGAGGTGAAGAGCGAGTTGGGAATTTGGCAAAGGGATTTCCCGATGCTCTCGCCATGTACGACGGCTCGGATCCATGGGCTCATACATCTTCGGGTCAGAATTCAAGTTCTGGCTTGGATCTGGCCTCCCCGAGCACTCCCACTACTGTACAATCCCGTTTA
Source organism: Mycena vulgaris (assembly GCA_029204335.1). Taxonomy (NCBI): domain Eukaryota; kingdom Fungi; phylum Basidiomycota; class Agaricomycetes; order Agaricales; family Mycenaceae; genus Mycena; species Mycena vulgaris. The sequence goes on from JARGYA010000071.1 coordinate 497,080, forward strand.
GATCAATACATACCGCTCCCGAATAACGTCAGGGTCAACACTGATACCATCATCCTACGGACGCCTCTCTAACCGCCCCCTCATTATATAACGCCTAGACTTTCTATAGGTCCGGTGAGAACGACTATCTTCTTACTACCGCCCAGCAGAAAGTCTGAATAGCGAGAGAGACTATGATTGTCGCCGCCTTCGTCGTCTGCTGCACCCTTGCAGTCCAAGGCGTCTTCGCTATCCCCCTCGCCTCCTCGCGCTCTTATAATCCATTCAAGCACCTCGTCGTCCTCGGAGACTCTTTCTCCGACAATGGTGCGTAAAGAGATCATTGTAAACAGCGCGTTGTCAGTCTGGCTGAGCAAGTTTGCTCACCGAAGGCAACGGCGTCTACCGCATCACAAACCACACCTGGCCCGCCGACCCGGCGTACTATGGCGGACGCTTCTCGAATGGCCCTGTCTGGGTGGAAGACATCGCTTCGAAGTTGCACCTCAGCTTGACCGACTACGCAGTCGGCGGCGGTACATTCTTTCCTTCCATTCACGTTTCGGACATTGCTGACATGGAAAAATCACTACGACACGCAGCCACAAGCAACAACACACTTGTGCAAGGTTACACCGGACCGAACAGCATTCCCGTGCCGTCGGCCCTCGACCAGCTCAACTCCTACCTCGCTTCTTCAGGCGCCACCTCCGCCACTGCTCAGGAGACTCTCTACGTCATCCTGATCGGGGCCAACGATGCCTTCTTCCTGCCTATGGTCAACGCAAGTCAGAGCGTTGCGGCCATCGCCAGCGCGATGGACAAGTTGCACGCAAAGCTTGGTACATCTAAAACCCTTTTGCCATCAAATGAAAATGTGCTGACGGTGTTTTTCGCTTCAGGAGCGACGAACTTTCTACTGGCAACCTACCCAGACCTCTCCCGGCTTCCCCTATCGGCATACATTCCTTCGTCTGCCGCCGCTTCCCTCAAAACCTACACAACCTCCCTGCGCGCCGACCTCTTTGCCCTCAAGTCCCATCGCCCTCACCTCCACATCGCCCTCGCTGACCTTTATGAGCTTTTCCAAGACTTCTTTTCTCACCCCAAGAGTTATGGATACGACCCTTCGACCGATGGCAAGAGCTGTCTGACGGGAGCGTATTCCGAGGCCCCGCGAATGTTGTGCAGTGACCCGGACAACTACATCTTTTGGGATGAGTACCACGTGCGTTTCTCTTCCTCTGGGAGACAGACAACTGGCTGATCCCGATGTTCTCCTGCCCGGTCGCAGCCGACGCGAAAGTCACACAAGTACATGGCAGACCTGGCGGAGGGAGTGATCCGCAAGGCTTTCTGTTCCTAGTGCCTCTACACGGAGCAAGAGCTGCATTGTCGATGTTTGCAGGGCTAGATGTGTTTAGAGCACAAGCTTGTATCTGAGCCCCTTTCTGCATGCGTCTGCCGTCTCCTATGAGCCCATCCTGAATGAAATCCCGATACTTTCTTTGTTGTCCGTCCAAAGAGTTGCCTGTGTCAGACTCCCTCAAGGCCTCAATGGGTGTTGAACCGAGATCCATTCGCGTTCCCCGATCCATCATCCAGACCGTTTCGCTCCTTCGCGTCATCTCTTGTCAGACGGCCGACTCAAACCGCGCGATTTAGTGGGCTATATCAGGCACTCTGGGAATACCAGTACCGTACTGCCGCTTCTGAGTCCTGAGGCCGACGGTCACCAGGTGTATCTGGGGTTTCGATATATCACGTCGACTCTACTAGAGTAAAAAAGGCATTGAATAAGGGGCTCTACTTAGAGGAGCTCATGATATATCGCCTTAGAGACGCACCTACTATTTGGGTAGCCCTTGCATGTGTGCGCTCAAGCGGTTGCTGGCGGCGTCGTCTTGATGGCGTGGGCGCAGGCGGGTGGCGGGCAGGCAGGCCTGCCTTTTTTGATATTTTGTACCTATGGCTCTCCCGAGGCCAAGATTGTCAGTATAGTTTAATTATATGAAAATGACGATGCACCTAACTTTGTGATGCCACAGCAGCCGCATCCGGCCACAATGAGCAAGTCGATATCGGCTCATCAGGGTTATGCATCGCTGCATCGAATGTAATTTGATTGTATTGTATTTGAGTCCGATAAAAACCGTGATAGAGAGGGCCTCCAATCTCGAGTCACGATCATCCAGCAGTAATTTTGAGTTGGCACACCCGAGGCACCAAGATGAAAAATGCAGCCGCCGAATGAAGCTCTGACAGAGAGGGGCAGGGAAGTAATGCGATCAGGAGGCCACTGTGGAAACTTGAAAGAAAAAAACATTGAATGCATCCTGAACAAAACACGGAACAAAAAGTCAGGATGTGTTTGAATGCCGTGGTTCTGCCGAAGAAGCATCTGTGGCAGTGCAGTATGTGGTCTGATCACGACGGAGGAAGTTTTGCATTTGAGCTTTTGTGAGCAACTCGGAGGTCGTGTCTTTTTTCGACACAGTTCGGGTTGTGATTTCCCCCCCCTATTTGGTCTACTTTGTGCTTTTTTCTCGTGTTGAACATGTGCAACTTCTCAACCTGTTTTTCCCACCTGTGCTCCCGAAATGGCGCGGGGTGAATGCAGTGAGTTTTTATGATCAGGTTTTGCCAAGTGGTGTGTTTTTCAATTTTTTCGGCTGAACTTGCGTCTCTTTTGGCACTTTTTGTAAGGTTGTGTCACATTTTTTTTTTTCACAGTATATGTGCCATATAGATAAAGGTGTCGCTCGGGGGCTCGACTGGGTCATAAGCAGCCAGACTGAGCAGGAAGACACCAGAGGGTTCGGTCGCCCTCAGTTCATCACAGTACGTCAGTCGAAAATTGACACGGCGCTACCTGCAGTAACAGGAACTTTTGTATCTAGCATGCAGAAAGCAGTGGATTGGATTGACGTTGGGCTGTACTAGGAATAAGCGGCGGAAGTGAATGGTGCTTGAGGGTAGTAACGTGCCCATGAATTCTTGGGTTAGCGTCTTTTCCACTGGGATACAAGGCACATTCTGGCTGGGTACTTACGCGCGATTTTGATGTTTAATCGATGTGATCGAGGCGAACTTCTCGGGAAACCCTGGATGAGATGTGTTAGATAATGAATACAGGTATTTATCGGTTCAAAAGTTGCCAGGGATTTCATGTATACCATTCAGCCAGGTGAAGTGTTTGAGAGGTCATATAATTGCCCTTGAAATTCGAGGTGAATTAGTAAGTTGAAGTGACATCTTAAACTCATCGTTTGTTGGTTGAAACTTATCAGGGAATTCCAGTGTAAGTTGTATCCCGATAGAACGTACTCAGATTTCCAACGAATTCTCATGAGAAGAAAGGGGCCATGCACGCGACGAATGCCTTGTAGGGAAAACTGGATGGGGTAGGGACCACACAGGGAGCTTGACACCGAGAGGCGACGCTCACCACATGACTGACGCGATACAACAGGAGGATCCCGAGGGACGGCTGACCATTGGTGTAGTACGGGTACAAACGCGCAAGCGTGTAAACTATGGAAGCTACGTATGTATACATACAATTAGCCGGGTGACAGACAATATGTATGTAAAGTAGGTAATACTTCTACCTGTCTGTGTAACAAATGGAATGGAAGCCACAGCAGACAAGCGTGCAAGCCATCAGATCTCAATATGCCTGCATCTGCATGGCAGGTCCGCAAGGAAATAAACCACCATCAAGAGGGATGGTGATAAGCCGTCTACAAGGCCAGCCTTGCAAACACACATTTTGCGATCTTTAGCATGCATCTAGAGTTAGCACAAGTCCCGAGTGTGTAACTAAGGGCTAGAACCATACAAATGGTGCCTACTATCAAGGGAATAATTATCACCCACTCTGTGAACGATGGGCAGCCGTAATAGTATATATTCACGTGAATATCTACCATGTTTACTATTATTTGTTGTAACAATGCGACATGACCAATCACGTGATCGACTGGCAGTCGGGAACTATTAATCGCACTCCGGCTGACATTGGGTTTAACCGGGTCCGGGCCTATTTCGAGTGATGGACCGGTCCACATTAAGGGGTTCGGTTCACAATAAGAGTAACGAAGGAACCAGGCTTCCAACCGGGGAGTTTGGGGTATTGATGGAAAGCTACGGTTATTCCGGAACTAACCCAACATGAAATAGGGTGAAGGGAAGAAGAAGACTAGAGATTTGTTGTCGTTCGCTCAATAGGAGCTGCACCATATACCCAATCGAAACCAAGGGACCATAGGCTCGCAACTGGGCCAATATGTCAACAAGCAACATAGAGGAGCTCCTAGGAAGCCAATCACATCAAATAGCTCAGGCAATTAAGATACCAGATTTCATATCATACTAAGTAACATATATCCGTGATAGTGTCATCATGTAGTGTAAGTGTAATTAGAGTAGTATAAAGCTAGTGTAGAAAGAGCAAGGACGGCACTGAATCGCCACCCAGTTAGAGTTTATCTCGAACAACCAGGCAGTCGCATTTAGGGATTTGTTCCGGACTCAATATTGTCCAACAAATATGGGCTTTTTGATTATCTGCAATAGTGTTTGGGTTTGGGTTTTATAGGCAGTGATCCCTGTCTTGAGTACTTTGTCCCATAGGCAGTGACCTCTGTCTTGAGTACCATTTGTGCGGATACAGAAGAGTTGGCTCGGTTATGGAATTGTGTTTTGTATATCGTGTTGTATCAGAGGCTTGTCGGTCTCCAAAGCGGACTTACATCCAAACCAAACCCTACCAGCCATCCACGCCGTTATCTGCATTATAGCTGTGAAGCTTTACAATCTCTCAGCATTGTAACCTTGACTCGTCAAAGAGCGTGTGTCGTATTGTTGATTTGAAGACTTTCCTTCGGAATAAGCTTCGCATACCACCAACTACTTGAACTATCAAAGCCTAGTTTCCCTAGACCTATACTACAACCCTAGGTCTAGTAAAACCCATCTTTCTCGTCAGGTTACCCTAAGGGGCATACAGAGGAGTGTTTAGTGTTTGGGATTTGATTGTTTGAGTGTTTGAGTTGTGTTAGTCTCTCTTGTAGAGTCTGGTTCAGTCTCACTTGTTCGACAGTTGGGTTTTGTTCATTGTTCATTTGCAGCCTTAGACCCTGAGCAACCATTTCAACGGGAAGGTGAAAAGATGAAAGTAATGGTGTCACGTGTGTGCTCATGGAAAAGCAAACAAGACAAACACGCTTCAAATGAAGGGCGATGGTCCTTGTTTGTTGTTACAGTGAACACAATGTGGACATTGAAAGAATCCCATGCAGTACTCTGCATAGGTCTTCTTTGGACGAAATACGGATGAGCGAGTGTTGAGCTCGTATGCGAATTCCGAGCGGGACGTGAGCAGTGTGGGTCATTGGAACAAGCGAGGAGAGTGTATCATCGCCCTGCTCAAAGGTGGCACAAATCAGACGAAAATGAACTTAATTTCAGATATGAAATATGATGCACGGGTGGATGAGCACGAAATTGGATTCTGAGGGCAAAGGTTGGCAGTGAGAGGTGCATCATGGTTGTCAAAGATGTAGGAGCAGTGCTACAGGAAGCCCGAAGGGAGATAGAGTAATAAGATGAATATGAAAAGTTGGAGGTACAATGTGCACACACCAAATGTGATTGCAGTTGTCCTTTCCCCATGGTTGTCTCTTTGCAGTACTTGGTGCTCTGCTTGAAACGGATCTGTATTGTTTGAGCACATCAAAACAAGTGGAGAGCGGCCGTTTGCGATCTGGCCACTGGCTGAGTCAGATAAATTGGTGTTCAGATGCAGTCTACACCATAAGTTTATGCACACACGACAGAGAAATTCTTGCAGGGAATTGCAACCAGGCAGCACAATGCTCACAAGGCGGACAACGAAGGGGAAAAGGGAGGAGAAGGTGCACCTGGAGTCCAAAACAAAATCGGCAGCTTGCTTCCACGGAAAAGGCAACAATGAGTGTGAGTGTGGTGCTTGCACAGATATCCGAGGGAGGGTATAAGCGCTAGGAATGGAAGGGAAAGTGAGGCTGAGTCGAGAGAAGAGGAAACCGTAGAATGAAGAGCTCCAGCACTTGTCCTCCTAAAACCATTGCGCATTCGTCTAGGTGACACAGAAGAGATGGCGTGGTGGTCCAGGAGGAGAAAGGAGTTTGAATGAGATGACAGTAGCCAGTGGCAGGCTGCAGCACAGATCCGAGAGAGCAAGGGAGGGGGCTGGCAGACTCAAAGGGAGGAGGCAGCCAGGGTTAAACTTATTGGTAAAACTCATTGTGGTGGAGTTGTGTAGGCGTAGACTGAGGATTATGTGAACGGGAATAGAGAGCGGCCGGTGGTGACGGTGGTGTACAGCAGAGTGTTAGAGCCAACAGGCGTGATGGCTGTGCGGGCACGGGCCTGCACGTGATGGAATTGATCAGCGCGTGGTTTGGAAACAAGCAACAAACGGCAGGGACAAGGGCCAGGACATGGAGGGTTTGTGGGGAAAGGCGGTGGTTTACGTGGGAATGGGCGACCCCAGCATGTACTGGGCCACACAGTTTTTTTTTTGAGAGGGCGGCGGCTCGAGCAGGCTACCCTTGCAGATGGGCGGCGAACAAGGGCTTGGCCGATGGGTTGCAGGTCAGACGACGTGGGCGCCGGCCCATTTCCACGCGGGACGCAGGGGAAAGAACATGTGTTAATCAAATGAGTTGAATGGTAAAAGGTGGAGTTTGATGGGCCATCAACGGTGGCGATGGGCGGGCTTGGCAGGTGCTGCCTCCCTCGTTTTCTTACGGGCGGTGGGAGGTTTATCCAGAATGCTGGCTAGTCTTGTCAGGCCGCGTTCTCCTTCACTTCTTAACCAAAAAACGTAAGAAAAGTTTTGGACATAGAGGTGAGATGTGGGGCATTTGTGTACTTACCCAAATGGAAAGCCATGTGGTTGGGGAACTGGAGGTCATGGGCTGTGGAAAATGTGGGTTTTCAGCATGAGATTGAAGTTCTGGGTGAATCTCCGTCAATAATGGTGCACTTGAGCTGGGATTTTGGGTCGGGTGACTTCCGCACGACATCTCGCTGTGCATGGGTGCACTCGGCCGGGCGGACGATCTCCACACATTGCCAATCTCGGGGTCCTTCCCAATATCTGACGCCCACGCGCATGTGAGTAGAGGTGGAGACTTGGAGGGGCTGCACATCAATACAAGCTCAAGTTTCGTTAACAAAGTTGCTACATACCACGCCTACGCCGACTCCCTTGGTCCCCACACCAATACGTGGAAGCCTCCGAGAATACGGTGTCCAATACGAGCTCAAGTTTTGCCGACAAAGTCGCTGCGCACCACACCCACACCGATGATAAGCTGTGTACAAACCACAGGTGTATTTTCGCATTTCGCGTCTTTATACTTATAAAGCACGCTCTCTCTATTCTATAAGAGGCTATCGGGAGCTCCGAACGAGTAGCTTAACAGTCACATAGCTTAGGTTCTCTATTGGCATATCCTATGGCGGGTACCTCGACTTGGGGCCAAAGTACGACTTACCGAGAACAGGACTAACTACCTTATATCAGTACCCGTGTGCGTGCGGATGAGCTGAGTGCTAGACTAGTATCAAGGAGATGGGAAGGAATACATGACATCGCATGCAGGCGACTGGGGCCTTCCAAAGCGGCCGACTTCGAGATTGTTTACCATTGTGTCTCTTATCGAGAACAGCGCGACAAGTCACATGATGGGTCCAGACCGTTGGATGGGATGAGACTTCTGTAAATAGACACGGACGAAGTGAGTTGCCGACGGCCGAGCGTGCCTACGCATCAGAATAGCTGTGCCGGTTAAACATCAAATCGCGATGGCACCGGCACTTAACAAGACAAGTGGAACTTTGGTCTATCACAGCAACCAGACTAGCTACAGACACGGGGAAGGTGTCCACAGGTAGCCATATCATAGACGATGAAGACTGACGCTCGGGACGAGCACTAGACGAAGAAGACGCCAGCTCGGAAGCTTCCGTTCGATTAACCAATAAATCTCAAACCGATCGAGTACCAAGGAGAGCTCTGACTCATAGAGCCGGCGCGTGGCCAATAGGAGTCAGGGGATTCCCTAAGATCGTCCCGCGGCTCCACGCCGGGACGGAGTGCTTTCCGAGGTGTAGTAATAGATGTGTTGTAAAGTCGAGATCCCAGTAGTATAAAAGCACGTAGTTTAGAGAGGTTCTGGAGCAGACTGCCCGACGGTTTTGTGTACAACTCGCGTGCACAACATCGTTTGGTTTACCTTGTTCACAGGCACATCGGTGCTGTGGCTAGGATTTGTCTTGACTCTTCTGGAGCAGACTGCCTTGGGGTTTCGCGCACAACGGTGTAGTGACATCACTCGGTTTACCTTGTTCACATACGCAACGGCGTTGTGGCTCGGAGTTGTCGTTTAGCTCTAAGACCCAAGTGACCGTTATCTCGACTCGAGTACTGTACCTTTGGCAACAATTGGATTGAATTGGATTGTATCTGTGATCGACTGTGTGACTGAATTGTGAATTGTGTGGACTCTGTCCAGCACTGCGGGTCGTATTGTGTGTGTGTTGTGTGTGTGTTTTGTGTTCAGTGACTTGTGTTCTGTGTTGTGTTATATACTGCGGTCCTGCAGGAGTGTATCGTGTCCCAAACCTGGAGAAATCCAACAAACCCGTCTTAATTGACATAAACTCGCCGGCTACTGGCCGTTATTGCCTTAAAAACCCACGAACCCACCGCTTGTACGAAGTCTCGAACATAGCGCGTATTGCTCGACTTTGGTTTCACAACCCTTGTCTATCCCACTCCCCTGTTCTCTGAACAGTAAGCGATCTATTGACCTAATACTTGGTCTTTACCCCCGAACACCCACGATTATCATTACTCATAAGGAGGAGGAGTTGTTGTTTGATTGATTGTTTAGTTGGTTATATTGGTTTAGACCTTTATCTCGGCTTCATAGTTATCGTTCCACCGCACCCCGAGTACCATCGTATCACCGACTCCCTTGGTCCCACACCAATACATGGAAGCCACCAAGAATACAGTGATGCTGATGAGCAGTACAGGGACACCAAGTACGACGGTGTATACACCCGCGCTCAACGTGGGGAGCTTCATCGACGTGCTGCTCGTGGGGGCACCGCTGCCAATGACCGTGGCACCATCTTTGTCATCTCTGACCTCAACGCACAGGCATGGCTTCAAGCACTCACCTGTGCATGCCAACTCGCTCTCCACCTCCGTAAGTGACCCTATTACACCCATGCCCAATACCTTCTATGCCCGGTGCTGCACCGACTTGGAGCGCAGCACATGGAGTGGGAAGAGTGGCCAGAGTGGAGGGGAGCCCAGGGTCCGCACTGACGAGTGCGCACATGCGGGGGATGATGTGACCCGTCATTGTGAGTCCGTAAGTGCAACAGGAGTGGCGGGGGAGCGGCAGTGGTAGGGGAGGGTCCCCCGTGCCAATTTCGATATTGGCGCCGTCACTGGCGGCAGATGGAGGAGGGTACAGATTGGGTGAGGCAAGGGGCGGGTTGGTGGGGCAGGGACAGGAGGAGTGTTTTCTTCTTCTTCCTCCCCCTCTCCCATTCCATGACAACGACCTTATTCTTCTACATCTTCTGTTTCATGAGTATAAGCTTACGCTTCTTCTTCCAGGTGGGATCATGCCGGGACACATACACCAACGCTCACATAGTTTCACGCTGAAGCTGTGGACTTGGCTTGCTTGACTGGGCACTGTGAGCCTGGGTAGGAAGAAGAGGGTGGGGGAGGTGAAGCTGATGGGGGAGTGCAACGGCAGGGAGGGGAAGAAGAAGGAGAAGCATGGGACGGTCTTCCCATTCCATTTTGGGGGTGGTACATTGTCCTTACTTTTTCCAGTGCAAGATGATAACAACCCTAATCATCATCTTCTCCAGACGCCACCTAAACGAAGACCACACTTGATCCCTCTCTCCTACTTAACCCTCTGCACATTATCCTCGACCTCACTGCCCCCGCCGACATCACCTCCGCCAGCAACAACAATGCTCTGCAGCCCACATCTACGGCAACGGGCGATGACAGTAAATGTGCATCACAGATCGTGTATGCCACAGGGCTCGTCAACCACCTTGTCATCCCCGCACTCTCTGACCTGTGTGTGTGGAAGGTCTTTCGCATTGAGGTTGCGAGTACTTATGTAATCATTCTTTTAACCATCGATACTGCGGTTTTCGCGGCCTCCCGATTTACTTGTCCCTGGAAATTATCTACAACTTCTTACCGAGGTTAGGGTTAGAATCATAATCTTTTTTAGCCAGTTTCATTAGATCTGTTGTTGACTTTTTAGTGGCTATACACATATGGGCGGCCGTCGGTTCGAACCGGAGCTATTGCACCTCTTTTAGAAAATCTGCCTGAGCTGTGAGGAGCGACCGAAGGTCGGCGATGAGCAGTGGCAGGCAGTGGAAATGCAAGGGGTGGAGGAGAGCCGCAGCAATTCCCCGCGGAAACCTCGTACCCATCCACTGAGTCCACATAGAATGGATGCCGGTCGGATCCGGGTAATGCTCCGGGCCGGCCTGTAATGATATCCGATCAGGTGGCTCGGCGAATGCCGCAACACAGTATTATAACTTTAAACGCTCGGTGCACTGTTCATTCCAGCACAGGATAGCTTACCATGTATCTGGTAAACCACTAACCCTACTCAAATGTCAGGGACGATGTTACTCTTGGATGGGATCAAACTGCATGTACATTGTGAATAGTCGGCCTGACTGACAAATCACGCAGATCAATCAATTAGGCCGAGTGAGGTACAAGTGTCTTCGGACTCACTCAAACTGATTGTACGGAATACAGTTTATATAAAATACAGCCTCCAGAGATAATTTTGAAGATTTTCCTGAAACTCAGGCCCGTAGCTCCGTCCACATGCGACGTCAAAAGTGCGCGAGTTGGCACTGTTTGGCACTGATGCCATCATTCGGATCGGCCTCAGCAGATGCATGTTATGTTCAACTCCAAGTAGGTGGACAATAATCTGTCCTTCATCAAAGGCCCTGACGTTTTCGGGGCTCCGAAATTTAACCGAGCTTCCTCACAACTTGAAGCATTGATCACAACCTTTCGGTGTTTCGCGTTCCAAGGTCAATACTAGCTCAATGTCACCATCAGATACAATCTGAATGGCTAAATATGACGGTTTGGCGGGTGTTATACCCGCCGGTTCTACTGAGTTATGGCCTTGAGGGTGAATCTACCCATTGATCAAATGCTGATCAAACCATTAGAAACGGTCTCTTGAGTCTTGACAAGGACCTACGACTGCAGGGACATTACATCCACTCGGGGGCTATGATAGTAATTGGATGAATGTGACAATATTTTTTTTCCTCTTGGACTGAAGGATATCTCACCCTTCACAGTTCACTCTCACCCTGAGAAAAGCGCCCATGTGCCGCGCATGTGAAAATCGAAGCTGCCTGCCTCTGCGCTCATATTAGCTTCCTAATATGACCGCAAAAACAATTAACTGAAGAACATCCCGGGGCCACAGACAACTCATTTCTCCCAGCGGGAATTTGCAGGGACATGTGTGTAGGGTTATTTGTGGGGACTGGCAATGCATTGGGTCGTGATGGCGCTTACATAATGCTGTCAAGCCAAGAAATAGCGGTAAATACCTTGCGCTGTCGATAGCAGACTATCCGCTTCAAATTCCCCTTGGGTTCATAGGAGGGAATGCATAGTAATAAGCATGGCAATGTATTCTGCGAGGCAGATTCCCTTCTTTCGACCATATGATGTTACTCAAATTTTATTGCGCGAAAGCAAAGGCCGATATTAAAATTCTGCCACGCAGAATACATGTGCTGGGGGATGGCCAGAGATGCCAGCATTTTTCCGTCATATTCCGGGTAGTGTGGCAGCTCCCACCGACCTCCGGAGATAACAGGCCAGAAACGGGAACTGTCAGATTACATAACGCATTTGATGGTCTCAGAAATCGCGTCTCTCGCGCTGCGACGCGCCTAGGGCATGTATGGCGGACCGGAAGCGCTGGAATCCGATGAAGCGGCGTGCGGGATTCCAAAAGACACGTACCCAGGCCAACATCCGACGCGTTCCGGCCCCCCACGCCCCGGATCACTCATCTGACAAGGAGAATCACTTCTCACCTACATCGTTCCCGTCTACCCGTTCTCCGAGTTCTACGCGCTCGACAACACATCCCAGATCCCGGCACGCTCTATCGCCCAGGCATATTACCTCCCGCGATGCCAAATTTGCACATCAACAACGCAACGCGCATTATGAGACCCGCTTCCGGAACCTGTAATACTTCAATGGCTAATAAAACCCATAGATTTCACGGCGAGCGGAGACGGTATCTCACACCTCAACCTCAACTACGAGTCTCGCTTCATTGCAGTGGATCAAAAACTTCGCCCAGTCGGACTTATGCAAGCTCCCAACCATACAAGTGAAGAGCAGATGCGCGGATGGCAAATCCTCATTGAAGAAATGTACGACCTCTACAACCCGAGCCCCATGGGCCAAAACGACCCACAGGATTGGCGGACCTTCTTCATGAAGGTAACTGGCATGATGACGGACCATGCAAATGATCAGAAAAAACTCCGGGCCTTATTTTTTGCGATGAAGCAGCGGATGGATCGCGAAATTCGCGGTGAACGTGCTCTGTTGGGCCTGTCATGAAGAATAAGACCGAAAAAGCGGCAGCTCTAGTTACTGCTCTGCAGCGCTGGCTTCCTAGGGTATCTGCAGGGGAGGTAAACCTTTTAGGCAAATCGGAGCAGCCACCGGAACTCGAGGAAGAGACACCAGTGGAGCGCGAGGAGGAAGAAGAAGATGCCGGTTACGGGGAGCAGGATTGAAGCGCCGGCAGAGCTATATAATGTAATATAAAATGATTATAGTCGCTAAATAGCTTACATTCAGTATATACTTTGTTCATATGCAATCTGGAGTGCCCCAGGATGGTGTGGCCAGAGAGAGGGGCCCGAGAAGACGATTTGCCATCGAAATCAAGAGTTTGGCGGGCGGACCAAACAAAACCAAATGGACATTTGTTTAGCAAGTTGGCGACTTTTCGCCCCCAACACGTGATTCTCAAACAGGCAATTCGCGTGTCATATTTGGCCCCACCTAAATTCGGTATCTCTCTCGTGAACTGGCTCACCGGAGCGCGAGCTCCCATTGTTCTTCACAATGGGTGCGCTGCCAGAGGTGGCATCGAAGTAAATGTGAATTTAAGTGAATATTAACACTTTTTTTTTGTATCTGAGGCTGGTGTTTCATCAAAAATCTATTGAGTATTCATTCGGCATTGATGCAATACAAACAGTAATTTATAGTGCCATTTCTGTGGCTAGGGGCTGAAAACAAGGGAGTATCCCGCAGCTGTGAGCAGCCGCCGGACACCGAACACATCGAGGACGCATGGAGTACACGTCGCCGTGCGGCGCGCAGAGGTATTGTACGCGCCACCGTGGCGGCAAGAATGCTGTACGCGACACCGGGTGGTAGGAATGTTAAGTCCGCGTCAGAATGCCACCCGGAGGAGCAATAGCGAGGTGGCATGCTCTCAGCTCGGACACACCGAGCGGGACTGGGGGCCCCAGGGGCGGCAGAGTATGGTGGTGTTTGACTGCATGTTGGGCACATCGGTAGCGTCGGGGGAGGGCACGAGCAGGGGAGAGGAGGCAGCGGGTGGTGGTGGAGGATGAAAGAGAATGATTGTTTGGACAGTAAACACGAGCCGGCTCGACTTCTGTCGCCAAATCGAGGCAAGGAACAAATAGGACACGTGAATTGCCCGTTTTGGCGGCACGTGATGGGGGCGAAATCTCAAAAACTTGTTTAGCACTGATTGCCACAAGAGGTGGTCGCCCCTGTCTTTTGGAATATCATGCCCTCTTCGGCGATCGGACCGGTGATTCTTGATGGGTGTTTTCCTCTCGCACCACTGCTCCTACGGGGGGGTTTTGCTTTTGACCCCCCCCCCATTTATCCACCCTCTCCGTCCGCCCATCTTTTTTTTTCGGCTGAAAACGAACTCGTTGATGCGTTACGGCAAAAATGATGGAATTCCCTTTTATAGGTTTAAGTCTGATGCTAGCTCAATATCTCACCGACAAGTGCAGGGCGGCGACCAGCAACTTTCTTAACCCCTGAAAGGCATCCGTGGCTACCCGCTCAATTTTATATCGTATTTTTGAATCAGCCATTCTGGAGAAAAAGCCCCATCAGTGCGACCCCCCTACAGGGCAACAACCACTGAGAGAAAGAAAAAAAAAATACTCAAAAACGTGTTCTCCGGACCTGAATGACTCGATTAAAGCATGATATCTTTTATTTTTCGTCCGACCACCTCTTGGATTGCCAGTCCCCATTATTTGGCATTATTAAGGGATCACATGGGCATCGTTACTTCTCCTCTTCCTGAGCCTCCATCGTCGCGTCCTGCGCAACATCCTGGTCTGTGCCACTTCAAATGGTACTTATCAGTTGAATATACGCTTACAGACTCATTCCCCCGGGATTCAGACCCAAATTGGACCATCAACGCGGAAATACATGATTTCTTGACTTTCTACCAACAAGGCCACAAATACTCTTCCCTCGTCCGCAATACCTCCCAGCGGCTACTAGGAACCTCCCAGGCCACTCACGTCCCCCAAACAAGCTCTTTTCTAGCCCGCCTGCTGCTGCATGGTTCAAACCTGTGACATCTGGGTAGTGATGTGCCAGGTCGGGCTTCAAGCCCAAGCCCGGGCTTGGGTCTAAAAATTTCCTTATCTCTATGAATATCAGCTCGTGTTTATCCTCGGCCATGCGGGCCAGCCCGCTGAAACTTATATACTTCTCTCACCAGATTTTCCTCTCTCGCTGGTCCTTTTTTTCCCGTGCGCCATGTCGAGGAATGAGGGGGTCGATCCGCACAACATCGTCGTAGGACGGCGTGCCGCAGTCCTCAGCTCTAAACTTCTTAATCCTCAGAACGATGCCGAGCCTGAGCTTCATATCCATCGGAAACCTGTGCCTGCTCCAGAGGATTCAGAATTGGTGCCCAGTGACGCGGACGACAGCTCTCACGGTGGATCTCCTGCTCCATCTGCCTCGGTTCCAGATGATGAGGAACGGGGAAGAAGTTCAGGCCGCAGCGGTACGTATTTGCTTCGAAGAATCATTGATGGTCGACTCGTACACATTCCCACACACAGAAAATCTCTCGCGCCGGAGCGATGGAGAGGATTCTAGTTCGCCCCCGCCACGTTGGCGGAGAAGCCGGACTGGTACGCGCCTCCCATGTTCTCAGATAATGCTAACCATAATTTTATTCATCCTCGCAGGGACGGCAGGCGAGTCCTCAGGTCACGAATCGGGTGAAAGCGACGTTGAAGAAGTTTCGCCACCACGTGGTCGTGCTGCTCTCCCAGGTAAGCCTTTTGCAGAGATGTTGCGGTGTTCCTGATGCATGAATGATGTTGTAGCCAAGCCTTCAAAGCGTAAACACCTCGAAATCTCACAATCTTCACCAGATCCAGACGCCGTCGACAGTGATGGCATGCTATTAGATATCCCTGTAATAACTGACCTCTCGGAAATTGACGCGCGCGCAACCCTAGCTCAGCGCGGCAAAGATTTGAATGAATTCTTCCTCCCAGTCAATGGCAAAAATCGGATCTGTAAGCTTTGCAAGTACGTCCCTCCTTTTACTGTCAGCCTCCGAGTCGGTCACTGACGCTCTCACCAGGATCAAGAAAAACGTGAAAATAGACTACGTCAAGGATCCATCAACTCTGCGCCGCCACCTGGAACGCCATCATAAAGTACGGTCTTGCCTTTCTATCCGAGTTTGTGAGAAATTGACACCTCTCGATAGCCACAATATCTCGCTTGGGCCAAACGGGAGGGTTTCCCCTCGATGCTTCCGTCGGATACTGCAGCGCGGAAGCATAAACTCGAAGCGGAAAAGGCCGCACAGTCCACGTTGGACGACCATCTAGCTCCTCGCCCCGAGCGAACGAAGGTGGTCAGGTACACGCCTGAAATCTTCGAAGACGCCTCCATCAAATAGTTAATTGCGACTGATTAGGTTTGTCTCAGCTCTTGTTGGGCTTGATCCATGGTCACCCTCGTCGCATCTAGCCTATCAGCGCCATGACCAACAAGTATTTTCAAGAAATGATCGACGTCGCTTCCCGCGCAACCGATGGGGTGGTGATCCCGTTGCGCAAGGCGGTTCGGGCCGCCATTTTGCGGATGTTTCAGCAGAATCTCGTCAAGCTGAAGAATCATTTGAATGTGAGTTTCATTTCGACTACGAGTGCACATGAGTACTTATACATTATTGCTCAGAGCGCCAACGTCCCCGGGCAAGTAGAACTTTCCTGCGATGCATGGCAGGTGGACAATATGGACGCTTACTTTGTATCTACGGGATCTTTCATTGAAATTATCAAGGCCATGTGGAGGAAGAGGACTGCTATACTTGGGTTTGTCCGTCTTCAGAACGCCCACAACGGGAAGCGCCTGGGGCAAGCATTGTACCGCATTGTTGCCCGTCTCGGAATTGCGCACAAGGTCTGTTATTTTCTATGATTCCCTAGCTCTCAGCTGACATAGTTCCAGGTCAGCTGGGTCACCTGCGATAACGCCACCAACAACGACACAATGATGGTCGAGTTTGCGTACCAGATTCGTCGCAATACGGGCCGTCTTTACGACGCGAAGGAGCGACGCTTGAGGTTCACTTTCACTCGACCTGAATATTGCGGAATTAATCTCTTTGCACCATTAGGTGTCTCGCCCATATTGTCAACTTGGCGACGCAGGCGCTCATCAAGACGTACTCGAAGTCGAAATGCTACAATCCGCATGCTCCGGAGGAGCATATCCCCGACCTCACTGAATCGTATCGGGATGTCCTCGGTTTGGTTCGAGCGATCGCGGTAAAGGTATGTCTATAGCGTTAAAACTTCGCAAAACCTTTGACTCATAATCCCCCAATCAGGAGCGCTCGTCTTCGAAGCGTAAAGAGCTGTTCCGAGCCCTTCAATCTAACGCGAATCAACCCTCTGCCGCTCTGCAGTTGATCCTCGATATGATGATTAGATGGTCATCTACGTACGCGATGCTCCACCGGAGTTATACGCTGCGTCAGGTACGAAATTTAAATCTTCAGTCATTATTTCTCTCTTAATTAATTTTCATCCAGCATGTCGACACTTTCATCCTCAAGATCGCTCGAGAGGAGAAGAGCGCGGAGAATACCGCAAAGCTCTCTGCGCTGCTCCTCACTCCCGATGAGTGGAGCCGTGTAAAAACTCTGGTCGCACTGCTCGGGGTACGCACTATATACAATAACCGTGACATAGTTACTGATAGAATTCAGCTTGCGGACGCTGCTCAGCAAGCTTTCTCCTCAGATGAGGGGCCGAGCATGCACTCGGTTATTCCCGCTGTGGAATCTCTTCACCGCGGGTGGGAACATCAGTCCCGGAAAGCAGCGCGCGCGGAATTTCAACCCGCGCTGACCGCTGGTCTCAACAAAATCGCTGATTACTACGAGAAGATCACTGACTCGCCGACGTACATATTTTGCATGGGTGAGCCTACCTTACCTCGATTCTGCTACCCAGTGCTGAATTTAGCACCGTCAGTATTGGATCCGCCCCAGAAGCTAGCATATTTCAGTATGCACTGGTCTGCTGAATTGCAAGTCGAAGTTCTAGCAAAGGTTGAGAAGATCGTGAGTACTATTTTCGTGAAAAATCATCGGGAATTGATCGCCTGCGTCCAGTTTGAACAGCGTTGGCTAGCGCTCCGTGAGACCGGCGCAGCTCAGCCTCTGCCGCGGCTTCGCAAGAAGTCAAAGCTGGCAAACCTACTCAGCGTCGGCTTCGATTCTGACTCCGAAAACGAAGATCCTGTTCCGGGTTCATCAGCGACTCCCGCCGACTCGGCCAAACCATGACATCCGGATTTTCGGAAATATATGGACGCCGTAGATGAGCTCCCTGAGGATATGTCGCTCGTAACGTGGTGGGGTGTAAGTTTCTCGATCTTCGATTACAATCCGAGCGCTGACATTGATTCACAAGCTGAATCACTTGCGCTTTCACGAGGCTTGGGGTTCCTTGGCACTGGATTATCTAGCCATCCAAGCCGCTTCCGTTTCAAGTGAACGTGCCTTCTCGTCGGGTGGGATAACAATCTCAAAGCGTCGCAATCGGCTCAAGGGTGATATTGTTGAGGCATTCCAGCTCATGAAGTCCGCGCTGCAGTGTGAGAAAATCCTCTTTCGTGACATGCCTTCTTCCGTCAACGAACCCGAACTTCTCGTGGATTCGGAGGCGGAGGAGGCGATGGCTGACCACGGCGGATTGGGTGTATGGGACGCTTGTCTGGGGGACGAACCAGATAATGGCGAGAATGATGACGATGTACACATAGATTAAACCACTCCGTGCTTCGGAAACTCAGTTAATGAAATTTGCTCAAACGCACAGGGAGCGGGAAAAAAAAATCGCCCAAGCCCGGGCCTGAGCCCGGGCTTGAGATATTTTCAAGCCCAAGCCCTTGCCGACCCGACCCAAGCCCGGGCTTTCAAGCCCGACCCGACCCGCACATCACTACATCTGGGTGGGTCATGAAAACGTCCCGAGTGGGATTTCTTTGCAATAAGGTCGGATCTAAAAATCGGCCCAGCTCCTCTCGCTGAAATCTTTGTAGCGGGTCGAATTTCTCCCCCGTCTCTCCGTCGTCGTGCGTCGCCTTCGCCGCGTATCAAAAGCACAGACCACCCGACAAGCATCTCCCCTCTAGAAAAAAAAGAGCCAAGGTGTGTGTTGTGATACTCTACTAGCAGATGCAGCTGGAGAGGTATGGCTTCAGGATGGTGCAGTTGCCCTGCTGGCATCATCAATCTGCACGGCGTCTTTGGTCGTGTATGATGACAAAGGGCGGTTGTCCACAAGACCGTGGCACATATTTAGCCCGAGGTGTGTGCTCTGCAGTGGTCATGATACCCGCCTGCTCATTCTCGCCCCTCGTAGTGGCTTTAAGATCACCCCGCACGGCCCGTTTTCGCGTGGTCTGCGTCCTGCACATGATCCTGCGCTTTCAAGTGCTGATCTTCAGTACCGAGACCTGCAAACGCCCACCGGAGCTCAAACTGCTCAGAGGAAAGCAGGATACTGACTGCGCGCTGACTATGCACGCCCACGAAATCGGCCACCACTCCCCCACCATCACATGTACATTACCATCGGTCTTGTTCTTCCGCACCTCTTACGCTGATTTAATTCAACACTATTTCTTCACCCTCACCACGTCTACCTCCCCTCTGTGGACCTTGCTCGCATGCGACGCCACGACCACCGCCACCCTCCACGCCCAAATCGCGGACCAATCATGATCCTGATTGTCTTCCGCCCCATTGATCCAGGTTCAGTTGAACGACGTCACGGGAGCGGCGCGTGATTCGACAGGCATATAACGGTATGTCATGCATATATTCCCTGTATTTCAACGCTTATGTTTCCCGCAAACGCCTGTGTGCAAATTCAGCCACGGATGAGTCACAGACGTGCCTCCCCGTGCCCTTTCGCATCACTGACACCTTTGCAGCACTGCTGATTTATGGTCCACGATCATCCGCGAGCACTCCGGAACTGCCCCCAGCGAATTCGCCGCGTAGATGCGATGGGGATGGTGGAGTAATCTCTGCCAATCTCATCTCCATATCCAGTTTCGCGCTCGCTCTAGAAGCGCCGTTTGGCCCACTGGGAGTACGTCTTGCGCGTTGTTGTGGTGGATGGCTAGGTGCGCTCCGTTCTTTTTTTCATACTTCTCCGCTTTCGCTTCGTCCCTTGTTTAGCCCGGGGACCGCCTCAAAACTATTGTACGCAGCCAGCATTCCCGCCGCCTCTGTCGCACTTCATGCCCGGGCAATGCTGAAGACAAACACCCCTCGTAACGGTGGTCGTTGCTTGGTGTGTTGATTGCTGACCTCTCTCTGTTGTTCAAGTAGCTGTCCCCACAGAAGCAGAGACTCCCTAGGGCGATGGACATTCGCAACCTGCCGCGCTGCCGCGAAGTTGGATTTTGAGAGGTAGTGTGTCTCCCCGACCTTCCCCACCGCTGACGTCCCACACTCAATCCAGCACAACCTTCACATCTGGCTGCACGGTGACTTTTTTGCTCGCATGGCACGCCGCGGTCCCCCCTACCTTCCACCCAAATCGAAAGCTGTTCGCGGTCTGTATTTTCCTCATTTAGTTTGGGGGGTTCAGTTCGATCCAGATGAACATCCTCGCGAACACGCCGCCCAATTTTCAAGAAAGGTAGGTCTTGACGTTATAATTCGTGTTAAAACTCCCCATCCCTCATCGTCGCGCCCCTCCGCAGAAATTCCGAGTCCCTTCTTTTCGATGCCTCGTCAGTCCCGACTCAAGTTTCCTAGTCAATTTGTTTTGAAAGCTATGTTTACTTCTCTGTCGTCACATCTAGTTACTAACCCGACTTGAATTTAGAAGTCTGCTAGAGTCGCCAGACCCGTCGACTTGTGTCTCCGATTTCTATCCTACAGGGTGCAACAGCTTTTTTGTCCTTGTATTTCTGTGATCTAGTTTGGGTGGTATCGTCAAAGTACGTCTGTGGCGTAGGATCGGGGGGGGAGTAACAACATGTATCCTGTATTTTAATCGCGGTTAATACATGTTTATTTAAACGCTCAAACGAAATGAAAAACACAATCAACGGAACTGAGTGAAAGCTATCCATCTGAGTGTATCCTACATTCAGACCGAGGGTAATATCTGTTAAAATAGTCAGCCTGAGTGTATATTCTCAATCGGGGTGAGTGAGCCGCCCCACTCAGTTGATTAATTTTCTACACTCAAACCGATGCAATTGACACAAGCCAACTGTGAGTCCTCCCCACAGCGTGTAGGAGTATGAACTCACCCGTTGCAGGTCGTAAACCGCACCAATCACAGGGGACTTTGGAATTGTGTTCGTATATTGAGAGTTGACATGGCGGGTGTAAACCAATGTGGGTGTGACACTTCCCCAGGTATGTGTTAACCCTTTCCACAATTTTGTCCTGGTTATCTCTTACACACGTCTGTCAGCGGCCTGACCTTGAACCCACATTTGATTATTTGATATAGCACTGAACAGGGGACACACCTGGGCCACGTTACTACCACTTGGCTAGGTCAATAACAAACACCTGACAAGTAGTATCCGAGGCATGCATTTGTAATTTATTTGGAACTGAAGCTATGCAAATAGTGGGGCCATATGCAGAAGCGATGCCGATTGTGCCTGTTTGATTATGAGTGAACGATGTCTGTTTGCTCCAATGAAGGAGCAAATAACTGTTTGCGCACCGCGGCCTTGAAGCAGTGATCTGGTCATGGGGCCTGTACAGAAAATCAGAAGGTCTGTCCCAATAAATAAAAAACCGATGCCCGACCGGCCCAATCACCGTCGCTAATGCTCGGTTGGCCCTACTGTTGCTTTGATTCAGATGTCTTTCAATACTACCAATATCTGGTTAGCAGGGTTCACAGTTACATTGAACCTACTGAGACGCTCCTACCCTCACCCAACTATGGATCCTCCGGGATCCTTCTGGTAGAGTCCATTTCTAGTCTCTGATAAGCAGAGCAAAGGACCCTGATAGTTTTCGTTCAGGCCATTCCGAAATACAAAGTTCAACCCCAAAGGAATTCACAACCAGGGCAATCTTGGGCATATTTGAGCCTGAGAAGGTGAGAAATGGCCACCATCCCCCCATTTTCTCGGTCCGGATCGGGTCCCGTAGGTGATGGCATTGCTTTTGCCGTCCTAGAACAGCCATTAACCTGGAGAAGAATAAATGGAATCGTTTTCTGGGTCGAAATGAAAGGGTCCAGAAGCAAACTCTACTTTTTAGCCATTTTCTTGTATTTTTCAGATGAATGGTCACCAAGTTCAGACCCCCTGGCGATTCGTGACCCTAAAAATCGAGTAGTTTAGTGGACACTGTGACCTGGTGACCGAACCTATGGTTGAAATAGTACAGTAGATACGGAACGAGCCCACCGTAATCTAAATCCAAGTGAGCAGAATGAACACCCTCCACGTCCACCCCGTTATCCATGGTGACCAGAGTGAACCCTAATCAAGCGCAGTTTTTGATATATTGTGTGGGGTCCCGGTCAGCCGGCAGGACCGGCATCTGCGGCGGAGTCTGAATCCTGACTTCTCTTCCCCATATTTCTCACCGCAGTAACGGAAAAATTGGCTAAATCTGATGTTCATCATCCGTCCATAAATCGTTGAAGCACAAATTTATGTAACGCAAGGAAAGAGTACACAAAAATAAATACTGGAGCGGGGGGCTATGGCCCGCTGTGACAGGCGGATTCAATGTCCGCCCACCAATCACAATTTAAGTTTTGAACTAGCAACGGAAATCTATTTAACAACCCTCTTGTTGGCACTAACTTGAATAGAATGCTTCTATTCAACGACCCCATGCTATTTATACCCGGGTTGGCTTCCCCTGTCTTTGGTTATGGGCTGGAATTTAAATTGCGCTAAAAAAAAAAAAGTACATAAGTGCGAGTTCTGCCGGGCAACGCCACGGCCCTCCTCCACCAAGTTCCATGTGATGGCATAAGTTCCAAGAAGTCAGTAGCGGCAAGTCTGACAACCGTTCTCCCAACTGGTCGACCTTAGGGTTCTTGGTCTACATAAGCATGCCCATCCCTAATGTAGCTTGTGTGAATTCAGCCCAATGTTGTGCGAGTGACGTGACTTCATGATCAATTCCAATCCAAAATCGTCACGATCAATGGAACGATCAAATCGTGATGGCTATCTAATACGGTGATACCCGGGGTGCCAAATAGAAAAAGTCTGGCACCCGGGGCTGCCAAATAGAATTAGACGTCTACGATGGTGTCATCCTCCTCACCAATGTTTCGGGGGTAATTCTATTTGGCAGCCCATTGCCAGCCGGTTTGGGGGTTGCCAGATAGAAAAGTTCTATCAAAGATCTATCTGGCAACCCCTCAGCGCGCATATCTTTCGGACCGGAACTCCGCAAATCTAATTTCTTTTGATCCCTCCTTGCCAGGATTGACCTGGCGGCGCAGAATACAAATATTCTCACTCAATTTTGACCATCTTTTTGCTGACATGTGCCTTAGAATACAATATGAGAAAAAATTGAAGAGATCTAATCTGGACATCAACACACTGGTCTGCTAGCCAGAATAATTCAGTTGTATTTGGGGTCCATGAGTCTCGGAGTCGTAGGAGTGTTTTTCTATCCACATGAGGCTATCACACAGTACAGATAAAACCGCCCCAAATTGGCTGCTCAACAGGACCTGCTGTCACCTGCAGAAGATTATTTGGAGTGGCAGAGCTGAATTAATAAGTACTATGCTACTACCCGCAGTTTTGGGGGTAATCTCTTTGGCCGAGACCCTGAATTCTATAATGGACGAAGAATGGCTCAGATAATCTTATCTTGCTTTACATAATCTTGGCGGTGCCAGATTCTATTAGGCAACCCCCTCCTGAACACTGGGACTGCCAAAGAACCGGGGTTGCCAAATAGAATTATCCGATGTGTCGCCCGCGGACATCAGACGGTTGCCAGTTGCCAGCGGATGTTGAGCGGATGGCAACCCGTCTCATCAAGTCATTTCGGTGACCAACCGTTTCGAGTTGCCCAGTCCTGCATGCAAGGTGCTCCTGTAGTTATCTTCCCCCGTCGATCAAGTGCAGTCATGTCCATCGGCGCTTTCCCGACAGGTTTGAGGACAATCTGGGACGATCTCTCTCTTTGTAGGCGAGTCAGAACTCGGAGCCGAGGCTGCCGAGCACTTGCCGAGCACTGACACAGCATTCAAGTACGCCAAGTATAGATACCGCGACCTTTCCGTCTTTCAACTCTCCAACCCCCCACATTCTTCGCGAAAAAACATGTCGAACAACGGGCCTGCCACATTTAAACTCGCGCTTGGTGCGTATCCTCAGTGCTTCTACGATTTTCGTCCTGACTTCCTCGTCATGATACCTCCTTTCATTTTTTTTTCGATTCAATTTAGTTGGCGATCGAGGAACCGGAAAAACCACATTCGTAAAAGTTGCTCAGGGCTCCCACCTCGAATCAGAGGCTGTACTAACCCTCACCAGCGCCACCTGATGGGCGAATTCGATAAAAAAATACATCGGTACAACCATCCACCCGCCCTCGCTTTCGGCTCACCCCGTAATCATCAATCTCACGGTGTCGTCGTCCATCCAGGCACCCTGGGAGCTGAAGTGCACCCCCTCATCTTCACGACCAACTTTGGCATCGCCCGTTTCAACGTCTGGGACATCGCCGGCGATGAGGAATTTCTTGGTCTCCGCGATGGCTATTACAGCCAGAGTCAGTGTGCCATCATCATGTTCGATGTCACCTCGACGATCACGTACCGAAACGTGCCCAACTGGCAATCGCGATCTCGAGCGGGTCTGCGAGGGCATTCCCATCGTTCTCTGTGGGAACAAGGTCGACGTCATGGTCCGCTTGTTTGCCTCTACTCTTTCTTGGATGCCGAGCTACAATCTTTCGCGATTTAGGGCCAGGCACGCAAGGTGAAGCTCGCCGCGATCACTTTCCACCGCAAGAAAAATCTCCAATTCTTCGAGATTTCGGTCAAGTCCGACTACAACTTGGAGAAGCCGTTCCTGTATCTTGGGCGCAAGCTCGTCGGGCAAGGACTCATCTAAAAAGCCGTCTGTCAATTGGGATGCTAATTGAAGCACAGCCCAACCTTTGATTTCGTCGCGGAACGCGGGCCCACCGACGTCAAGGTCGCCCCTGAGCAATACCACAAGCAGTTGGAAGAGGTACGCTCATTATCCGAGGTCGCAGTACTTCGCCCCGCAACTCATACGTTTACTGCCCAGGCCGCGAATTTGCCCCTCCCAGATGCGGACAACGACGATCTCTGATCACCACGTCCAACCTATTATGTCAAATGTATCAGGTAGCAGGTTACCATCTGGTGTCCATGGGGTATCGTTGGTTAGACAGTTACACTGACTCGGAATAAATATTGGATCACGTGGATTCCCAAAAAGATTTGAATCGTACGCCATGCTTGGGTTGAGTAGACTCAATATTTTGAGCTTGAATGAAAGCTCACACAATGTCGTCCCTGCCCTTAAAATATCAGAGTTGTAAGCTGAGAACACGAAGCTGTAGAGGGGCAACATCGATGACAGGTGATCCAATTATAAATCTGGTTTTGATCAGCTTGCAGAACCTCAGTCAGAAAGTCCGGTGGGCAGCGAAATAAAATTGGGAGGGGGTACAGGATGTTAGTAACGAGTATTCCCTCCCTTTGCCTTCAATAGTTCCCGCACCCTGGTGGGCATACTGTCCTATAATTTGTCGATGAAGTCCTGATCAATCTTTTCCCACTCCTCCTTCAAAGCGACCCAAAGCTCATCGCAATTCTTGGGAAGTGGATCCCTAGCGCGTACCATGTGATCCAAATGAGCACATATATTCTCTATAATGTTCATATTGGGAGAGTTCGGGCACCAAGGAAGTAAAGCAATCCCTTCAAGGTTGAACCAGCCTTTGGCATGCTTCGACCTGTGCTTCGAATCCCCATCCTGCTGAAAATAAACGGTGCTGCGGTCCAAATTATGGTTGTTGAGGGTGCTGAGAAGGGATTGGGAGAGTATATCCACATAAACGAAGCGGTCCATGATGCCGTCAATCCGATGAAGTTCGCCGACGCCATATCGGGTAATGCAGCCCCATACCATGATTGCTCCCATTGCCATGCTTCACACCCGTTTTTTGACATATACGGGATCATTAGCCTCGCCTGGTCTCCTCCAGCACCAGTCATGCCCATCCGAGCCAAAAACATTGAACTTGGACTCACCGGAGAAAATGACTGCGCACCAATCCTCCTCTGACCAATACAATGATGTTCAGCCCAGTCTATGCGCTTCCGCCGATGTCCTTGGGTGAGCAGGGGCTTCTATTGACGCTGGTAAGCATTAAGCCCACGCTTTTTGAGCGCTTTCCGAATGGTGTCCTCGTGAATATCGGGGAAAAGCTTCCGCTTTAGGTCAGATGCATTCCTGGCCTTGCCAGAAGATAGCATTCGCATGGCCTTCTGCGCGTCGTGCTCCAAAATTTGGACGGACGACCTGGCCGGGGTGATTTCGCCTCGAATTGGTGGTTAGCACCATACCGTGCATTGATTCTCGACACGGTAGAGGCGGATACATTCTCTTTTGCCGCCACAGCTCTGTTGGACAATTTCTGCTCTTTGAGAGCAACAATGGCGGCCTTTTTTGTGGCAGATGTGTCGGACATAATGAGGAGGAGGGTGTGTATGTGGTAGAAAGTTGTGTTGATGCGTCGTTGTGGTGGTTGAAGTCGAAAACGTGATCACATCCAAATGCAGAAAAACAATTGGATCACATGTGCGCGATGTTGACGTCATTCCCAGCCAACAACAGAGACCAATCGTCATATTGTTGTACTGGGATACACTATAGCTCTAATGCTTCCTAATACACCTAAAAGTTCCAATGAAACATCTATGGTATTGACAGAATTCAGTATCAAAGTTTTGAAAACCCGTGATCCAATATTTATTCCGAGTCAGTGTAGCTGCACGCGCCATGGAACACAATGGGCGGTTTGTTGCCTCGCCTGCTTGAACAATGAGAATGTGGTAAAGGTGAGTCGTGCTGGGGCGCAATGAAATGGGCCAAGATGTACGCTTTGTTTTTCACGGTTCACTACTCAAATCAGTCCAATACTGTTGATGCTGACAACCTCACAGATCTGATTACTGTAAGCACTTGAATATATACGCTCCAGCGAAGAAACCCGAATACTCACAACTGCAAATGAGCAACGACAGTGGTAGAAAAAGGTGTGGAGTCGAGTAGTAAACGTAAGTCCCAATATGCGTGAAAAGGGAGAGAGGGACAGGTAGAACAGACGAGTCGATGCGGAGAGTTAAATGAGAAGAACTACTCTCGGAGCACACCGATGAAGATATGAAGTGGAGATGAGTTCCGGGTCAGATGGAAGGGGAACCGCGGAGAAACGAGCACCTCAGCGCCGATGCCCGTCCGCATCCCCACTCTGCGCTCCTACTCATCTGCTTTGGCCGGCCGATCGCTGCGCCGCGCCGCCCACCGCCATAACGATCACCCGCCGCGTCTCGTACACCTCCCGCAGACGAATCACGCGCTGCGGCTCCGGCCAGGGGCCACATAGGCGGGATTAACCATCCTACCCACCCGCTCCCGCACCGACACGAAACTCCATCCCGATCATCGCACCGAGGAGGATCCTCTCCCCACATCGAACCTACCGACGAATTTGTACCGAAACTTCGCGACCTCAAACGCTCCATAGCGCCCAGGAGAGCGTGATTGGGATCTATCCAATGGAGTACGTGATTGTTGCTGTCTGTTGTGACCCTGCGTCCTTGCGCGTTTGGATCACGTGGATCATTTTTTTTCACTTTCTCCCCAAGGACCATGACATTGACTGCTCTCGAGAGCAGCTCACCCGTTCAAATACTCCCCGACGAAGCTCAGCTTGCTCGTATTCACCATCTGCTGCGCTCGCGCTCCCAACCACCCGACCACTTCCCATCGATTCTGTCCACATTGTCGGAAGAGCTCGAGGGATACGATGTCGAAATAGCGGATCTCCAGGAGAGGCTAGAGCGACTAACGGTTGAAACGAAAAGCGTTGCGGGCTCATTACGCCAACTGCCAGAGCCTCCTTGCTCCCATTCGTCGCCTTCCATCCGAGACCCTGGTCGAGACAGTCGAGAATCTGGTTCGAAATCTCCTCGACCGCAGCGCTAACTACCCTCTGGTCGTTTTTATCGCAAACGAAATTGAAGCCACGCCCGGTTTTGTATTTAACCTCCTCGCAGAGCATTCATGGCGCTGGCGTACGGCCAGATTCGTGTGTCAATTTTCGGATCTGGAGCATCTTTCTGCCATCAGGGGCAACCTACCCCGCCTAGAACTCCTCGACCTGTGTTGCTGGGATGACGGAGGCCATGTCGACGCGGCCGTCGCGTTGGACATTTTCCAAATTGTACCCAAATTGCAGGTGCTCGTGCTCCATGGATCTACGGAGAGCTTTGCAGTGTTCTCCGAACTACCCTTCGAGCAACTCAACCGACTCTGCTGTACAGAGGAGACTGGGGATGGGCCGCCGCTAGCGATGACCTTCGCAGCCCGCCTAAGACCTTCGACTACCCTTGGGCTTCGACTTTCCCGGCTTGGGCGATTCCGACAAGTCGAACCATCATCTCACGCACCTCCCGTTACATCCGATATCTCCGTCCTTATTTTCACATCCCAGGGGTTCTCGCCCGTTCATGCACGACGGACAGTGGGGAAAATCCTCGAAAGCTGCACATTGCCCTCACTGACAGAATTGGGCTTCACAGTCGGGTATCCTGAAGAGGACCATCCATCCTTCCGTCTGCCTTGGCCACATCCCGAGTTTCTTTCTCTCTCAGAGCGTTCCTCATTTCAGGACCATCTTCTTGCCTTCGACCTCTACCGTGTCGTCATAACGGAGGGACAACTCCTCGAATCCCTCTCTTCTCTCACCGCATTGGAGAGGCTCGCCATTGCAAATGAGCAAGATGATTTGACCGGAGAATCCAAGGAACTCCTGATCACCGACACCCTGTTGGCGGCGCTCAATCGGAATCTCCAAACCCCTCCTCTTCCACGCCTCCGCTCCTTTAATTGCCGGTCCATCCTCCAATTCGACGACAAGGTCTACTTAGATTTTTTACTCTCGCGACTGTCGATTGCACATCCCTTCGAATGCGAGCTCTTGTGGCTCCGAGACCACCATCGGCAACTGGACCCAAGAGTCTCCACAGGCATACAGTTCTTACGTGCGGCCAAAAGACTCCTGTTCTTGTTTGAACCCGCCGACCCCGTGAATGGCGCACAATTATAAGGTATTTCCATGATGCATTTCGCTGTAGTTTAACCGTTAACCGGTTCCCCTCCAGCGGATGTCGCGTGATCCACGTCAGTTCCATAGCTTCCTGCCGATTCCACATTATAGCCTCAGGCATTATATATTGTTCTTGACTCGGCCCGTACGACTCGCACCGCAATCAAAGAAATAATGTACCCCGATTTTGTACTAAGCAAAAAGGCACGCGGTAATCTCCGCTCCGACGTACATCTTCCCTGCAGATCCATCCCATCCCGCCGCAATTTTATATTACATTACAGAGTCCCGTACTTCAATAGCGCATTATCTAGTCCGCCTAGAGCCCAGATTTGGCTGGTTCAACCCAAATTGAACATTCCCAAGACAGTTCAACACCGAAGAGTTTGGACACGGCGCCAGGGCGGATATAGGTCTACCATAGTAATCAGGGTCCCTCGAAATCCCCCGCGGTCGTAGTGGGCGGATCTCGGAACTCCAACTCGTGAATCTCAAAGTTCCGAGTCCGAGGATCCTCGTCCCCCGTGAGCTCCCTGAGGTTCATCATCATTCTTGCGGCCTTGTAAATTTCGTGTCAGAATTGCACGAAGGAACTTGTGAGCGTCCTCACCCCGACACACGCGATGACACTTGACGGCCTGCATTTTTGACCTTCAGTGAGCGAATATTCTTGAGGCGAGCCGGACTAGGAGGGCTCACGCAATCAAGAGAGAACCGAGAAAGTCGTGCCCGAATCTGGCGATGAAGAGGTTACTGAGGAGCACCGCTGGAGACGGACGAATGAGCGCAGCGTAATTGACCATGAATAAGGGAGACGTACAAAACATTATTAGAAAGTATATCATCGAGTCCCGTGCGAGGATCCGTAAACTGCGCAGCAGGATTAGGGCTCACGCGGACTCTGCCTTGATAATTTGTGCCACGTACGCTGAATTCACGCGGGTTGCATTGACCTCCTTGGACCAGTGGTATAAGCTCATGTTGTACAGCGTTATCAGGATTATTATGCCTAGCAGATATCAGCGCTGCAATTTGAATCACTCGCATCCCTGCCCACTCACTTTCAAAGACGACTGGCGGGATCCACGCCGCAAAGAAATACGTCGGGGCAGAGAAAAGACACCCAGGGAAGAGCTGACCACCGAGAGACGCTGTTACGGGGGGTGTGAGTCAAAGGAATCCGCAACCTGGCCAAGTGTATACCGGTTGTTCTATTCATGATGAGTACCGCCAGAGTGACCCACGCGATCATTTCGCCTGTGAGATTTATTAGCTTGCGCTAGCCCACTACACAGCGCTTGGACTTCCAGATGAAGAGGCCAGTGAGGCACAATCGGACGATCTTGAAAATTTCAGCTGTGTGTTGAGGAACGGGGGGCGTAGATCAGACCTTGCGTTGTCCACCTGAAGATTACAAATGAGACGTGAAAACGAAAACGAAAACTGCTCACAGATGGCCAGAACCCGGATGATCAGAATGAGCTCCACCGTAGCGAGGGAGATGATCGTTGGCCTAGCGGGCCGTTAGCTGGTGTCTGGATCCGAAATAAGTGCGAACCAAGAAGTCCACTTGGCAATGAAGTTGCAGCTTGGTACACACATCAATTTGCTGAGTCTCGAGAGACGAAACAGGAAACCGCATACAGAGAGTCCGGAAGATCGTATATAGTAGGAACTACAGGTTATTCATTTAGTCTGCGGGATTCGATGAACCAGGAAGCGTACCAGTTCCGTCGAAGCTGGCCAAATTCTAAACCAGTGGCTGCGAATAAAGGGCATCCACTCACATGAGCATCGGCGGGACAATATATCGATTGATCAGAAACAGAACTTTCGGCAGCCCCAAAGGTAGGCTAGAAAGCCGAATGAATGACTGGATTTTTAGATGCTATGGACCAGACTGACGTCCATATCCGCGAGACCTGCTCGCGGTGTTAGCTCTTCGAGCCGGATAGTAACAGGGGGGCAAATACCTCGACATCAAAGGTAATTACGTGGTCATATACTAGAAATGTCTGGTAAGCCAGCGGCTGGTCAGCATTGCGCGGTATCTGAGCTGGCGGAACAGTACGGTACCAAGAATGCCACTATTGAACGGCAATTTAGTTGCGCAGCGAAACGGGACCATACATAACCGACCATTCGTGAACCTCACCGCCGCATAGTCGTTCAACGCCGTGAGCGGTAAAGCGGAGGACTCTGACATGGTTGGGTGGACGCTGGGGCTGAGATGGTCGAGGACGACGCATACTCGGGCACAACGGCATCCCACAGTATCCTACGTTTTGTTACCAATCTATGCCCGAGTATCTCCATGAGAGCGCCCCGCAGCGTTGATTCTCGGGAGGCTATCTCTTCCGCGAATACGACGTCTCAGATGAATGTTATCGAGTACGGGGGGATGAACATGTAGTCTTCGAAGCCTGCCGGGTGCATTTGAGCTCGGAACAGCTCCAGATCTTGTGTGACGCCTCAGAATTGGGGGGTCCTATTATTATATCGATATCCCGCGCAAGCCGCGTGTCCAAATATCGCAGATGAAGCAATGGCCACGGTTCCCGGATATCATGATGACAGATGTGGAGCTTATTGGCGCCCGAAAAGTCCAACGGCCTACGGTAGTACGATTGTCCTCTCGTCGTATCCTCAACTGAAGTCCGGCACGAGAACTAGGATACTTGGGTACACCGATAGTCTGGCGAAATGACCGGATTATCGCAAGTGCCGATGCCTGCGTGATGGTGGGAGTTTGTTCCGCTATTTTGGGACGGTTTTCTGATCAATGGCACTGGCAGTGCTCTTCCTCATTCGACCTGTCTACGTCACACAAATTGGTCTCCCACCTCGAGACCAGTGCATTAAGAAACCCGGATATCTCCCATGGGCAAGAAACTCATACTAGTCACTGGGGCTACGGGGAAACAAGGCAGGGCTCTCATCCACGCACTTCGACTGGGCGACACTGAAGGAGACAACACTGAGCCGCAATTCCATGTCTTGGCCCTAACCCGGACTTTGTCCTCGCCTCCCGCAAACGCACTAGCGGCCCATAACACACAACACGTCACCGTGGTCGAAGGAAACTTGGATTCGCCTGAATCAGTCCGTAAATTATTCGAGGACGCCAAGAAAGAGCGAGGTGGAATATGGGGGGTGTTCTGCGTCCTGGCGTTCCCCGGGCTCGGTGCGAATGCGGACGGAGAGGAGAAACAAGGCAAGGTACGGCATGATGTTCTTTTCCGGTTGAATGGCTGATAAGAAGACATGCAGACTCTAGCAGACATCTCTGCGGAATATGGAGTCTCGTGCTTCGTTTACTCATCCGTCGAACGGGGTGGCGAATATAACGACGAGAACGCAAAGCTTGATAGACGTGCAAAGATCATGATTGAAAGACATGTGCGCGGGCTCGGAGAGTCGAAGGGGCTGCCTTGGACGTGCGCGGTCCCCACACAATTCACTGCTGAATGCAATAACAATTTCGATAGCATCCTCCGACCTGGGTTCTTCATGGAGAACTATGACGGCACGATTGGCTCAGTGGCTGTTGGGGTCCTCAAGAAAGGTCTGAAGCCCACGACAACGAACCAGCTGGTCGTGAGTTTGTGTCATTCCCCAATGTTGATCCGATTCTGAGCATATTCTACAGGCGGTCGATGATATTGGACAGGTTGCCGCGGTTATTTTCAAGGTAGCGATTTCCCTTCGACTCCAATTACCCACAGCGCTTACTGTGCTGCACCAGAACCCAGAAAATTATACTTCCCAGATCCTGCTCGTTTCCGGGGAAGGTACGCATCCTCTTCCGCATCCAAGAGATTGCATTCAACAGTTACAGCTTCGACCATGACTCAGCAGCAGGAAGCCTACAAACGAGCGACGGGGTAAAACGCTCCCCTCCATCGCCGGCTTCCTCGCCCGCCCGCTCATAGCACTGAATGGACACACCAAAGCGTTGTAAGCGTCTCTCCCACTCTCTTTCCCCATCCACCGTCTGAGTTCGAGGCAGAATCGCCGACATCGAGCGCGTGCACGAGGCGGGCGTGAGCGGGAAGTGCCCCGAGGTCGCGGAGCAGACGGCGGCCAGCACGACGCGCGTATCCGAAGATGAAGACCTTTGAAATGTGGGCGCGGCAACGGGCGGGGAAGGCGCCCGCGGCGGACAAGGACTGGAATCAGCTTTCGATTGGGCGGTTGGCGACTGGGAAGCAATAGTGTGCAGACTTATTCTCTTTCAAAAAATCCTATCTATTCTATAAACAATCCATACATGTCCAGCTTATTATTAGTAGTATTACATTTTGGATTTGCGACTCCGAACCGTTTTTGGCTGTTTTTGATCCCCGCGAAAGAATTGCACGGCGCGCCCTCGGTTTTGCACTGATTCACGTGAGACATAGCTAGTTAATCCAAGCACAAATAGTGATAGAGACCAAGTTGCCAAAATATTTTATTCGCTGGAATGGGAGAGACCGGTGTGCTCGAGGCCGCTGATTTCAGGTCGGAGCGGAGCACGCGCGCCGCGGGCGGGGGCACTGCGTTCGTCCGGGAGGAGCGCGCCACGGGAATTGCCGCCCGGAGCTCCAAAGCGGTGTGCACGCGCAGTTGTGCGCTATCGAGGAGGCGCGGCGTGAGGACGCACGACTTGGCTCTGCAAGGCAGGAGGAGGGCGGCGCGAGGTCGTCGGTGTGCAGGACTGCGTCTGCGCGCGAGGCGGATTTCGGGTCTGCGCACGAGTTGGTGCGCAAGACCTGGGGCTGGAACACGCGTGGACCGCAGCAACGCAGCCGCAATGATGACGCGCGTGCGGCACCACGCGAATTCCCGTAAGTCGTGCAGGTGGGAACAGCTCAGGAGGGGAGTTGGCACTGAGAGATTAGATTAGAAAGGAGGAGGCTGTCGGGCACGCACCTGGATTGCGGGCCCTGAGTCGTGCTCTTCCCGCGCGGCGATGCTAGTGCGCGGCTGGAGGTGGATTCCCGCTCGGTATCAGATGAAGGCGCGGGGCAGAGATTAGATTAGCCATGAGGAGGCTATCGGGCACGCACCTGGATTGCGGGCCTTGGAGGATTCCCGCTCGATGTCATCGGGGTGCGCCTTGAGCGAGCATGCGCGCGGGAGGGGAGAGCGCGGTGGGTGTAGAGAAAGGACGGCGGGGGCGTGCATGGCAGGATGCGGGCCGCATAGGATGGGGACTGGGGTGCGTGGAGCGAGGAGC
Organism: Mycena vulgaris; assembly: GCA_029204335.1. NCBI lineage: Eukaryota > Fungi > Basidiomycota > Agaricomycetes > Agaricales > Mycenaceae > Mycena > Mycena vulgaris. Next base: position 531,364 of record JARGYA010000071.1, read on the forward strand.
GCAGGAGGGAAGCGGTGTTGCGGTCGAGGAAGCGCGGCACGTGCAGGCAATGCAAAGTCACAGTGGAGCGCGACGAGGGTCGCGTGATGGTGGGAGTTTGTTCGGCTGTTTCGAAGATGGTTGCAATGGTAGTGCTCTTCCACGTCACACGGAATTTGCTCGACTGTCTCTCCTGCCTCACTGCATAGGAAAACCGGATATCTCCCATGGGCAAGAAACTCATACTAGTCACTGGTGCTACGGGGAAACAAGGCAGGGCCCTCATTCACGCGCTTCAACAGGGAGACAACACTGAGCCGCAATTCCATGTCTTGGCCCTAACCCGGACTTTGTTCTCGCCTCCCGCAAACGCATTGGCGGCCCACAACACAGAACACGTCACTGTGGTCGAAGGAAACTTGGATTCGCCTGAATCAGTCCGTAAATTATTCGAGGACGCCAAGAAAGAGCGAGGTGGAATATGGGGCGTGTTCTGCGTCCTGGCGTTCCCCGGGCTCGGCGTGAATGCGGACGGAGAGGAGAAACAAGGCAAGGTACGGCATGGCGTCCTATCCGGGTTGAATGGCTGATAAGAAGACACACAGACTCTGGCAGACATTTCTGCGGAATATGGCGTCTCGTGCTTCGTTTACTCGTCCGTCGAACGGGGTGGCGAATACAACGACGAGAACGCAACGCTTGATAGACGTGCAAAGATCATGATTGAAAGACATGTACGCGGGCTCGGAGAGTCGAAGGGGCTGCCTTGGACGTGCGCGGTCCTCACACAATGCACTGCTGAACGCAATAACAATTTCGATAGCATCCTCCGACCTGGGTTCTTCATGGAGAACTATGAGGGCACGATTGGCTGGGTGGCTGTCGGGGTCCTCAAGACAGGTCTGAAGCCCACGACAACGAACCAGCTGGTCGTCAGTTTGCGTCATTCCCCACTGTTGATCCGATTCTGAGCGTATTTTACAGGCGGTCGATGATATTGGACAGGTTGCCGCGGTTATTTTCAAGGTAGCCGATTCACCTCGAATCTGACTACCCACATCGCTTACTGTGCTGCACCAGAACCCAGAGAATTATACTTCTCAGATCCTGATCGTTTCAGGGGAAGGTACGCGTCCTACCCAGATATAAAGGATTTCATTCAACAGTTCCAGCTTCGACCATGACTCAGCAACAGGAAGCCTACGAACGAGCGACGGGTAAAACTCTCCCTTCCATCGCCGGCTTCCTCGCCTGGCCGCTCATAGCACTAAATGGACACACTAAAGCACTGTAAGCACCTCTCCCACCCTCCGGGCCCTTCCTCCGTCTAAATCCACGTCAGAATCGCCGACATCGAGCGCGTGCACGAGGCGGGCGTGAGCGGGAAGTGCCCCGAGGTCGCGGAGCAGACAGCGGCAGCACGACGCGCGTATCCGGAGATGAAGACCTTTGAAATGTGGGCGCGGCAACAGGCGGGGAAGGCGCCTGCGGAGGGGAGCTGGAATCAGGTTTCGATTGCGCGGTTGGTGACTGGAAAGCAGTAGTGTGCAGACTTATTCTGTTCCGAAAAATCCTATCTATAGACAATCCAGGCCTATCAAAACAACCCCACATCCATTTTGGATTCATTTTGCGTTTCCGACTCCGAAACGAAACATTAATCCGCGCTCTCCACAGCAACCGGCGCTCGCCTCGACGTCCGCCCCCGCTTTCGTACCAAAGCCGTCTCTGACTCCCCTTCGCGTCGGCGCTTGAGCGACGGCAGAATCTCATGGTCCATCCGCGCCTGGATCATGCTGGGCGCCAGGATATCAGAGGCGGTGAGCCTGTAGATGTCGGAGGCCAACGTCGGGGTGTGGGGAATGTGAAGCGCAAACAGTGTCCGCTCCGGAGTCTGCGCTAGGCTGTATGGGACCGGGCGGGCGGCAGCGGACATCGGGTCCACGCGTGAGTGGTCTAGTATGGGCGGGGAACGCGCAGGGGGGAGGAGAGTGTCATCGGTCTCGATGCACGCGTCGCTCACTGTGGGTTCTTGCTGGCCTCCATCTATAAAGACAGCGCCCTGGCGATCGGCAGTGTGCGCTTCCCACAGCGCGTCGTTAGAAACCACCCATTGGCACTCGTGGCGAAATTCCTCGTTGGACATCCGTGTCTGAAACGCCCGTTCGAACTCGGCATCCAATTCCTCGTCAGACATGGTCGAGTAGAGTTCGGCGTCCGACTCTGGTTCATCGATATCCAGAGCGTATAGAGGGATAGGCGCGTGCAGTGTCTGGACCGCCATTTCGAAGTCGCGCAGCGCTTCCTCGCTGGGAGGCGGGGATGTCAAGGGTGTTCCAACACTTAAAATCAGCGTAAGCGTCTGCGGTAAAAGCATCGCATGCCAGTACTTACTGATTCCCCGGGATTTTATTCACTAAGTGAGAGGTATCGGGCGCAGCATTACCCGCAGATTCCACAAGACCCGGGAGGAATTCCGTGTTGCCGGCGTCGGAGAGGAATAGCCCTCGCTCGTGGAAAGTCGGGTCGAACTGGTCTTGCATTTTCTCGTTAATGAGCGGGAGCGCTGGCTCTGCCTCCAGGAGTTCCATTGATAATAGTGTTTGAACACCGGGAAGACTTGTGAGGAATAAAAACAATAAGCATGTGAGGAACGGATCGGAGGGCACTTAATTACCTCTTGTCCGCGCCGTCTAATGCTGAGTACGGAGTTGGCTGCCCAGAATGAGGGTCAGTCTGGCACACAAGTTCCACTATCCTAACGGGTAATTGGATGTCTCCCGCGTCGGACATCGAGGCGGGGAAGATCGGATCGACCCCCAAGTCAAAGTAATTGAGTAATTTCTCTTCGGAACTGGGCGGCTCGTAGCTGGGTTCGGCCAGGAGCATTGTCCGGTCGTTGGTGAATACGGGGGGAGTGGGGTTTGCCATTCCTTTCGATGCCAGACTGACTGCCTTCGAGGATAGATGGATGTGAGATCAGTGGTAAAACGCGTCCTGTTAAATACTTTCCGCCAATAGAACCACCGAATTCGAAAACCTTTGTTGACGCTGCTGCTCTACATTACAATGGCCAAGCCCAATTTGGATAGCATGAAAGAAACCGACCGATGGGGTATGCAATGAAGATCTCACGGTGTGAGGAGATAATCAATCTGAAACAAAGGGGTTCTCGCCCAAAGAGATCGTCATCAAACTCCAGTCTTCTTGCGTTGCCCTCGAGAGCCCAATGACTTGGAAGCTATGCCGGCTCAGGTTCACAGAAGAGTGGACGAGAGGCGAGCTGTGATGGTGGAAGTGTGAAACAAAGAGCCGGCTAGGGGAATCGGGATCCGATTGATCGGGAGTTGTTGGAGCTGGAGTCGCGATCACATGATCCTCCGGCCAGGAATCGCGATCACATCCTCCGAGCCATCGCGTCAAGCACGTTTATAAGCCCAAGCATAGCGCACCGACTGAGTTTGGAGTTTGAAAGCACCGAGTGAACTTGAGCTGAAGTCGTTGGCTCCCCACTGAATTTCGACGGCGAGAAGAAAGTTGGGGTACTATACATTGTACTTCCATTCATCTGAGTCATAATGAATATCGCGGACGCTGAGAAGTGCCTCGGGGAGCACAACCGAACAAAGATCAACCATAGAACAAAACATGACGTGTGGAATCAATGTAAAACAAAGAGGATAAGGTGGAACAAAGGATTAACGTGGGACAAAGCCGATAACGCAGAACAAAGACCATTCGATGACATTTGAAGAGCTCGTATAAAGGCACTTCTTGGTTACTGCCAGCTATCAATATCCGAGGATCTCCGTCACGTGAAGCGGCAGCTCAAATAAAAGAAATGATAATTCAACTTTTTACGCCAACTGAGAGACGAGAGCCATCCCTGGAAAAATATGCTCTGAGGCGAGAAGTGCATTCTATGCGTTGCATAAATTCTTCAATGTTTGAGAGCGTTGCATGGAGGGATGTCAGGCCAGACAAAGAGAGAAGCATTCAGACCGTCGGCCGAACACGGTGCTTCAGTCCTGGGATACGCCGAGTTGCATAGTCAGATCTACGTTTATTTTTGATCTGCCATTATGCCGCTTAATGGGACAAGTTCGTGGGTTGACTATGCGTCGAAAATAACTCAATAAATAAATATTACAGGATTTAAACAATCGAATGAAGCAACACGTCTTCATCGCGTTAGGATCAACTTGTCTGATCATCCGCGTCCCAGCCCTGGAGGGACTGCCCCCGAGTTTAATATGCTCAGTCAGTTCAACGGCGTTTCGCCTTCGAGTTCTGTACGATCAATAGTCAGGGTCGTTCGTTGCAGATATCCCGGTCGGTCTCGTACCTTCTTTAGTGCTTCGGCCCGCGCCGCAGCTTGTCGGATGCGTTCTTCTCGAGCCTCCTAGACCACACAGAAAGATGAGCCCTGAATCATAAATAGGAATAGTAAAATGTACCGCTACAGTCCGGCGGTGTCTTTGACTTCTTCGTGGCTGGAGCACAGCTGCCACTTTCTGGGCGGAGGCGGCCATAATCAATACCGTGCTAGTCTGATCGGGCGCCGCAGGTGGAGAGAGGCAAAGGAATACCCTGAGACTGGTTTTATATGAAGACTTACCGGCCGATGGCTCGCAGCAATTGCTAATGAAGGTAGACGCCTGTTGGACGTGATGGAGGCGGAGTCTGTGGAATGTCGATGCAACTAACTTGTGCTGTGGCGAAGGCTATACTGTTGGTGCTTTGTCTGTGTGATCTGCTCCTCTGGCTAGGGTCGAAATTCTCGTGCTCGATATTGTGGATCCCGCTGGGGTCGGCTTGCTTCTCGGTCTCAGTGGTCGGTGGCTGGTGTCGTGCACATCTAAAAATGCAAAGTTCTTCTCTCCAGCTCGGTTTCTGCGTCTTCTAGAAGCTCTCTCTCGGATGGATAGGGGTACCCATCCGATCGGAAACAAAATATGGTTCTGGGCATGGTGTTCTTCGTCTGATACAGCTGTCTGTGGCTGTGCGCTTATTTCCATAATTGGGGGAGTCGCTAGGAGATTCCCATTGGGTCGTTGGGAGGAGAAATGCATGGGGGTGTTGGTGATACGCGATGTCGGCATAGATTTCATATGAATGCGGGAATAGGTCCGCAGCTGCAGAAGGAATATCCAGGTCGTGTGGTAAAAGAAGTTGGTGTTCAGGATTGGGGTGGTCTCTAGATGCTGGGGTTCTGAGGAATGGTCTCGAATGAGGTTTTCCTCAAGAGGTAGTGAGGAATAGGGTCCTTGACAGGAGGGTCATCGAGAAATGGCTGAGTGACATTGGGAATTTCGTCTCGTGGGATGAATTTGATGAAGTGTGCCGAAAGGATCCTGGAATGTGATGTAGTCCAGTTCACCCAGGATGAACATATCTCCGCAAAAATGCTGATGTTCCATCCCTGCCAAGGTTTATGCTCGAGAACGGTCCATGGGGATTTCAACTGGGTCAAAAGAATCCCTCCGGAAGCTTCGCTGGCATTCCCTCCGAGGGATCCGACGGAAAGGGATACATGACCCTGAACTCCTCTGGTAGAGTAGCTGCGACCGAATGGACTCTGTTCGCGACCGGTTGTATTTCTTCTTTTTCTTCTCGGTCTTCTCCGAGATCGCTTTATTTATCCACACCTGTATGGATTCATCGTAGTTGTATGCCTGCTCGAGGCAGTGCCCAAGATATTTGGGTGACAGTTGCCACTGTATCGTGTTGTCGTGAATGTAGATCAGCCTGCAATCTGCGGTGTTGGCGCCCTCTGGAGAGTACAACACCATTGGTGAAACGAATCGGCGATAAGAGAATCTGGGGATCAATGATTTGCTCCCCAAATCCGTCTGGAGTTTCTGCTGTGATGTTGAACCCCGCTGGGATGACTTTTGTATGGGTGTTCTCCATGGGGTGGTCCTGTCTGGGACCCGCTTTTCCCCCGCCCTCGCTGGTATAATCCTCGCCGTTGCTTCTCTGGGGTCCTGTGCGTGTGCCGATGCTGATATGCCAATGTTTTTTTGAATGAACAGTGAAGCCTTGTACAGTGAAAGAGGATGTTTCACGCTCCCTCATGCAAAGTCCGACTCCCCAACCTGGAAGACCTGGAACGGATTGCTCTCCACTGCAGACTGGAAATGATTTATTCAGGCTCCAGAGGAAACCACGGATAGCTCTCGGGTGGTGGTACTTCACAAACTCCTCCTTGGGTTTGACCCTGACCAACACTTGTTCCGCAAGTAAATCGTCAAGGTCCTTCAACGTGAACAACTTTGTCCCATTGGACCCTGGATGGAGAGCAGCCACTCTGGCTTTGGATGCTGGCCATCTGTTTATTCGGGCCGTGATTTCGCCTCTCCAGAAAACCGTGGTATCTCGCGTGAGGCACATCTCGTCTTCATCTTCCAGTTTGTCCAATAATCCTGTGACTGCCTCGACATTTTCCCAATATTGAGTGAAGTTCAGAGCCCCTGTATCAGGCTCCCATGCACCCTTGGCGCCGGGTAGAAGCCTCGGCATCTTCTTTCACGGGATAGGAGTGATAGTGGTTGTCAAGGGATGTGACTGTGGTGCTCTTGTATGAGGGCTCTGGTCAGGATCTTTGGGGATGATCCTTGCAGGGTGAGAGGTGTTGCCAAAAATATGGGGGCAGTGAAGATGGGGGGGAAGTGGTAGGGGCGCTGCTGGTGGATGCGACTGGGGTGAGAATGACCTCCTGGAAGATACTGCGGTTTATGTGACACTGCAAGCGAAATTTGTCAAGAAAGGTGTGTCTTTGTGGTGCGAAGTCGGGTTGCTTCTCGTGCCAACCTGTATCTAGAATCCATGATAAAAACCCCTCGCGGTGGGCTCCAGTTGTGATAAGGACCGCGGTGCTACGGTGTGAAAGAGATGGTATTCACGGTGTAGCTGTGTTCGTCCTCTAGGGGTTATATTGGATGGCCTCTAGTTTGAGGTGGGTGGCAGTGGAGAACAGGTATGTTGGTCTGGATGGTGTGATCGGTTGGGATTGTGGGGTGAACCAGATAGATGGTTGTGTCTGTGTAGGAAAGTGTGCACTGGTAAAGGCAACAAGGATGAGGAAGCGCAAGCTCTGAAGAGGAGCTGCAAGTGGGGGGGAGGAAAGTAGAAGGTCTTGTATTGGGGGGACAAGGTACACTGGGTGAAGAGTGGGGGAGAACCCTTGTCCAAGAATTTGATGATTACTGGCTAAAATAGGTGTCCCTTTTATACCTTTTCCGATTCTACATAGCCTTCGGCCCCCATTGCACTGTAGACCTTCCCTAGAGAACAATCCCAGCGGATAGAGAGTGCCAATCCCCAAGGATTTGGCTTATAGAATCGTTGTGACAGCAAATCCAGCAGGATAATGTGTCAAAAGCTCGTTGTAATAGGTGATTCCAGTGGGATTTGTTGACAGAGAGCACCAATCCCCAAGGATTTGACCTATAGAATCGTTGGGACAGCAAATCCGGCAGGATAATGTGTCAAAAGCTTGTTGTAATGGTTGATTCCAGTGGGATTTGATGACAGAGAGCACCAATCCCCAAGGATTTGGCCTATAGAATCGTTGTGACAGCAAATCTGGCAGGATAATGTGTCAAAGGCTCATTGTAATGGTCGATTCCAGTGGGATTTGCTGACGGACCAGCGGGATTTGGGGTATGGTGCCTATCCCATGGGATTCTCAGTGGTAGAGCCTGTATCACATGGGATCTGAGTTGTAGGTGGTACCAGCAACATCTGGAGGGTTTGTGGTGTGCAAGATATGGCATAATCCCGTGGGATCTGGTTGTATCGCACCATGGTGACAAGATGTGGGCAAAATCCCGTGGGATAGAGTTTGTGAGGATGTTTGTAGTGTCAGAATTATGTGAGATCCTGAGGGAAGAGGTCGCTGGGGGTGTGGTTGGTGTTGTACAAGGTGGATTCCCATGGGAAGGGGCGCAGTGAGTGCAGACTCCCAGTGGAATGTCCAAATGCGGATTCTTGTAGTCCAAATCAGGTGATTGTGTCATGTCAAGTCCGTCACAGTCGTGTTGGTGTGCGAGGGCATATGCAGAGCGTATGGAACCCTCACAGCATCAATTCGTCTCTGATTTGGTTCGTGTCAAAATCAAAGCCACACCATTTTTGGCACCAGTGCAGGGTCTACCTATCCCGGTCAAAGCGGAGCCCCAAGTCGTGGGTGTGCTCCATGCTTCTGCCGATGTCAAGATGCGCTTTATATGAGGGCGGCTGCAAGGTTTTGAACTCTTTCAGATTTGGAACTCGAGGCTGATGACCACAAATCTGGAGGTGATGGAGGTACTCCAGCGTCCCTCTTGATCGTCCAGTGAAATCACTCTGCCTGGTGCGTGGAACAGGCTCTCGGCAATAATTCTGACTCTGCAGAACCAGATGCATGTTCCGAGTCCTCAGATGGTACGTAAAGTATTTTTGGCTTCCTCATTTTCTTCTGTTCTATTGTCTGAATCCCTGATTTACAGTGATGCATGGCTGAGACAGTGGAATTGAGCATACAGGCATCTCCAAATCACAAAATCTGTTACTTGACTTGCCCCACTTTATTCTTTGCACGACTGACGGTTGGAATCGAGTTATGGGCATCCTTCCGATCACAAAATCTGTTACTTTAATTAAATTTACTTTTTGAATTCATGCTAGACATGGTATGGGATAGATGTCCTGTTTCAGTGCCCCGTTTAGCACCCACCGTGCCTTGCCGGGGTGAGAGGTGCCGAGCCCAAACCCGGCAATGAATGTGCTGCCCTTGTTTGCAAGCACATCACTTTCCCGGCTGATGTGCTGGGCTTGGGGCCAAAGTGCTGTGCATAAGGTGAAATTTACTACCCTTGCAATGAATGTGCCGCAGGTGTTTTGTTGATCCCAAAATGTTCTCTCTGACTTTCTGGGTATATGTCTCTCATTAAATCTAAAGGAAATGCTAACATCCCCATGCAATTGGGTTTTTCATAAGCACAGCTTTTCTCCTAGACTTGTTAACCAGTCGATGCCAGCACATTGATCTCAGTCCGAGGGGCAGATCACCAGTTTTGTCCACACACATCATCCTACATATGGTAATTCACACACATGATTTCTGAACCCTTCGGCGATGCTCTGAAAAGCCACCATGAAGTCAAGAATGGGTGGGTGGTGCGGGCCAGGCCCGAACTGTGGATGGGCAAGGGACTTCAAAAATAAATTCTTGTTGAATTACCAAGTCACAAATGTATAAACATGAAATATAGTGTAATCCTTACACAACCGGACATGTTGTGGACCGCACCAACGCACCCACGACACGTCGGGACCCGTAATTTATATCAAAGATGGAGCACAATTTGAATAGGGTGGAATAGAAAGACTCACAGTATATCAGTCAGCATGCCACCCACACTGCGGAGCGGTGGCATCGAGCATTGTGGGTGTGGCTGGAGGCGCAAGGAGAACTCAAAGACAAACCGGGAGCCTGAGGGCAATATGGGCCTGGGGATGGTCCACAGGTGGTTATTTGAGCGATGGGGTGGTGTTGTGGTGGTACGGAGGAAAGAGGCAGTGATTGTCAAACAATGCTTGACAGTTCTCCGGAGCTCCAGAGGTCACGTTTCGATGGTACCAGATAGGGATTGATGTGTGGGGACCATTCTCAAAAGCTCTGAGGGGCCGGAGATAAAACCCAAACAGCAAAATCCAATAATCAGGCAAATAGAGGATGACAGGGAGATCAAGCGCTAGCGGACTGGGCCCTCTTGGCGCCAGTTTGGCAGGAGGAAATTTTCCCCGCCATTTTAGATCTTGACACTTGGAAAAATTCAGCCCAAATAAGTTCCGGATGCTCTGAAAAGTGTCAAGAGTTCCTATAGGAAACTGGGGTAACTTTTGATATCGAGTACAATGAGCCCACAATGTTTGGGGGTATTACACCAACTTGAGCTCATTGTCTGCACACGGTGTGAGGGCTGAATACGCTCTGTGTATGCCCCCACACAGGAGAAATGTTACACCGGTGATTCCCTAATCTGGAAGCACCAGGGATCGGGTGCCACAATTCGCCAAATGCACCATACCCACTTTGCACACACCATACGACAAGACCTTTCGAGGTCTGAAACTCCTTCAAACGGGAATGCAGACCAACAAGAGGCAACCCTACAACAACATGGCATTTGCACCAAATGACTCTGACCACTGGTTCGAAGGTGATTCCCTGAAGAGAGTTGTTACATCCTCAAATTCCGTGATCGCCATGCACCAGGACACTCGCAAGCGCAGCACCGCCAGTTGCAGGAGAACTCTGGTCAAACACCGCATCCCCATCAATTTTTACCCCCGAAACAAAGGCACTGACACATCGCGAGAGCCCACATCCCGTATACGGCTGGACCATGAAACAGGGTGTCCACTCCTTACAGTCTGAACCCAGGGTTTGACCAAGTTGATCTCCAAATTTAAATTGGCAGCTCATGTTTTTGCAATTCTGCGGTTTGGCTCTCACGTTCACCCAGACACCAATACCGACCACATGGGCGCACCTGCCTCAAGGCAAGTAGCACATGTAGCGGGCACCTTGAGGCTGTGTAGTGAGAAATGGTATAAAGAGGACATATTTTAGACACAGTAGTGAGTTTATCTTTGGGTTTCTAGTTCTCCCCCACTTCTACACCAAGTGTACTAGACTCATCAATACAGAAGTTTACCCCACCTCAGTTCACACTTGCCTTTAGGCATTCTACCTTTCTCCCCACTGCAGCTCTCCCCCAGAAGCTTGCGCTCATCACCATCGGACGTCCTACCCGTTGTGATAAGGACCGCGGTGCTACAGTGTGAAAAGGTGATGGTATTCACGGTGTAGCTGCATTCATCCTCTAGGGGTTATATCAGATGGTTTCTAGTTTAGAGAGGGTGGCGGTGGAGAAACAGGTATGTTGGTCCAGATGGTGTACTCGGTTGGAACTATGTGGTTAACAAAATGGACGGTTTAGAATATAGAAATATTTGTTCAGATAGGTCAGTGGTGAACAGTCTGAAACTCCTAAAGTCTCCTCTTCGATTCGGTTTAACGCCTTTCCCCTAGGTGCTGGGCGAGAGACTGAATGCGTGAATCCTCCAAGTCGGGGATTCCGTGGTGGCTTTAACGTCGACAAGAGTTGGTCGTATGGTAATGGTGTTGCTTGGTACGTCCTTGCGGTCGTAGACGATTTGCTATGTAGGCCTTTACAAGGTTCCCACTACTGCACAAGGATGTGTCTGCGTAGGAAGGTGTGCACAGGTAAGGCTTTCGAGGATGATGAAGCGCGAGCTCTTTGAAGAGAAGCTGCAAGTGTGGGGGGAGATAGCCGGAGCAAGCCTGAACTGGTGTGTGTGTGTGTGTGATCAACTCTTGTATTGGGGGACAAGGTAAACTGGGTGAAGAGTGGGGGAAAACTCTTGTCCAAGAATCTAATGTCTACTGGCTAAAATGGGTGGTCCTTTTATACCTTTTCCGACTCTACACAGCCTTCGGCCCCCATCACACCATAGACCTTCCCTAGAGAGCGATCCCAGCGGATAGAGAGCGCCAATCCCCAAGGATTCGGCATATAGAATCGCTGCATCAGCAAATCCGGCGGGATTTGGTGTCAAAACCTCGTTGTAACAGTCGATTCTGGCAGGATTTGCTGACGGACCAGCAGGATTTAGGATGTGGACTCATTGGGTTGTGTTTCAGGCCTCGAACACGTCCCAACATGGATGAATCGTCCCGTGTGCTGTCGGTGTCCGTCCTCTATCCGGCAGGAGCTCGGTGGTTGTCACATTGTGGGCGGAGTGTGAGGATACAGGCCTCTCGGAGGGCATATCCTGGAGGATCCCCGTGGGTAGCACCTGTATCTTGTAAAGTCCGAACTGTAGGTGGTATTCAAGATGTCTGGGGAGTTCGTGGTGCGCAAGTTACGGCGTAATCCCGTGGGATCTTGGTCGTATCACGTCGTGGTGACAGATGTGTGCAAAATCCCGTGGGATTGAGTTCGTGAGGATACTTGTAGCGTTGGAGTT